>JAGFMF010012000.1:3919956-3964956 GCA_019455555.1 Galemys pyrenaicus
CCCCCATACCTCTGGCCTGTACCCCAGTGCTTGTATGCATAAATAAATAAATAAATCTTTAAAAAAAAAAGAAAAGAAAAGGAAATGAGGTACCTCCCTGGTGGCACAGTGGGTTAAGCAACATACTATGAAGCAAATTGCAGCTACCCACGTGGTACAGCAGACCTCTCCTGCCTTGCCCGCTGTTCCCTTCAGCAGTGTGTTTTGGTCAATCTGCCTGTTCTGCTCCCCACTCTGTCTCTGGTGAATCCTCTCACCTCCCCACACCTCTGGCCTGTACCCCAGTGCTTGTATGCATGAATAAATAAATACTTAAAAAAAAAGGAAATGAAACTAAGAAACTATTCAACTAAGGAAGTTTAATGGAAGTAGAAGAGGAATGGTTCCAAAGATACTTAAAATTAGTTTATCTTAAGTGGAACAGAGCAAATATTTAGGGATTTTAGGACTGGATTTTATTCTAAATTTTATTTTGTATTTTATTCACGATTTTAGGGCTGATAGTAAACCTCTAATGCTACACCAAGATATTTGTCATTCTTTTTCTGAGAAATATAAAACCAAATTAAAATAAATCTACAGAATGTACAACCACTCAGGAAGCATTATAAAAGCAAAGATGGTAGTGGAGTTCCCACAGATTATTTTTTTTAAAGATTTATTTATTATTTATGCATACAAGCACTGGGGGTACAGGTCAGAGGTGGCGGGGGGTGAGAGGATTCACCACAGAGAGCCGGGAGCAGAACAGGCAGATCAACGGAAGTACACTGCTGAGATATCCCACAGATATTTTAAGGACAAGTAGAAAAGTAGATTGCTTTGACTAAAGCATAGAATTTATAAAGAGAAGTAAAAGAATTTGGGTGAAAACTTTGTAAGTTATCCATGATAGCAAGCTAGTGATGGCTTATTTTACTAAACTTAAGATCTTATTTTGAGGACAGTGAAGAATCATTTACAAGTGGAAAATTGTTTTTTAAAGTTTAAGGAATGATTCTTTTCAGCATGGTCTGGGGGAAACTTAGGGGTGAAAATTCATACTGATGAGACCAGTTATACTGGCAATATTTTAGGAAAGGAAAATGAGAACTCATTAAAAATGTAGCATAATATCTTTATCATGCATTTAAAAATTAACCATTTAATAATTTCCAATACAAAGTGCTCAGATTTGTTCAATTTTTTAAAAAAAGATTTATTTATCTATTTATGCATATAAGAGCTGGGGTACAGGCCAGAGTAATGAGAGGTGAGAGGATTTATCAGCAACAGTGGGGAGCAGAACAGGCAGATCGACTGAAATACATTGCTGAGGGGAGCAGCGGGCAAGGCAGGAGAGGTCTGCTGTACCATGTGGGTCCCCTCCCTTGCCTGGGGAATGAACTCACGCTGCTATGCTGCAGATGCTTCACAGTGTGGAGCTTAACCCACTGTGCCACCAGGGAGACACATTCTTCAACTTTTATGTGAATTTTTCTATTTATTTCTTTAAATCATTATCCAAGCAAGGACAATTGTAATTAGTGTTGATTTCTAAGTTAATACTAATCTTTGTGTTCATCTTCCATATCACTATTATTTTGAGATTTACTTATTAAAGAATAGAGTCAATATTTATGGATTTCATATTCATGGCAATATTTATAATGTTCTATCACTTGTATTTCCCAGAATATGATAGTTAAATTTAAAAGTTGATTGGCTTTAGGCTTAATTTTCCTTAAAAAGAATTACTCTAGCAAAAGTTTACCTGCTGAGAACTACCATGGTATACACAGTATTTGGTTGTTTATTTTTGTTTGTGTCTTATAGCAGCTATTATAATATGATATTATAATTTAATCACCATTTTCACTCATTAATTGCAATACTATCATGAATAGAAACTTCCCATCAATAATTTGATTACTTTGGCTTATATACTTCAGACAGGTAATGGCAGGGTAAATGGCTAGTATCTTTCATGTGCCAGGTCACTAAATAACGAGTTGTTTCCCTACTCTTCTCCAAGTTACTGATGAGTTTTTTCTTTCTTTTTAAAAAATTATTGTGAATTAAGATGTTTGATATATTCCAATTTATTGCTTATTGATATTGCAATTGACCTATTGTTGCCCATTTGAAACCTTTCTCAGTTGAACTGAGTCTTTTTTAATGCGATCCCAGTTTTGCATTAAAACTCTTGAGACCTTTCTCATTTTTTCTTGAGATGTCCCTGGGTCATCTTTTTTCTGTTCAGAAATTAAGATCACTATTATCTAAAAAGAATATATTAATTTATTTGCAAAAATGGTATTTAAGGACTACTTCTGGGTGCTAGAAATATTCACTACTAGAGGCATTATTATTTTAGAAAACAAGACTGAAAAATACATTAAATTTATTGTGAACACATACTATTCATGTTCATTGTATATTCCAATTTAAGTCAAGAGTTCATGGGTTGTATCTGAATTTATCAATCTCACATTTGTTTCCTCTTCCTCTCATAACACTCCTGATTTTCAAAGATAATCATTTAAATCCTCATTACTTTTACATTTACTCCAAAACGGTCTCATAACAGCAGTATAACATTGCTACCTACAAAATGAATCCTTAAACTCTTAGTTAGTTGGGTTTTTTTGCAGGTTTTATTTAGGCCACAGAATGCCTAACTAAGGATGGTGGCCAAATTCTTGCTTAAAGTCACTAAGTAATTTTTCTTTCTAGCTTATGTTAGCTTATGCTACCTATCTCTTAATGCATGGATTCCATAGTGTTTTAATTAGAGAAACTTTGTAATAAGTGCCATTAACTTTGAGGGCTGGATTTTTTCTCACTCTTTCTTCAGAGTAATATTCCATTTCAGAGTATAACTGCATTTTTGTTTTTCCAATTGAAATCTGTTTAACTTTAGGGAAACAAACCCTAGTGATATTTGTATTATGTTGACATATTCACGATAGTCTTACTACCCAAGAACTTGATATGTCTTTTCATTTGTTCACTTCTACTTTATTATGTCCTTCAGGATTATTTTGGAGACTTCTGGATTTTAGAGACTTTAAAGATTTATTTTATTTATGCATGTAAGAGCTGGGGTGTAATCCAGAGGTATGGGGTGGTGAGAGGATTCACCAGAGACAGAGTAGGTAGCAGAACAGGCAGATCTACTGAAATACACTGCTGAGGGGAGTAGCCAGCAAGATGGAGAGGTCTGCTGCGCCATGTGGGTCAGCTCCCTGGCCTGGGATCAAACTCATGCTGCAGTGGTTGCAGATAGCTAGATAGTCCTGAGTCTTTAACCCCTCTGCCACTAGGAGACCTGGATATTATAGACTTTATAAAAGTGAAATAATACTGAAACCTAAGGGGGGTGGGGTAAGAATAGAGAAAATCTCTTTTATAGGAGAATTATTCTTTGTATTTGTTTTGTTTTGTTTTTGACAGAAATGAAGAGAGTAACAGGGAATAATAATGTTTTATTTTTAGCACCAGTCCTGTATTGTCTTAAATTTTGATGGCAACTGAATATATCAATAAAATTTATAGAGTAACAAATATTACATATGAAAGCAGTTAGAAATAATCTCTGAGGGATAAATCGTGAAAGATAGTCATTCTTCTTGGCCACATATCTTGAAAATATGTGCCTTTTAGAACTTATGCTGAGGTTTTCTTTCTTTGCCTTTTCACATCGCCTCATAACCCTCCTTGCAACTGCCCTTCCCCAATGCCCACAACCATTCTCTATTTGAATAGCCATCTCACGCTGTTGTCCTACAAAGAGATTATATGTCAGGTATTAGGGCTCTTTACTGAGTTTTTCCCACTCTTTCCCATTTCCCAGTGTTTACTATCTGCTAAATCAATTTATTGACTACAAAATTATTTTGAGTTTACCTCTTAAGGTACTTGGGGAAGGAGGTTAAATTTACTTTCAAAAAATCTCTTACTTTCTCTAGTATCACTTTCTATGTCATTGCCTTATTTAGGACATCATTTCTTACCAATCTGAGAAATACTTATCAGCCATTTTTCTTCCTTTATCCTCTTGTTTCCTTGCTTAATGACCACAGGTGACAGTATTTAACCTGTTTCTGGTAACTTCAAGCCATCTTCTGGATTTCTAGTTGAGTTATCTTTAAAAGTACAAACTACATACTTCCATAACTCCCATTACTTAAAGCAAATCCACAGTGAATTTTCTAGAAAAATCAATGAATCTCATTAGAGTTAAATGTGAACAACTTTTCAGTTTTGGATTCATATGACTACGGACTATTTTAAATATACCTACATAGACATGGAAAACAAAGTCCTTTAGTACTTTATTACTAAAAAAAAAATCTGAAGAATAAAACCCAAATAACTTATCATGATGGCCTTACATTGCAGTAGTCTCATCTCCAACAGCTTGCTTGCTCTTATTCCTAATATTCCATCAAGAACTGCAGGACTGCAGCATTGCACATGCTGGTGCACAGTATACATTCTGATGCACTGAGGGTAGTCCTGAAATTGCCATCCTCTTTTGTCATTTTGTGTAAGCAGTACTATTTTTCTGAATCTTCTTCTCATCACCCTGACAAATTTGCACTCATCCTTCAAAATATCACCTCCTCAGGGTAAGACTGAGCATAATCTACATAAAGACAAATCAGAAGAGATATGATGACCCAAGGAACATATGCAAAATGAGAGGAAAATAGAAAAATACCTTCTGCAAAGCCTATATTTGGAGATGAATCCTAAGAAGAAGCCTATTTAGAAAATGAGAAGAAAATTTTAGAACAATAGGATAAAAACCAATGGGAATTTTATTTCAAAGGGCTATTAAAATGAAAAAATATCAACAGGAAGAAAAATTTTTATTTGAATAAAATGCTAGAAAGTTATAAAAAGGAGGAAGAAGAAGACTAAAAGGACACAGTGGGTCTTGTTGATGCTTAATGCCTGGGAGAGTTATTTAATTTCACTAGGAAGATATTCTTCTTCATCCCTGACTCTCAAACCCTTTTCAAACACACTCAAATAACTTAAATCTCCAGTCATCTCTACCAAACGTACATTAACATTAACACACACACACACACACAATGAGAAAGAGTGAGAGACATCCATATAGAGAAAATCTATTGTAATAGAATGATTTAGTAGCTTGAGAGGAACTTTATAAGGATCCTGTGAATGCAGAGAATTGAAGCATGGCAAATGAGGAGAAAGATATTAGAAAAGGAGTTTTTCTAATGTCCTTCCAAGGAGAGACATGTAACAATGAAGACTTGGTAAAGTAGAAAAGAATTTCTCCACCATTCTGGATTTGATGTGTGCTTGATTGTCTAATAGTAACAAATTTCATAGAAATTTAAATGTTAAGAATATATTTTAAAAGTTAAAAAAGAAAGAATATAGGGCTATAGCTTATAAAGAAAGTTGAATTGAGGGAAACTATTGCTAAGATGAAGGAAAGAGAGGTGAAAGGGAAACATTGCAAAGACAGTGAAGAGGAGATGATTTGGAGTAGGGTACGAGGAGGGTATTTGTGTGTGAGTTTGTGTAATCACTGGAGGAAAAAGAAGTTGAATCAGTAATAGTTTGATTTCACACTCAATTCTTTGAGCAATGATATCAGTTTAGATATTATTAATGTTTGATGTAACTATATACTTCCCCCATGTAGCAATCAAGAATATTGCTTTCTTTTTACCATGACATTTTATAAATCCCATTTGCTTAATTCCCACATATCTAATAAGTAACTTTAGCTCAGTGGACGTTCAAAGATAAAACCTTAGTATTACATATGGCAAATAGACAAAAGCATGTTTCCTTTATCATATAAACAAACAACTTTTTGACTTTTCTGTGTTCTCAGCATATTGGTAATATAAAATAGAATTTCCAGGTGAAGACACAGAAGTACAAAGGGAACTTTGAGCAAAGTGACTCTCTAGATATTTCAGTAATGTTTTTATAATTCACTGTGATGAAGTTAGGCCTTAAGGAGATCAAGAATGAACATATTTCTATTTCATTTTGGAACAATAACAACAGTTTCATCAATACAGATCATTTATTTTGTTTCACAACATCTTCAAGTTAAGAGTTGCACTTCTGTGCAATCCATTAAAATAAGGATGATCCAAAGTAATGAAGTCCTCCTCTCTATAGTGTCTCAAAAGCATACAGAAGTTTTATGCTGCCTGGAACATCCCTTACACATGATTCTTGTTTCTTAGCTTGAAAATATACCTAGGAGGAATCTTTTGTTCTCAGGACTGCCAAAACTTCTATCTTCCACCGTGACCTCAGTTTAGCACCTGCTCATAAGATATGTCTGCACCTCGTTGGTACGTAATGATGACATATATGTTCCCATCAAGGAGACTGTCATAGAATTCAGGAGATGTTAACATTTTTCCATCTGTGTGTGTGAAAGTGACGTTTCCTGTTAATTTTGTTCTCTTGCTGAACTCTCCAAGCAAAAGACTTCTGTGGGAGGCAGAATGATGTCATTATAGTCATAGCATAAAATTTTCAACCTTTAGAATGAGACATATTGTGGCATATATTTCACTACTTTTAAAAGCAGTGAAATAAAAACTTGGAGGATGATGATATCAATTTTATATTTTCAAGTGCGGGGGTTTCCAGAGCCTTGAGAATAACTCAAGGGCTAAAATTTCCTCTGGCACACAGATTTCCTCTGTAGCCTTAGGAAAAGCAAGCCTGTCCATGACTGTTTGTGTCTATGAAACCAACAGAGACTTGGATATTTAATTTGAGAGGTGTTGGGACTTTATGTAAGCAAAATAGTCTAGCACTCATGATTTGAATATTAAGAAATCAAACTTCTGATTTCAACTCTGACATGTAAAAAGCTTGCAGTTGTTACTCCTATTTTTTTATAACTTGAAAAAAGATGAACAAGTGGAAAAATCAATGGATTTTCTTGACCCTATCAGAGAACTGAGTTTGCATAGCATGCTGCCATCCTGAAATGCAGAGACAGGCAAATGTGCAATCAGTCTTTATCTCCTTTACTAAACAGACACTGGAACATAAATGCTGGAAACACTTAAATGATAGTTTTGATAATTGTGAGAGTCTTAATATGAATTAACAAGAAGGTGAGAGATTGCCAGGGACTGCAGTCTTAAGTGGGTTCCCCTACTTTCTTGTTTTACCACCAAGGAACCATGTAAGGTTCTCACCTTGAAGAACCAAGAAATATTCCTGCAGAGCTTCCACAGGGGAGGGGGAAAGTAACTGTTCTGAAATACAGAGAACAGTATGTTCTACATACTGAAAGACTGTTCCTCAAGGAAAACACTTTATCACAGATTTAAAGGCCTAATCGAAAAGGATTCTCTCCATTCCAGCCTCTTGTAGCTTTCCCATAACATCTAAGGGCATTAACCAAAAAAAAAAAAAAAAATCTCATGACTATAACTTGTGACATTTACAGCCTAGGCACATGGGTCCAGTAAAGACAGCAATTTAATGATACTATTGTACACTGATTATTCTTTCCCATTTCCTAACTGTCAAATCAATGAGGATCCAATATAATAATAATGTATTATGTTTCAAGGAGCTGCAAGAAAGAGTTCTTAGGCAAGTCAGAGACAACAAGAGGACTAAAACAAGGATAATGAAGGAATTTGAAGCCTCTGGAACTTACAGCTACAACAAATATTAAATACAGCTCTTCTCCTACCAACTTAACATAAATTCTTATGCTTTTTTCCCCTTCATTTCCTATTACCTGATACATCATGTCTGGATTTCAATAAAAAACAATTTATAAGACATGTTAAAAAGGCAAGAAAAAGCAGTTTTAAAACAATATAAGCATCAGGTTATGACACAGTTATGAGTGAAGGAATCTAAAGTATAATTAGCGTGTTCAGAGTGATCTGTCCAGCGGTGAGATCTCCCACGATAACATGCCTATGGCAAAGGATCTTCTTAATCAATCTCAGAAATGGGGAAGAAGAAACACAAGAAGACTCTGGTGCAGAGCCCCAGTTCTATTTCATGCATGTGAAATGCCCAAGATGTATAAAACCACCACCATCTTGAGCCATGTACTACACGTACATGTAGTATGTGTTGGTTGCTCCACTGAACTCTGTTAATCTAAAGGAGGAAAAGCAAGGCTTATAAAAGGGTGCTCCTTCAGACAGTAGCAGCTATTTAGTTGAGATGAATGGGAAATAATCCCAATAAACACATTTTGGATCAAAAAATACATGTTCAGAGTGCTACGTAAAAAGTATACAGCATACATGAATAAATGGGTGACACAAGCAGAGGGATGAAAACTAAGAAAAAATCGAAAGAAAATGGTAGCTATTAAAACTACTGTAATGAAAATGAAAGCTGCATAGAAGCGCTCATCAGTAAATTTGGCATAGCTGAAAAAACAATATGTGTAATTGAAGACAGGTCACTATAAATTTTCCAATAAGAAATGTATAAAGAATGAAAATAAATAAAAAGAATAAGCGAGGCACATTAAGTATAACCTATATGCAATGGGAATAACAGAAGGAGAAGAAAAAGAGAAAGAAGCAGAAGAAATATTTGAGGAAGAATTGCTGAGAATTTCCCAGTATTAAGAGAGACACAAAACCACAAGTCCAGAAAGCTCAGAAAATGCTAATCACAATAAATACTAAAAAACCTAGGCATTTAATATTCAAGCTACAGAAAACCAAAGTGAAAAAGAAAATGTTCAAAGTAGTCAGCATTTAAAAACATCTTATAAGGAAAAAAGGAAAATAATTATAAAAAATATCTCTTTTAAAACTGCTAGCAAGAAGAGAGTGAAGTGGAGAGTTTAAAGTGGAAAGAAAAGAAAAAAACCTCTATTTGGTGAAATTACACTTCAGAATATAAGGAGAATTTCTCAAGCAAATAAATTAAGGGTATTCATCACTAATACATCTTCCCTCTAAGAAATATATTTTTTTAATTTTTAAGAAAGGAAAATGAATTTAGATAATCATTTATAAAAAGAAAGGAAGAACGTCCAGAGAATAAATAAATGAAGGCATTTTATTAAATAAAATTAAATTTTTTTTCTTATTTTAATTCTAAAAGAGAATGTTTATTTGAAGTCATAAGAATAACTTTGTTTTATGTGATTATAACCTATGCATAAGTGAAACGACAATAGCAAGACCTTAAGTGACAGGAAGAACTTATGAATACTTTGTTGTAAGGATACTTCACCACTTGTGAAGTGGTATAGTGTTATTTGAAGGTGGACAGAATGAGTTAAAATTGTATATGACAAACTCTAGGATATCCCCTAAAAATTTTTTTTAATAGAAGTGTACATTTGATATGTTAAGACAGGAAAAATGGAATCTTTTTTCATGTTTTATATTTTTAAAGATTTATTTAATGATTACAATAACTTGGGTGTAGGTCAGAGGTGTGGTGTGTGAGATTCACCAGAGATGGAGTGGGGAGGAGAACAGGCAGATCTACTGAAATATACTGCTGAGAGGAGCAGTGGGAGAGACAGGAGAGGTCTGCTGCTCTATGTGGGTTAGCTCCCTGGCTGGGGATTGATCTCATTCTACAATGACTGGGGATACCTTGATAGCACTGAGACTTTAACCCCTGTACCGCAAGGGAAACCCTAAATACTTACTTTTTTAAGAAGGCTATAAATGAGGAAAATATATTTTCCTCTATATAAATGAGAAAAGAACAGAAAATAGATTCATGGTAGTTATTCATCTACCAAATATATAAAAATTCACTCTAGCTGTGGATGTCCTAAATAAACCAATAAAAGGCATAGATTGCTATATTTAAAAAATGAAAAGACTAAAATTCAGATTAAACTATACAATGTCTAGAAGAAATTCACTCTTTATTCCATATGACCTTAAAGTAAAGGAATAGAGAGAAATATATTAGTACAAATCAAAAGAAATAGATGTAGCTTAATTAAAACAAGGATAATTATTAAGAATATAGACAAGTGTTACAGAAAGATGAAGCATCAGTTCCCCAAGCAGACAGAAATTCTTAATATATTTGTGTTCCAAAAAACATGAATCAAAATATGTGAGATAAAATTAATAGAACTTTGAGGAAAAGTAGACAAATTATTATAGTTGGAGACTTAAACATTCTTCTGTTGATCAAGTATGAAGAAAACCAGTAAAAGATATAAATGAACTTAATAATATTATCAATCAACCTAAACTAAGTAACATATATAGGCTACTCCATCCAACACCAGTAGAATACAAATTTTTCTCAAATTTTCCTGGAACATTCTAAATGACAGATCGTATTTTCAGTCATAGCACACATATTAATAATTTTAAAAGATAATAAATTATACAGATATGTTCTCAGACCAAAATGGAATTAAACTCAAAATCAGTAACACGTAGATAACCAGAAAAATTCACAAGTATTTGGAGATTTCACTTTAACATTTGTGAAAATATCTAGTCATGTAATTGCTAGATTATATTGATTTCCATTTTGTTTATTATAGACTAATTAAATTTTATTCTCATATCATTTGTTCATTTTTACACAATATTTCATTTCTCTCCTCATATAGTCGCCATAATTCTCTCACCACCGCAGCACCTGTGACCAACACTGTAAACCAAATTGTTTTCCATAAAGGCTGTTACAGTTTGCTCCATTAACTGTCCTACTGACAGTTAATGAGTGTTCCTTTTTCTCTTGCCAATATTTGTTGTCTTCAGTCTTTTTGAAATAGACTCACAGGGATGAGGTGACATCTAGTTGTGATTTTTGTTTTGCATCTCTTATAGTAAGAAAGAGATGCCTTCTTTATCTTACACTAATCATTTTTCCATATGCCTGTGGGCCATCTATATATCTTCTTTGAAAAAACTGTCTATTTTTCTGTACTAATTTGGCCCATTTTTTGTTGGGTTGTTTGCTTTCCTGTTATTTAGCCTATGAGCTCTTTATATATTTTCAAAGTCAAGCACATGTCAAACATCTGACAAGTAAATTATCTGCTGTCAGTCTGTAGTTTGCCTTTTTGGTTTTGGAGTGATTTCTTAGGCTATGTAAAACCCTTTTGGTTGCTGTGTCCCATTTATTTATTTTTGCTTTTGTTTCCATAGCTATTGGAGATAAGTCCCCAAATACATCTCTGAAGTTGATTTCCAGGGTGCATCCCCTGTGTTTTCTTCTATATATTTTAAGGTTTTAGATCTTATATCCAAACCTTTAGTTCATTTTTAATTAATTTCTCTGTATGAGTTAAGTAATCTAGTATTGTTTTATCCTTATTTTTTGGCATGTGACTTGTCTCGGCTTCCCATCATCATTTGTTGAGCAGACCTTCCTTTCTCCATTGTATGGTGTTGGTCCCTTTAATCATAGAGCAATAGTCCATACTTGTAATACTAAGCATTATTAAGATGTCAGTTGAGTCATTTTAATAAGTGATCTATAGATTCAGTGCAATTCCCATCAAAATACAAGCACGTTTTTTTTTTTTTTTGTAAATATTGGCCAACCAATTCTAAATTTTATACTTGGGAGGAAAAAAAAATCAACTCATTATTAAAGAAGTACAAAGTCAGAGCACTGACACTACCTGACTCAACACTTACTACAAGACTGGAGGGATTTTACACTGTATGTTTTGGTGAAAGATCACTGAAACAAAATAGTGGACACAGAATAGCTCCACAGAAATAGACCCAACTTATCTTTATTAAAAGGAACAAGAGCATTACGTAGAAAAATAGATACTTTTGAACAAATTATGCTTAAAAAATTGGACATTCACATGTAAAAAGTAATCTAAATACAATTTTTTTGCTTTACAAAAATTAAATTTACCAAAAACCTAATTTAAAGTACAAAACTCTAGACTGTAACATAAGAAGAAACCTAGATGACTGTGACAATGGCTTTATCACATAAACAAAAGTCAGAATCCATGAAAGAAACAGTGGGTTAGATGGACTTCATTAAATATAAAAAACAAACAAACAAACAAACAAGGGCGTCTGTGGTTCCCTGGTGGCACAGAGGATTAAGGCACAGCATTATGAAGCTATCTGTAACTACTACTACACGAGTTTGATCCAGGAAGGTGACCCACATGGTGCAGCAGACCTCTCCCGTCTCACCTGCTGCTCCCCTCAGCAGGGTATTTCAGTCGATCTGCATGTTCCGTTCCCATTCTGTGTCTGGTGATTACTCTCACCCCCTGCACATCTGGCCTGTACCCAAGTTCTTTTAGCATAAATAAATCTAAAAAGAATAAATTTTAAAAAGATCTTCTTTGTGAAATACAATGCCAAGAAAGTGAGAAGAAAAGTCAAAAACTAAGAGAAAATATTTGCAAAAGATGCATCCACACATGATAATGGACTGTTATTCCACAGCACCCAAAAATCTCAAATTCAGCAATAAGAAAATGAACCTAAAACATGGCCAAAAGGTCTGAAGAAACTGACTGATGAAAATATAAAGATAGCAAGTGAGCATATATGAAAAGAGCTAAATATAAATATGTCATTAAGTAATTGCAAATTAAAACGAGATACCACTGCACACCTAATAGTATGGTAAAAGCCAAAATCTCTGGAAATAGCAAAGGCTACCACATACATAGACAAATTGCAATATTCATTTGTTGCTAAAGGGAATTTAAAATAGTGCAGTCATTTTGTTAAACAGTTCGGTAGTTTCTTACAAAACTAGATATCTTCTTATATTATTCAGCAACCCACTCCTTGGTATTTACTCCTACTAATGAAAACTTATGTCTACATAAAACCTGCACACAGATGTTTACAGCAACTTAATAATTGTCAAAACTTGGAAGCAACCAGATGTCCTTCTGTAGAAAAATGGGAAAATAAACTGTGGTTTCCCCATAGAATGGAATATTTCTCAGTGCTAAAAAGAAATGAACAGTTGGGGCACTAAAAGACATGGAAGAAATATAAATGCTTATTATTATGTATTAGAAGCCAGTCTGAAATGTTGCATGCTATTAGACTCTGACTATATGACATTCTCAAAAAAGGCAAAACTGTGGAGACAGTGAAAAAATCAGAGGTTTCCTGGGATTGGGAAGAAGAGATATTTAAAACACATAAGAATGTGTTATGGGAGTAAAGCCATCTATATGATGTATGGCATGAATTTATATCATTATATATTCATCAAAATTTATAGAATGAACAATATCAAGAGTTATCCCTAATGTAACTACTGACTTTGGATGATAATAACAAGTAAATGTAGGCTCACTGATTTTAACAAATATATGTTGGTATAGCAGAATGTCCAGAGTGGAGATTGTATATGATAGGGGGTATATGAAAAATCTCTACATTTTCTACTTACTTTGCTGTGAACCTAAAACTGATCTAAAAATAAAATTTAGAGTTAATAAAAAAATGATGTGGCTGTGCTGCCTAAAAAATATTTGTTAAAAAAGTCAGTAAAGTTATTTTCTTCAGAATTTTGAAATATAGCCATAAAACAAAACTATGAAATATATAGGAAAGAAAATATATAGTCATATGAATTGACAATTGAGTTTGTAGCTTATATAATAAAGAAAAATACAAAACTGTTGGTTCTTTTTCAAAAAAGAATTTCAACTAGTACTAATAATTGATACATAACTAATGTAAGACAAGTCTTACAAATATTGCCTGGAAGTTAAAGTTTAAAGGAAATTTAAACTGACATTTGAAGCAAGGTTTGTGATTTAAGTTTCAAATTAGAAATATTGGATATGTTTTGGTTTGAATTCAGTGCGATCCAGCAATGTATGACAGGTGCTTTTAATTTATTTTTTAGATTTATACCATTTTTAAGCTGATATGGTAACATCTTGAAATTCATAAAGAAATGTTTTACCTTTTAAAAGGAAAACAATGTAGAGGATAAACTTTTAACAATTTCTACTGGGATCTTTAAGAAGTTTCCTTTTTTTCCTATTACTTTGGATTTCTATATAGTCTTTAAAAAAATTCGAGTTGCTGTTATTTTCTTCTTGGATAGGGCTACTGAACTGATGATACAGAAGTGTAAAATGCTCAAAGTCATGGAATTTTTAGCTATTTTTTTTTTCAAAAACACAAATCATTTTCTTCAGATTTCACCATCTAGAGCTATATAGAAAATGCTTAAACTTATTCAGTGATTAAAAGAATTTATTTTATGTTTGGTGCTTTTCTGGGATATAATACTTAAGCAAAAGAAGAATCACTTTGCCCTCATGGAGGTTACTGTTGACCAGAAAAGACAGACACAAATCCTTATAATCCTAGTTCTTAAAAACTAGTCCAATGTTTAGAAGGGTATAGCAAGAATTCAACTTGGAGAAGTTAAAGATGAACTGTTCTCAAGGAAGTGTAATTAAGCTAAAGTCAAATAATATATAAAAGTAAAGTAGTGGAAGAGGGTGAGAAAGATCATTCCAGGCAGAAAATATTTAAGTATCTTGGGATAGAGAAAACTTCTTGAGTTTACTGCCAACAAACAAAAATAAAAATAAAATATGTATTTATATAAATACCACAATTGACTTTGTATTAAATATGTATTTCAGACTCCCAAATAATTAAATTGGTTTTGTTAAGAATATGAGATCAAGAGTGGTTCTATTTTGTTTTCTTCATCTTTATATATACAGTTAATATACATTCATAAAATATAAATACTTCACACAGAACAAATTGTCATCTCTGTTGTGTTTTCCTAGTAGCTTATATCCTTGCTCCTTTGATAAAAAATAAGTTTAGCTTTCAAAATTCTATTTTCAATCAATGTAAACTGATTTTTTAAAAATACTACATTTTAAAAGTTCTCATTTTTAACTTATACTATTTTTGTCATAGAGGACAACCTTATGAGAGAGGGGGTGCTGTATCCTGAGAGAGACCTCTCGACCAGTCAGAATGCTCATTATCAGTCCAATTATCCCCTGATAATTGGCCTGCCTGTGGGAATAATAGGCTGGGATGATTTAACTCAGTACTGACATATTCACAGCATCCTACACAATATATTATAAAATTTTTAACTTTTCCTTAAATAATGGAAGAATCTGATTCTAGATGTTAGAATATTATTTGATCAACATTTAACTTCCAGTGAACTCTGAAGAACAACTCTGCTAGGATGCAGGAATGTTCTTTGTTTGTACTCAACTTTGCAATGTTGCCAATAAATCTTACATAATGCCCACCTTTCTTATTTTGTCTATATAAACATTCTCCAATAAGAAAATTCTCCCTTCTTGGATTCAGTGAAATTTAGTCATCAATAACACTCTGAGAATGGAATCACTTGGCTTGTAAATGCTCACCAGTATTTCAACAATTCTAGATGACTGGCTGATTTCCAAATGAGTCTAGGGAATGGCCAAGGAGAGGAATTGTGATGGAATTTTACAGAAGATAGGGTATTTGCTTTTGTGTGTTTCTTGAAATAATTAGGTTGAATTAGGTTACACTCATAGTATAGTGTTTTAAAATTTTCAATTTGAGATTCAAATGTCTTTCCTTTTATGTTCCATATTCCTATAAACTTGTTAGCAGAATTGTGATGCTTGCATCCTTTTGGTCTCATTTTATAGTTGCATAAATTTATCTGTTTAATAAATAGTTCACACCCTGGCCAGAAACCAAGTGGACAAACTGTACTCACTAACCCTTTAATACTTGGCTCCTTTGTATAATGACCTGGCCCATTATTAGATAATGAAAGAGTGTATGAGAAAGTGGGAGATTATTTATGATGGAAACAAAATGAAACTAATGGGACAAGATTTGAAAGCTGTGATGCATGAAAGGTGCTATGCAGGCAGCTCTGGCACCATGACAAACAGAGATAAAGGCTCAGTGGGAAGCAACAGTGTGAACATGACTATGAAGAAGAAAGAATGGATTTCCTGAATGAATCCTTGCCATCTGGTGTTTGTTTAATACACAATGAAGGTCAAATGGCTACTGATCCTTTTTTCTATAGTCCAGTGACTACAAGAATGAGAAGAATCAATGAGTTTATCGATATGTCTGGAAATGACTCACCATATGATCTGATTGAGTCAATAAAACTGAAGTAACTTGTCATTACTCTTACAAATGTGGTTCAAATCTATGACTACAATTCTGTATTTTTTTTTTTTAGCCAATTTGCTGGATCATTTATGACTGGTACTTTTTTCAAGAATAATGTTTTGAAGCATTAATTTTATATGTATGATTAATAGGAAGGTCAGGAGGAAAGTTTCATAAGACTTAATGTTTCTGTTATTTTCAAATAGAGATGTTAAACATTTGTCTTTATCAAATGCGCTGGATTAAAGATATGATTTTTTTCCTACCTTGCCTTCTCTCTATATAAGACTAATTACATGACTATTTCATATAATCCCAAGGGATATAATTACTTTTGGTGAAATATATTTATTAGGTATTATATGAAATGGCATATACTTTGGGAAACTCATGTAAGTTGAACATAATGTTTTTCATGCCATTCTCTTTCCTACAGGTTGTTCTAGTAATGTGCTTCCACAGTATGATCCTGGAACTCTTATCCTCTACTGCTGAAGTTGCAGGGATTTCTGTTGAGTTCTTTTCTAAAGACGAAAATAAAAGATACTTTTCTCACATTAATATTTCTCAGCTGCCATGAAAACAGGGATAGGAGAAGCCAAAAATAGAGGAGCCAGCTGTGGGAGGCTGCTTTTTTTTTTTTTTCCGGGACAACTCAGAAAAAGTCTTTCAAAATTCATTCCATAAAGAGAGTGTTAATGCAAGTAATGTTTCATGTGCCTGTGTGCTATACTTTAGAAGCTGATATATGCTCAGTTGTGACACAGTGAATATTATCTAACTGTTGTGAAGTTGCTGTTTGTCCCTAGGGTAGATCCAGTTGGTATTTTTATTTCTCTTCTTTTTAAAAAGGCACTCTTTCCCTAAGCTAGTTAATTAAAAAAGAGTGGGATGATTAAGAAAATTAGTCTCTTCTTCCTCAAGCCTACTCAATGTATTCTATTCAAAATGCAATAAATTTTGATGGACTTTTGACTCCCTCCTTCCACTCCTAGCATAAAAGTATTGTACGCTTCCCTAAATACATAGAAGAAAAAACAAAAAAGTCCCTTTCATTAACCCCATGTACAAAGGTATATGTTTCATATATTGGCCTATTTATTTTTTTTTCTATTTATTAACCAAAATGATGCTATGAATACACTTTATAACTTCTCTTGCTTGATATTTTCCAAACATTTCATATGCACGTAACCTTTACTGATGCTCTCATAGCCACATAGACCAATCTTTCCTCTGTGTCCCCACTGTGGAATATACTATTATAAAAAATCTTTAGTATTGTTTGTAATTTTCTATTTACCAGTCACAAAACCTTAGAAAGCAAGCTATTCTTTATATCTTTTTTCAACATAAAAAATGCTTTCATATAGACAAATGCAAATATTCACCTGACAATTAGAATTGCTTCTCTATAGGGATAGTAAAACAGAGGAACAATATTCAACAGGTATATGTTACAAGTGTTTGCTGTACTTTCTAGTAATTTGGATTCTATAACATAAAGGGACCCTTAAAACTTCAAGATGCTAATTTTCTGTTTGACATGTTAACTGCTTAATGGCTGGGCCTTTCTAACTGAAGAAAAATGAAATTTTATGGTTCTCATTGCTTGGTATATGGTAAATGTTAGCTATTATGACCAACTGATTATTATTATTTTAGCTAGAATAATTTATATTATGTATTTTCCAACTTTATTGAGATATGGTTGACATTCAGCATCTGTCAACTGAAGGTATAAAAACATGATTATTTCATACACATTTATTTATGAATGATTACCATAATGAAGTTAGTTAACAGAACTATTTATTCACATCATTGCCATTATGTGTGTGTGGCCTACTCTCGCAAGGACTTGACTTTCAGGTATATAGTATGGTATTGTTAGTTATAGTCACCGGGCTGTACATTAGATGCCCACAGCTTACTCATTAATATCTGGAAGTTTCTGCCTTTAAACAATATCACTCCATTTCTTCTACCCTTAGGCCCTGATAACACCCTCCTACTCACTATTGTTTTAAGTTTGGCTTTTGTAGGTTTCACTGTAAGGGAGAACATACAGTATTTGTCTTTCTCTGTCTGACTTAATTGACATAGAATAATGCCCTCAGGGTAGGTGCATGTTGTTTCCTTCTCTTTTATGAAACTGACTATTATTTAAAGAGTCCTCTACATTCACAGGGCCTCAGCAGCCTCTCTGTAACACATGCCAGGTTGACAGGTCTACAGGACTGTGGATGTTCTGCTTATACTTTGAGATTACTTAGAAGATAACTTGATTCAATTGGGGCTTACAAATCCTAAGAATGTAGAAATAACTTTCAGTTTAATTGCTTTGGATTTTCTCAAGGTGAAAGGTACAATAGAAATGTCAAAATGTGACTACTGTTATTATATTTTCTGTTATCAACCAATAGCTTTACCTCTTCTGACTCATTTATCCAAAAGTTGTCATAAAAGTGAGAAGCAATTCTATATTCAAACTTCAAATAAAAAAAAGTAAATTTTGGATTTATTTAGCATTGATAGTCTTCATCATATGTAATTTCACTTTTGAATAAACAAAACTTTAACTCCATCACTATTTTTGAAACAGAAAATACGTGAGTATATATTATTTTCACAGACAGATGTTGGGATTATGCAAACAAGTAGTAATTTTGACTACAGAAAATCTTTATTATATATAGTATGCTTGCTTATCACTTTTTAGGATACATTTCATTAGATAAAAATAATGGTTCATAATCTTTTTCCGTGTCTCATTTTTCTTTGGATAATAAAGACTGCCATTTAAAACAATATGACTCCCAAAGAAATAACCGTGCATCAAATATTTTAGCAAAATCAATTACCTGAATCATTGAATTATAACTATTCTCTATGATCTAACATAGTGTATTACTATAGATCTAGTTTCCCATCTTTTTTCACACCTACCTTATATAAACTAAAAACATTTCATGGTCTTAAGATGTTAAAGAGTTTTTATTTTCCCATAAAGATCAATTACAAGAGAATAATAATAATTTCCACTTATAAGACTGAATTTTTCAATCTCTTAAACCCATCTTTAAATATGTTTTTTGTCTGAAATACAGACTATTAATTTGCCACATTGAAAAGCCATCAGGATTATCAATTCCATTTTAGAATATAATTGATTTGAGTTACCAATACCCTTATTCCTCCTTGTGAAAATATTTAAAGTTACAGTTTGTCAAAAAGTGTCTATAAAAGATACATCAGAATTATGTATCTTTTAGTTTTATGCTGTTGTTTATTATTATTTGTCTCCCAGCTAGACTACAAAATTCAACGTTTCACAGCTTTACACCACAGAAGAAAATTATCAGGAACTTAACATGATTAATTTCCCTTAATATTCTTTGAAACATGGTTCTTTAAGTGATTGGTGATGATTTTGTGGTTGAGAGATTTCCTATTACTAGAACTGGAGTGGTGAATGCTAGGTATATAGTATGAATGAAACCAAATATCAATCCAGATTTTTACACTGAGTAGATCTGAACTCTGACTTACCTTTCTTTTTCCTTTTCTTTTTTAGAGCAAGGAAATAGAAAACTCAGTGGTGTTGAGCTTTCTTCATTCAAATAACTTTGGCTTCAAAGGGAATGACATAAGGTAAAACAAAGTTTTATTTTAAAAACGTTTGTTTTTTAAAAATGTAAGATTTTTTTTACATTTTAACTGTTTAATATTAAAAATTCTTATACAAAATCCATTTTGAAACAGTCATAGTTAAAATGTCTGAGGTATCATTAAAGCCTCTTCAATTTATGATGTGAAATTCAAATTTTATGGATATTGAAAGTGTGGGTGAGTTATAAGCTAAAGAAAGATGCACTTTTTCATTGCTCTGAATTTCCATTTGTTTCCTCTTTCTCTAAGTTGCATTGACTGAAAGAGTTAATTTCCTGTGTACTTTTTTAAAAAGTTGTTAAAGATCAGTTGTCTCAGGTGCAAAAATGTGTATATATATATTATTGTGTTTAATCATCCAAGAGCTTTGGTAGAGCAGAAGGCAAATTTTGTTTCAGGTTGAGCTTGAAAAACCTATTTCTCTGGAAACCAAAGAAGTTTGTTACATATATTTTCATATATATGTGCCAGTAGCTTTTTGTTTGCCTGATGTTTGTCTATTAGGTGTCACCTAAGTGGGCATGCAACAAAACAAGCAGAGGGAAATTCTAACAGCACAAAACGTTTGAGTAGGAAGATGGTTAGAGAGGATCAGATAATTAACCTCAAGAAGCTGGGTTCAGTGCCTTTATTGGGGGATTAGAGAGATAAAATAAGGTCATTTCTCTTGTATAGAAGAAGACAGAGGGGTCAAAAACTTAGAAACATAGAGAGGGAAGAGAAGGAAAAAGGACATGGTGCTACTCTTCATTTCTTGCTAAGTGACAAAGGTCAAAATGATGGCACGTCTGAGATGATCTTTCTTTATTAAGTTCCCAAAGTCGCATTCACCGAACTTCCTAAAAGTAGCAATGGACATTTCAGAATGAACCTCTATAGCACAAGGGCCTTTGACTCCATGCTGAACATTCCCAGCTGAACTAAGCAATATAGAACTACTGTGGATAACCCATTGGACCAGAACCATATCAAGCAATATGGTCTATTTAAAGACAACTTTTTAAGACAACTTTCAGACACCAAATACTATTACACATAAAAACAGAATAACTATTTTTAGCCAAATATGTCAATGGTATCTATTAGCAATATCTGTAAACTTAAATTCAGAGAACAAGATAATGATTTTTAAGTTCAGACAGCAAGATGATGGTAATTTTAAGTTTTCATGTATTTCTTTTACCTACAGTATCATAGGAATTTTTTTAGCACAATGTTAGAGAGTTCAAACATTTTCTTATAGTAAATACCTCCACAAGTACTGAAGATCCATGGGCATGTACCTCAAATCAAAATGACATATGAATGATATGTTCTATTTGATTTAAAGACCAGTTCTCATTTTATTCTGGCCATTGTTTCATTTGGTCTTTATAAAAAAAAAAATTGGTTTTAATGGAATCTGACCATAGAGAAACTTGTGACTTTTTGTGCTCTCACAAGGTATTTTTGTTAATATTTTTTGCAATTTTTGGTGTGTGTGTATGTGTGTGTGTGTAATCTTAAAATTTTATGCTTCATGGTACTGAGGTTTGTAGCTTTTAATTTGAACAAAAAAAAAAAATCACTGGGGACCATGAGGATAAATTTTAGTGTTCTTGCTGTTTACAAAAACACAGAAAAATTAATCCATATATAAAGATTTAGAAGAGAATATGAACTTTATTTAACAACTTATTCTGATTACCATAACTTATTCTGATTACCATGTTTTTTATTGCCTTTACTAATTGTAGCTCTATAACTTAGAGCATAAGAATTAGCTTTTGTGTAAGAAAAAAAGAAAGTATAAATCCAAAGAGTTGAAGAAACTACATTCTTTCCCCAAATTTGAGTAAAGAACAAGTTTAGAAATGGTATACATCTTTGAATTCCTGTAACAAATCAGGTTTCTTTCCTGCTTAGTTGGGATGTGTGCAAACTGAGTTAATATTGTTCATCACTTTTCACTCAGGAAAATTTTATGACTTCATTTTTAGAAATTAACTCAAATGAAATTCTCCCTTGATTGAATGACTAAGGCAGTGACTTTACCATGTATATTGTGGAGGAGAAAGATATTGATGAGTCACAGAAAGTTTTAATGAAAGCAAAGATTTTATTCTACTTTGTGATTCATTTGTGACTTTTTTTCCTACTTAAAGTGTTTCATTCCTCCTCACTCAAAAGTAAGGAGAGCTTACTTTTTACACCCAGAAAACTATGAATTTATTTTCACTATAAGAAAGACAAGGAATTCTAGACACTAAAATAAAGGAATTTGAGAAGTAGGCTACATCACAGTTCTTAGGGTCTCTCTTCTTTAAATAATGAAGTTAAGATAATTATCAAGTCTAAAGTCTTTTATTTTCAAAGTTGCATAGGAGATTGATTAAGACAAAATCAGATTGAGTATCGGTGTTTGGCTTCAATTGATATTCTTGAGGCAACTACTGAGGTGGTTTCTATGTATAAACCAATCTTCCATCTTTTCTCCATAGCATTATGATAGCCTCCTGCCTTACTGGCTAATGTTTAGGTTAAGTCACTGTCTGTGGGAGTGTGTGGGGTGATAGTGTAAAAGCAATTAATAATAACTTTACTCAGATCAATGAGCAATTTTCTGCTATTTTGACACACTCATCATGTTTTGAATGATATTATCTTTCTCTAAAGCAAATGGTCTAATTCTGTTTTTTCCAGTAAGATCGTGCCTATTAATAATAATATACAAATGTAGGCTTTTTTTTTTAATTCTGAGAAAATAAGAGTTTAAGTAATCAGGGAAACCATGTAATTTTTGGTTTTATATCACATGTAATAACTAAAAGGTAAAAATATTGTGTTCATGAATGCTGAGGGGAGGCCAGCCTGGTGGCATAAGTGTTAAGTCTCAGTTTTATCACCATGAGAGCCTGAGTTCAAACCCTGGCCAGGAAGTTGACCCACAGATGGTGCAGCAGACCTCTCCTGTCTTGCACACTGATCCCCTCAGCAGTGTCTCTCAGTAGATCCACCTGCTCTGCTCACCAATCTGTCTTTGGTGAATCCTTTCACCCTCTGCACTTCTGACCTGTACCCTTCTTTTATGCATAAATAAATAAAAATAAATCTTTTTTAAAAAGATATTTATTCATATAAGACCTGGGCTACAGGCCAGAGGTGGGGGGTGGTGAGATGATTCACCAGAGTTAGAGTGGGGAGCAGAACAGGCAGATAGACTGAAATGCACTGCTGAGGGGAGCAGCAGGTGAGACAGGAGAGGTCTGCCACACCATGTGGGTCACCTCCCTGGCGGGGGAATCAAACCCATGCTGCAGTAGTTGTGAATAGCTTCACAGTGCTGCTGCTTAGCAAGGGAACTCATAAATTAATCATTTAAAAAAAAAAAAAAAAAGGGACTGTCGGGGAAATGGATTTGGTGAACACCATAAGATTCTTCTGAAGACTGGGAAGCTGTCTTCTGAATTATAAATAGAAGATAAAAATGCCCCTAGTTAGTCATCAGGTCATGGTAACAATTACAAATAAGTATGTCTTGAAAACTCATGATTTTTATTTATTCATGTAACAAATATTCCAAATACCTTTTTTGTTTTATATGAATAGTATATCATTCTGGAATAATACTATCATAAAAAGCAGATAGGCAAAGTTACTGATATTCTTTGGGGGTCTCATAAATTCTTAAAAAACACAATCAACTAAGGGAATATGTGATTTAAAAGATTAAGCAGTATTTCTATTTGTATGATAGTATTTTTTAATTATAACCATCACTATAACTTATAATATCTAACCAAATAACAACATTTTCAGTGGCATAGAAAATAGCTTCTCGTAATAGATACAGAAATATGTAAATCAACTAAATTCAACTGCATGCTAATTGGCCAATATATCTCTCATTTAACCAACAGTGAGCTATTCCACAAGTATCTGGAAATCAAATGGTGACTGTGTAGGTGTAAGTGCATTCCTAAATTGATTTTCCAATAATAGACAATCTCTAACAAACAGAAACTTGGAAAAATAAACAAGCATAAGGGCAGGAGGATATTTTGTGTGTGATTTTAGTAAGTATGATTTTTTTTTTATTTAGATACTGTGGAATTTCATCAACCACACAAAGCATAACAAAAGTAAACTTTGACTAAGGTATCCTACACAAAACAAGCTTTTGGTGTCACTACAGATAAGGATAAATTATTCTTCTTAACTTTTAACTCTAAGATTATAAGGGCAAAACATTTAAAATGTCCAATTTTTCTAAAAACTAATTTCATTTTTTCTAGTTATTACATTATCAAATGAAAAACATTTCATGTATTCATATATATTTAGCTCTTTTATATAAATATACATATTTATATGCTATTATAAATATACACACAAATGATATATAAATATATGTATATACTTTTTCTTAAAGTTTTATTATTATAACACTTATTTTTAACCAGTGTGAAGAAATTGCTGGAATATATTAAAAAAGAATAAGTGAAATCTTGATTCTTAATATTGTACCAGATTCACACATCATAGGGCTAAACTGATTTTAAAGATGTTTAATAAAATTCCCCTGATTCATAGATATAGAAACTAAAAAACTTGTCCATTGTCACATAATTAGCTATTTACATTAAAAAATTTTGCAGTGTTTTTCAGACTTTATAGGGCACATTAAAATGGAATCATAATCAAATTTCTGATACTAAAATCCAGTGTTTTTTTCCAAGATGAGATATTGCTAAAAAAGTGGCCACTGAAAAGAAAGCCATAGTTTTCTTTCAACTTTATTCTAAATTTTTCCATTCCAAAGTTTTATACTCAAGAGCATCACAAATTTATAAGAATTCATAAGATTATAAACTCTGTGTCCTCAAGGCTTGTCATATTTTCTCATATGTTATCTTAAAAATGAAATTTTACATCTAAATAAATGAAAAATTTGAAAATATAAAGACAGCAGAAGTCAATGACATCATAGACATGTGAATTTTCTTTTGGTAAAAAACTCTTCATGTAAAATTCTTCCGCTTCTCATGTCTTAATCCACAGAGCAGAATCCAGAAAGAATATCAAAATATCACTGTCACTGTGAATTGTTGAAAAGTTGTTAGCAAAAAACAAACAAAAAGAACCATTTTGCTAGAGATAGACTTATTTAAGAATTTCGTGCCTCTGTTTCTTATTCATAACTTTCAACACCTCTTTGTAAGAGACTTTTGTCTGATGAATTTAATAATTCTAGCATCTTATTCAGACTATAATTTAGAAATTATAGCACTGCTGTTGCAGAAATTAAAGTTACTGATATTCATTCAATTCATATGTATTTAGTTACAGAATGTTCACTGAGATACTGAAATTATGTATAAACATGGTAAGAAATATGGGCCTTGGTTAACAATCATGGTAAAATTCTCTTCCATTAGGTCCACTATAGAGATATTCCTGATAGAATGTGTGCGGCATTTGTATCAAACAGAAATTTGAAAAGGATCAGTTTTTAAATGACGCTTGTATGGTGACAAGTGGACTAAAGAACGTATTTACTTTAAACTGCTTAAATATCAAGGGCAAACTGGTTGGCAGATGACACAACAGATGTTAATTCCAGTCTTCTTTTTCCCTTCCAACCAACAATTTTCACAGCAATTGGAGGTCTGAGGGTGCTGGAATAGTTCAGTCAAGAGCTATGCCCTATCTCTAGCAGTTAAATATGAATTATTTATTATAATAGAAGTAGTTCTTTTGACAAGAATTATGAGATGAACATTTATTCAAATGCATAAAATGCATATTGGAAATACGTATTTGATTAGGGTTTTACTTGTTTGTTTGTTTTGTTGGTGAGGATCCCCTAGATTTTGACAGTTTAATATATTGGCTTAAGTATAAAATATTGGCACTTAAATGGTATTCTCATGTTAAGTCTGAAAACATAGTCCCCCTTGCTTACACAAATACCTTTAAAAGAGGGTAATTAGTGACCAGTGGCTAAGAAGACCTCTGTGTTGAGAGGTTATGCCTAAGCCTCTTGAAGATTCTCCATGTAAACAAGTCAGACCACATCACTCATTATCCCTCCTTTGTTTACTTGGAAAAAGGTTCAAACTATTTAATGAGAGGATTACCCATACTTCAACTCCATTGAAAAAGATTAATTGATATTTTCCTGTTTGAGGTTTCACCACTTGCATTTGGCTTCCACTTTCCCATTGTTATGGAGGCTGTGATCAACAGAGCAAAGTTGCTTAGAGGTTATCCAAATTTCACAGTTTAACATTTCTCAAACTAATTACATCTTTTCCTGCTCTCATAGGCTTTGAGTTCCAAGGACTATTAACTTATTGTTCGAAGAGATATGTTTTAAACTTTACTTATCTAAGTAGAAAATTTTATGACTAAAATCTGGATATTTTGAACAATTGTGCTGACTGTATTATGGATGAGAGTGCCTACTCAGAATATTAAAACATAGAGCCAAATTTCTGTGTAAAACTAAAAATAATGAATTTTCCCTGATAATATATATGTAGCAGATTTAAAGCACAATGTCAGTAATTTACCATTTTCTTGAAGAAACAATATAAAAACAAGATCCCCACCATTTTGAGATACTACTCTGTGATGAAATCTTTACAATTTTTTTTCCCAAAAAATGTGTGTATTATGGACATATGGCTGCATATTTGGATAACACCATTTGCATTTTTCAAACTTGCATTTTTTTTAAAGCACTAGCTTGGCTTTTGCTGTCAGAATGGCAAACTGCTAGTGTATTCATCTAAAATTCCTAGTTTAACTCTTTGTCACTTTAGCATTTTATGGAATACTAATATGTTCACCTTTTCTTTAAAAAGTAACCTAATACGTTGGAGGCAGAAAAATAAGAAAGACTTTTCAAACCATAAAGTTTAATAATAGGAGGAGTCACATCATAGTGTGAAAATAAAAAGGATAGTGTCAAAATTTGATCTTAAAAAAAAAAAAAACGCTTTTGAAAATTACTGGGGGAAAAAGCACGTTAAAATGATTTTACTTCAGATTAATTCCCTGGAAGAATTTGCAGTTTTTATAGTTTTCTAAGGTTATTTTGTAAAAGCAGATTTGGTTACTGAACATTTAAACATAACACTGAAATATAGAATGCTAAAAAAAGATGATGAACAAATAACGATAACAACCTGGCATTAGTAACTCATGGAGATTATATTTGCAAGGGAAATGAATTGTTATTTGCTGTATGTTTTCTAACACACATATTTAAATTTCTTAAATCTCTTTTTTCATCCTTAAATTTCTTTATGATGCAATGTTAAGAATGAGGCATATTGTGAACATGGCCTTCTACAGTATATAAAGACACACTTACTTCAGTAACCCCTCATACCCACAAAAGCAAACTTATTCAAGGGAAACAAATACCAACTTGTGGTTGAATAATTTACCTGCCTTACATAACTTAGATATATCAAAATTATGTTACCTAAAGTACATGTTTTGACTTATAGATTAAATTTATATAAAATTATATTTTCAAATAGACATTACCAATTATCTTTTATTTCAGATAACCACCATAAAGGTCCTTGTTACATCTTCTCTATATGTTAAAATATGCACTATTTTAAATTTTTCAATATTGTGCATATATTTGGACATATTGCAGACATATTTGGACATATTGTGGACATATTTGGAATATTTCAGTTTTTCTCATAATTGACATACTATATGGCTACTTATATTCCCAAGCCACTTCAATCTGCTTCTTTTGAATTCTGTTTTTGCAACGTGTTTATCTAATTATTACTTATTTATTAGTTTCAGCAGAAGTATTTAATTAATTAGCATCTGATGCAAAGATAAAAGTAAATAGCAGTTTGTAAATTATGCTATCGAATAGGTACATATTTTATTGGTCCTTGTGCTGGTAAATTCAGTTAACCTTAATGATTTGGTTGAGTGCATTAAAATAACATAGTGAAGGCTATTTTATCACAAAATATGATAATATGATCAATGCATTAACTATTTTAGCCTTTGTAACTTAAATGTGTAGCCTAGTATTGAAGATATTTTAAATAATCATCCTATCATAAATATTATCACTCCAAATTCAGGCAGTTATGTTAAGTGATTAGAAAATAGGGATACAATCAAAAGGACTTTGAAAGGTAATCTTTTTTTTTTTCATTCTTTCCTTTTACAATACACTGAGTGGGAAGACTATAGAGTAGCAGTAATTGTTGAACTGCAATTATCTAATCTGTGCTATAAGATAAAGGGGCACTTTAAAAATTATTTTCTATCCCTTTAAATGTTGAGGATGTCACGCATATACATTGAATTGCCATAGCTGAGATGATTTTTAGAGTAATTTAAGAATTTTTAAAAAGTATACAAGAAAATATCCTTAAGGATGTTTATTAAACCACTGAACACAAATATTTTCATTATTATATATGACACAGACAAAAACACCAGGAACCAGGTAAATAAAGATGAACTAGATGTGACTTCAGCTCACAATTTAAAGTTATAGAACTTATTTGAAGATCATTAGCACAAAATGTTATCTACTCACATAAAACTGGAAAAAAATACTATTTTCCAGTAGTTTCACTAACCTGAGGTATTAATCCAAGTTTTAACGTTATTTCAAAGTAATATAAAACATTAATCCACTATTGGGAGATAAAATATGAAAATATTCTCGTGATATATTTTTAAACCAAATGTACTTAATCCAGCTATTAAAAGGCATAACTTAAACAGAAGGAACACAAGACTTAAACAAAGCAGAAGACAGCTGTCCAGAAATTATCAATTGCTAAAGCACACAGATTGTGATTAAATTTTAATGCCGCTTTTAAGCAAAGATTTTGCTTATCAGAGAGAAAGAATCCCAGAGAAAATATTGTTATTGATTTCATCATTTTAGATGTAACTGATCCTTTAAGTAATTTTTCTTGCTTTCAATGCCACTTTTTAAAGTGACTGCTTATACTGGGCAAATCATTAGATGGAATGTTCATTTAAAATTCTGAACCAAATGCATAAATTGTTCTCCAGTGCACTCAAAGTCACATCTGTTGAAAACAAAACATAGCATTCAATCCATTGAATAAAAACAAAACATAACTGTAGAATAGCTGGAAAGTCAAATCATGTAAATTAAATGGCATTGAAAATGATATTTTCTATTGATTTTTTTTCAGGGAACCCAGTCTTTGGAATTAAAACACATTGATTACCTTTTAAGTAACCCAAATTAACAGTAAGTCAAATGGATATGCTAGAGCATCACACTAGATTTAGAGTCAGGAAATAGGGAATAAGTGTCCCAAGCAGAATGCCATATTAGCTCTCTGGATGGAGAATTTTATCAAATAAAATAAATGATATCAAATAAAATAAATGAAATTAATGATTAAAAATGAGAACATTATAAACACTCCTTATGTTCTACTAGACCATAAATATTACACATGTATAAGATTTTAAGATCAAAAAGGCAACTTTTAGATTGGCTTCCTTATATGAGCATCTAAAAATTTGTTGTAAATTTATGAAGTATACATTTAACTATATACACACACGTCTGCCTTTGATTAAATTAGCAAATATATATAAAATGCTGATTAAGTACAAGATACTAAGCTAGGTGCCAGTGTATATACATATATTTATAAATTCTTATAATAAATTAGCATATATGAAGGCACATAAGGTATAAATATTGATTCTATTTTTTTCCCTTAATTCATTGTCAAGCAGTTTATTAGACAACGTGGAGTTAACCAAAAGGTCTATGTAATGTGTTTTCTCCTTAAAAGACTATAATTTTTTCTATATTAAGAAATGTAGGACATACATTTTAAAATAAATGAATTTTTAAATAAATTTTTAGTGAGGTATCATTAGCATATAACATATGTTTCAGGTGTACAGCATTATATTTTGACATCTGATCTACATCATGATCACCACTAGAAATCTAGTTTTCATCCATCAATATGCCCCATACACTTGTTTGACACAGTCTCTAATCCCTTTCCCCTGGTTACCATTGATCTCTTCTTTTTAACTAAGAGATTGTGTTTGTTTTGCTTTATATTCCACATGAGTGAAATCATATGGTATTTATCTTCCTCCATCTGATTTATTTTTCTATCATAATCCCCTCAGATCCATCCCCATTGTTGCAAATGGAAGATTTTATCTTTTTTTAATGGTTGAGTAGTATTCCATATTTATTTACATAGGTACATGTAATGTGTGTGTACACCTTCAGATTCTACCACTATTCTTTATATACTTACCAGTCAGTGGCCCCTTAGCTTGGTTTCTGTATCTTGGAAATTATGCATAATGCTGCAGTGCACATAGGGATGCATATGTACTTTGGAATAATGAAGTAAACATAGAGGTGCATGTATCTTTCTGAATTAGTGTTTTTGTATTCTTTGGATAAATACCCAGAAATCCAAATGAGTTTTAATTTTTTTAAAGATTTATTTATTTATACATACAAGAGCTAGGGTACAGGCCAGAGTCCAGGGCAGTGAAAGGATTCACCAGAGACAGAGTGGGAGCAGAACAGGCAGATGGACTGAAATATACTGCTGAAGGCAGCAGTGGGCAAGGCAGGAGAGGTCTGCTATGCCATGTGGGTCCCCTCCCTGGCCGGCAGCAGGGATCAAACTTGTGCTGCAGTGGCTGTCATTTGCTTCATAGTGCGTTGCTTAACCCACTGCGCCACCAGGGAGACCCAAATGAGTTTTAAAACATAAAAATATTTGGTTTAAATTTTAATAGTTTATTCCATTCTTGGATTTTAGCTTTTATTAACTTATTTGCATTTATAACAATTTGATATGCTCATTTGATTGAATTAGTACTGATATGATACACTAGTCACTGACGACACTGAAGAGCCAAAGAGCCAAATAGTCAAATGTGTCCCCTTCATCAGAAGAAATAGAAAGATTTCTATCTACATATAGACACACAGATATAGATACTGATACAGATAAAGACATCAGTCATTGAATTTTTCACATTTTAATCATAGGACAAGCAGACCCATTGTAAGAAAATGAAAGCACACTATTTTGCTTTTTTTTTTTTTCATTTTCAATTGACAGATAAAGGAATTCATCACCTAAAAAAAATCTGTGTGGGCCTCTCTGGTGGTGCAAGGGATTAAGCACCACACTATGAAACATTCGTAGTCACTGCGGCACAAATTTGATCCCCAGCCAGGGAAGTGACCCACATGGCTCAGCAGACTCTCACGCTGCTCCCCTCAGCAGTGTATTTCAATGCATCTTCCTGTTCTACTCCACACTCTGTCTCTGGTGAATTCTCTCACGCCCCCCAAACCTCTAGTTTGTACCCCAGTTCTTGTACACATAAATAAATCTTTAAAAAAATTGTGTTGAGTTACCACTGTAGTATTTTATGATATATTCAAATCAGTAAGATGTTTTAATTTATTAATTAACTAAATTCTCACTTCTAAATATGTTATTTTATTTTTTGATTAACTTACACCAATCAAATAACATAAAGCCCTTGGATAGTCCAATGCAGACTATAATCTAAAAGCACTATTTCCTTTTTTTATTATTTTTTAAGTTTTTATTTATTTTTAAATATTTTTATTTATGCATATAAGAACTGGAGTATAGGCAAGAGGTGCAGGGGGGTGAGAGGATTCATGAGAGACAGGAACAGAACAGGCACATCTACTGAAATATAATGCTGAGGAGAGCAGCGGATGAGACAGGAAAGGTCTGCTGCACCATGCGGATCAAATTTGTGCTGCAATAGCTACTGACAGCTTCATAGTGTTGTGACTTAAACCCTTGTGCCACCAGGGAGGCCTGATTATTTTTATAAATTGGGGAAACATTGGCCTACTGCACTGTGTATGATTCAGAGGTATAAGTTCTACCACTGCAGATGTAAGTTACCACACCACACCCACCACCAAGGCATTCAGAGTCACCATCACAGTCCACTGGACCCTGCTCGTCTATTTAATCTCTACCTTTCCCCTTCCACTCTGGTATTCTCAATTTGAACAGTCAGATTTATATGGTTTGGCTTTTTTTAAATGTAATTTTTATTTATTTATTTTTAATGTGGTAACACAAGACCCATGGTATAATAATCAGTTAGCACATGGTACTTTATATAGTTTGCTTTTTTCCTGAATCCTTGTTTTGTTTTTCTGTGTTCCACGTGTGAGTGAAATGATCCATTATTTGTCTTTCATAGTCTAGCTTATTTCTCTTAGCATACTCTTCATCAGTTCTATCCATGTTGTTGCAAATGGCAAGAGTTCATCTTCTTTTATACCAGAATAGTATAGTATTCCATTGTTACTATATAACACATCTTTTCAATCCACTTATCTGTCCATCAGCACTTAGGTATTATAACAATTCGGTATTATAAATACTGCTTCAGTGAACTTAGGAGTGCAGATATTCCTTCAAATTTGTGTTTTTGCACTCTTTAGGCATGTACCTAGAAGTGGAATTGCTGAATTGTATGGTAGATCCACTTTTAATATTTTGAGAACCTCCATAATATTTTCATGGGGCTAGACCAGTCTACAATCCCTCCAAAAGTGTAGGAGAGTGACTTTACCTCCACATCCTTGCCTGTATATCCTTCTGGTCATTTTGATGTGGGTCATCCTCACAAATGTGATGTGGTATCTTATCATGGTTTTGGTTTGCATTTCCCTGATAAGTTGCCATGAACATTTTTTCATGTGTCTATTGGTTGGTCATCTGTTGTCTTCTTTGGAAAGAAGTTCTGTTTAGTTTTTCTATCCATCTTTTAATTGGATTGTCTGGTTATTGAGTTGAATGAGCTCTTGGTAGAATTTTGATATTAGTCGCTTCTTAGATGTATGATGGCTAAATATTTTTTCCTAACAGTAGGTGATAGTTTCTTTCTCTGTGAAGAAGTTTTTGTTTTTCTTGATGTTGTTCCATTTGTGTATTTTTGCTTTTGTTTTCCTTGTTGTTGGAATCTCCCAAAACATCACTGAAGCTAATGTTTTGGAGTGTTTTGCCTGTGTATTCTTCTAAGTATCTTATGGCTTAAGGTCTTACACATAGATGTTTAATCAATTTTCGTTAATTTTTTATCTGGTTTATCTGGTTTTTATTAACATTATTTATTTATATATTTTTTATACCATTGTTCCTTTTTGTACAAAGTTTTCTTTCTCCTATGGAGTAGTCCCCATAGAATTCCCACCACCAATTCACCCGTGCACCATTACCATAGTCCCTTGTGCTCTTTCCTCCCATTTGATCTCTCTTGGAGAATGTCTGTGGCTTAATTTTTTTTTGGCATATGACTATCTAGTTTTCCCAATGCTCTTTTTGGAAGAGACTTTCCTTTCTCCAATACTCTTTTCCTTTCTCCAATATGCTTTGGGTTCTTTATCATAGATTAACTGTCCCTACCAGTGTGGGCTTATTTCTGAGCTCTCAACTCTTTTCCATTGATCTGTGTGTCTATTTTTTTCCAATACCAGAGATTTTGTAATATGATGTATAATCTTGGAGTATGACAATTCCATTCTTCCTTTCTTTGTCAGGATTGCTTTGGCAACTCAGAGTAGTTTGTGCTTCTATATGGGTTTCAGTATTTGTTCTATTTCTTTGAAGAATGCCATCAAAACTTTGATGGGATTTCATTGAATTTGTATATTGCTTTGGGTAGTATAGTCATTTTAACTATGTTAATTCTTCCAGTACATGAACAAGGAATGTCTTTTCATTTCTATCTTTTTTGATTATTTTTAAAATGTCTTATAGCTTTCATTGTACAGGTATTTCACCTGCTTTGCTTACTCTTAGGTATTTATTTTTGATACATTTCCAACTGAAATTGTTTACTTGATTTCTTTCTGTTCTAGCTTGTTGTTTACATATAAGAATATAATTGATTTTTGTGAGTTGATTTTGTAACTTGTATTGATTTATTGCTTCTGTTAGTTTTTAGAGACATTTTTAGGGTTTTCTATCTATATTATCATGCTATTTATAAATAGTGATGGTTTATTTTTCTTTCCCAGTTTGGATTCTTATATTTCTCTCTTGCCTGATTCCTCTATGTAGAACTTCTAATGCTCTATTGAGCAGTAGTGGAGAAAGTGAATATTTTTTCTTGTATCTGATCTTAGTAGAAAACCTTTCAGTTCCTCAGCCACTTAGTATAACATTAGCTGTGGTATATCATATATAGACTTGATTATGTTTAGGTATAATCCTTCTATCTTCATTTTTTGAAAGTTTATCATAAGTAGATGTTGAATCTTGTCAGTTTTTTTTCTATATATATTGACATGTTCATTAATTTTTTATCTTTCTTCTTGTTGATATGGTGAGTTACACTAATCAGTTTTTGGATTTTGCACCATACTTGACTCCCTAGAATAAAAGACATTATTTCTTGGCTATTATTTTTTCCTTTCTTTCATTTTTCCTTATTTTACTTGGGAGAAGGGAAGGTAATGGAGAAAATAACTTTTTAGTAATATATTTTCAATTTTGGAAAGAAAAATCTAGTTTAAATGTATCAAAAACAAAATTTTGGGATAATATTGTCATAATAAATAATTACTATCAGGATATGAGGTATTTTGAATTTTCTTGTAATACAGTGATAATATGTGATTTCACTTGGTCTCTTACAGAAAGAAAAGGTTTCTATTTGGACTTTGGAAATTTCAATCTCAAACTTTTATGTCATAAGTATTTTCTTAGTTGAGCTAGTAAATGAGTTCTAATTTATATATTAAAATAACATTCTTTAAACTTCAAAAATATTATGTGGAAAATCCAAATTCTGTTTGCTAAAATCTTTCTGTCAGTTAAATAATGTTGAGACTATCTCTTTACCTACATAATAGAAAGACTCTGTTACTTACAAAGATCATCCAGAATCTCCAGTACAACAAAGACTCTCCTTCATTGTCTCTTACTCTCCTGTCATAGCGTGCCTATAATTTCTAAGAGGTGATAACAACTATATGGTTTTGGTAAATCAGCTTATCCTCACAGCTGGAAATATTATGTCACTTAGAGATTTTTTTTTTGTAGCTACTTGGCTTATCTACTACTTTTAAGTAAGAACAATATGATTCCAGTTTTCACATTTCTATAACCAGAAGAAATCTAGACCCTCTTCTCTTCCAAAATAAAGAGAACTCATGGTGGTTTCAGGATCTAAATTCCATTCTTGCCAAGATACAGAAATATCTCATTTCCTTTTGCTACTATTATTTTAACTGGACTTCAGCCATTTGCCATTGGTTTAAGCTGAAACAAAAATATAGAAAAAACTGAGATAAACTATGTTTAAAAAAAACAAAGTTCAGTGTATTATACATGCTTTTTGTCTGTAGTCCTTAAATTTAACATTTCATTGAAAAGATGGCACTTCATGTTCAGTGTCTATGTATGTGTTATTGGTGGAAGTAAAAAAATGAGGTGGTGATTTCTGTCTTCCTAATTACACAATCAACCTATCAAGGGTGAAACACAGCACATGATCACATGATCCTTGAACTCAATTATGAAAGTACAGGAGAAGAAAATAAAGGAACTGTTTAGGGTAATACCAGTAAACGTCTTTGTTTATGTCTAAGAGTCAGTATTCATTACATATACTACATAAATTTAAATCCTTATCATTTGCTAGAAGTAATAGCTAACACTTTTGAGTATTATTTATATGTTATATGCTAGCTATACCAATACTAAATCATTTTACCCCCAAAATTTAAACGTGGCTTTTCTTCATTCCCATTGCTGGGAACTAAATTCTGTGCCTGCATTCAACATGTGCCATTTTCCATTTCCTCATTACATGGTTAATTCTCAAGCACTGAAATTATGCGAAGTAGCATAATTGACTTTTGAACATGAACTTTGGAATGATACATATATGTGTAAGAATCTCTTGGCATTGCTCTTTTCCTGGCCTACAGTAACTCATTCAGCCTTGATCTGCCTCAATTAAATAATAGATGTTTGTAGAAAAATATCTACAGGGTTTGAGATAATTTAATGAGATAATATATTGAAAGTCCTTAGCACTGTGTCTTTAATAGTAAGAACTGAATATATTTAATATTAATAAAGTATTGTGGCATGAAATGGCAGAACTGTATAGCATTCTACAATGTTTTATCTTTGCCCTTTCTATGCTTGTAATTTTTTTTCCCATTTATAGGGGGGTTACTAGTGAGGAGAAATGAAACAGTCTGAAAAAAAATTAGACTCTTCAGAGTGACCCAAAGCAAAAGTAGAATAAAATCAGATACTAGAATTTTAGTGTATAGATTGCTGCAGTTTTCAAGCAGTCATTTTACAATAACAGCCAATGACTTTAAAGCAAATTTTTAGCCAAGAGTTTGAATATATTTTCCCTTGTTTTACTTTTTTTTCCCCCTTTGCTTATCTGTGGCACTTTGTTCATCCTAACTGTGAAGACCTTCATTTGCAACATATATGGAGATCTTTTTTACCAGTCCAATCATGCCTTTTAGAATTTATGGAAGTGTTCTTTTTCCTCCCCCACAAAATCCATGTTTGCACATTTTCCGTTAACTGTTTTAAGAGTTGCTAATATCATTTTTGAAGTCTTGCAGGAAAGAGTTGAGTGGGCATAATTGTATTTTTTTGTACTAGGGCCTTAATCTTTTCTCTTTCCCTTGTTATAAAGATTATTGAAAAACAGCAGGTCTAAGCTTTAAATAGGATTGACTTCATCATTGAAAGCTAATACTTTTTATTGTGCTAAATGATAGTGCTCTTTAAAATTGGATGTGTTATGTTGTAAATAAGGTTAAAATGACAAAGGATCAGAGTTTCTAGAATCCCAGGGTCTTGTTGCATTAATCTCAGGTCAGATACTGTTTTATGAGAGATCACAGTAGTTTAATGGACATTTATCGATTTCAATTAAATTATAACTTTGGAGACAGTAACTTGCAAACTTAAAACAGTAATATGATATTATGAATTACATCTTATGCACATTAAGAAGTCTTAAAGCAAGGAAACCAAAGATAGAAAATATTGGTTCACATTTCAAACCACAATAAGTGTGAATATAGCTTCAATTTAATAAAAATGTATAATGCAACTTTCCTTGGGTTAAATGTCTTAAAATTGCTCTTGGAATGGGCACTTGTTTTCCCATTATTGGCCACTTTAATTCACTTACACTCCAGTTTTCTCATTTAAAGATCACTTTATAGTAGTGGGTACTCTTCATCTGAGTGATCAGTTCTACTCCTGCCTAATCCAACAACACAATAGTTTACATATTTCTGAACTTGATCTTAAAAATGATTTAAAAAATCCATAAGGACAATTCAATTTCTCTGAAAAAATATACACACAAGTATGCTCAGAGGTGGCTAAAATAAAATAAATTTCATTTTAGGAGACAGGAAGGAAGCTAAGACAAGAAAGTGAAAAATTTGAAGTAAATGGGTACTTTCCCTGACCAAGATCGAAACCCACTTCTCCCCAGAGATATTGGGAGAGTGCATGAAGACAAGCACTGGAAAAGTAGAATGTTTGTCTTTTCTTTCTGGTGGACTGCATTAAATATTCAGCAAAAGAGGGGATCAGTTTACATTACTCTTCTTGTTTCTCATGTATCGACTGACAGGTGCTGTAAACATACATAGACAAACACGGTTCTGTGCCTGTGGTGCTCCAGTGATGCAGGGAGCCAATCTTTTACTCTCTCAAAGTGATTTCAATGAAGACTCAGCAGATACACTATGCTCAGATTAGAGAATGGCTGGTATAACTTCCATTTCTCCCAAGACTATAGGAATTTGCCTTTCACCTTTGGCTACGGAAGGTCCACAATGTGGCGCTCAACCCCTTGCACCACCAGGGAGACCCCTTGCCTTTCACCTTTGATTCTCAAGAAAATCCACTCAGAATGATGGTTTTGCCCCAGTCACATGTTATTTAGGTAGAACAATCTTGTTTTAATTCTGAGGACTTGACTGAAGCCTTACTCATACTTCTGAAATCATAGTAGCACACAGAACCCCAGAGGCACCTCAACTTCTAAATGTCTTACTGGTGGTAAGCCACCAATCCACATCTCACTTATGTTACTAAGGCTAGAATCACAGCAATCAGAGAGAAAGAACTGAACTTGGCCTTGAGAGCTGATCCACAGTTAAAAACACATATTCATTCATGTTTTAGAGATGTCATGGGAGATAAATTATGAAGACTAAGAGGCTCTTTTCTACGATATAGGCAGAGATTTGGCTGAGATTGTATCATTCTGTGATACTATCACACACTACCTTTTTTCTCACTTGAATTGTACTTTTGGCTGTCATTTGCGCTTTTGAATAAAGGTTTACATTAGTGAAAGATATCATAATAGCATATCTCCTTTTCCTGAGTTGATATACAAATTAAAAAGAAAGGATAAGGCCAAGACTCTTTTTGTCCTTAGAAAAGTATGCCATCTGCATTTAGCTTATGATATTCAGCTGGGAACAAAATTCTAGCATAAGGAAGTCGTTAATACAACCCTCAAGTTACACTGTAAATTCAAAGTACTTTGAATGTCTTATAATAGTCAAAGCCAGTAAAATCGACCCTGTATATTTTTATTTCATCTCTGTTGGATCATATGATATTTAATAATTGGTTCTGGCACCTCGTTGCAAATTATTATAACTTTGAGATTCAACAGTCCTATTGAACATATGGGCAGCACAGCCTCAGAACATATATATGATACAGCCTCTCGAGAGGACCTTCTGTCTTGTTTTCCTTAGCTTGGAAGGGTCAGGTAAATTTTGTTGTGTCGTCATGTGCTAAGATTCCTCAATCTCTGTTTTGCAGGGTAAATGCTTAATGGAACTGATCCCCCCCTTAACTGTGAACACTTCCTTTGCAAAGCCAAAAGAGAAATGCATGCATCTGGGATGCAGTTTACTGGGCTCTGACTAAAGCAGTAATAAAGCTATTCCAGTATCAGTGCACAAGTATTCATCAACCCAGAATAAGTTCTCTAACTTCATGCCATATTGCATCCTGGTTTAGCTGCAAACAACAGGAGTTTTCTGGAGTAAGAAGACCTTCCAATGCTATTGAAGGCATGTGATTCGACACTAATGCTCGAGAAGATGGAAAGCTGGTGATAAAATACAGCTGACCTCAAGAAACCTTTCACAGAGTTAAACATTCTCCCTTCAGCATTTCTTTTTTCCAGTTCTACTCACAGTTATACCCTAAGACAATGTTAGGAAAAGCATTTCCACATCAACAGCCAGGAAGGTTATTTTCAATATTTCCTGCTGCTTTGCCTCTGTATCTAGCCTGTGTGCCTCGATTTGCTCTTTTTTTTATTTCACATTAATTCCCATATTGTTTATTGCCATATTCAAACATACCATACATAATATGGGCACAGTGGCAATAATTATATAGTAAGTTGTCCTTTAAAAGAGATGTCACGATAGATAGTGGTGGGTGGGGTAGGCAGAAGATTATGATTTACACCTATGTTGACACTGTGGAACAGAGCTGGTTCAGTTTCTCTTGGTTTCACTATAATTCCTAATTCTAATCTCTCTCTGTCATGTAGTTATTCATTATTAAGTCTACTAAGTTAAAAAGTTCATGGGGTGGGAGGCAAGGGTTAAAGGAACTTTTCCAGAACTGAGGTTTCTTTTCTTTTTTTTTTTGCTACTGCAATATTATATATTTTAAGATGACATTGGTAGACAAAAACAGCGCCATTCAAATGTCTTTATCCTAGCTAATTTAAAAAATAAATGCCTTGCTTTCTTTAAAAATGTTTTGGACAAAAAGACTTTCTATACTTATGTTTCTGTACATGCATGTTTACTCTAAATATGCATAAAAGGCATCTTGAGTCTCTAGAATGTGGTTCCCACTCTTTGTTACATAGCCCATGCTGATACTGAGAATCTTCTTTACAATTATGTTGTCACTTGGTTGAGACAAATAGCAAGAACCACCCTAACTTTGGTGAACAGCAAGTCATATTTGATCTTGACTGACAATCTTGAAGCTGAGGTCCTTTTCATAAAGCAGAGTTGAAAGTATCTCTTACTATAGCCTGTTTGCTTCATATCGTGTCTGATTGCTTGGCATCACGTAAGCCAGTAGGTGGAGTGCTTGCTAACAATAATTGAATATACAGAACTTGAACTTAAAATAAGTGAAAGTCATTTTTCTTGTTATAAACTGCTAAAACCATATTTACACTGAACCCTTTCTATGGATATAATTTGTTGGGGGGGGGGGAATGTTACAAGGGCAGGGTTGAGATGAATGTAGGACTATAGTTACACAGCAGAAGGAAGAACACAGAGGTAAAGTGTACCCAGGAAGAGTAACACATCATACGGAATAAACCTATGTACAGGGACAATTTCTTAAACATTCAATAGAATATGTTTGCTAAACAGACCTCAGTCGCACTTTTAAAAATTTAGTATTTGTGCTGTCCAAAGGATAAAGTAATTTTGATTAACCATACGTGAACATCTTGTGCGATAAGAAGATTAATTGCATGCATATGTTAATAATAGTTATAGTAAATTCAGCATCTTTGGAAAGAAAAGTTGTGAGAGATGCCTCCAAAATAAAGTGTAACTTTCCCATAAGAGTGTCTTGTTTTCCTTCAGAAGAAGGTTTTCAAATGTATTTAAAAGCTGCAGCTTGAGACTTGCTAACTACATCACTCTAAATCTATCTATATCACACCTAAAGATGTTAAAGCAACATTTAGAACTCCAAGGAGAAAACAAGCAACAGAATTTAGAAAGCAGGAACCACATGGAAATAAGAAAAATCTTCAGTCGTTTTTTAAGAATGTGAGTTATATGATGTGAAGTAGATGAAAATGCAAGAGTTTAAAAAAGAATCTCTTGTTCCATATCAGGAATGCTTACAGATCTGAATCCATGGCACACAAATACTGAAGATCTCTATGACTTGGAACTACCATTTCATCTAAAAGGACTTCAGAGCAAATAATTGCACGGTATGAAATGAAAAACACTACTAAAATAGTGAACACTTCCCCTTTATTTAACTTTTTATTATAAAAATGGTAAACTCTCTTAAATATAATTTCTGTCAGGGCATTCTTGATTTTTTTTTTAATTGTGCCATCATGTTCTCAGCTCATACGAAATTTTGGACAGATTTGTGTTTCAAATATATAACTTTCTTTCACTTTGGGTTGGAAGTGAGGAATGGAGGGGAAGAGTGAGCACTGGTAACTGAATTAATCAGCCAAAACTTTATGTGGTAAATAACTCTCTGAAGTATGCAATAGCTTTTCTCAAACCAAGCAACAGCTTGCCACTCTTAGCCTTTTCAAGCAATAGCAATAGCAAAATTGAACCTCCCTCAGGCCAAAAAAAGGGAGGGGGAAGAATAGTTATTGCTAATTTAAAATATTATACTTTCTATTTCACATCTGAAGAAAAACAAGTATGTTCATTTTCATGAAGGATCTCTAATTAAATCAGTAGATAAAAATGGCAAACTGTTGACCAGACCATAATCTAGATGCCTTACCTATGTAAGGAAACTTTTGGAAAATTTATTTTTATTTGAAGAAGTATAAATATTGGCATATTCTAATTCTAAGACAATTCCATGAAGATGAGCCAGTCTATGAAAGAATTTCAAAGAAGTTTGTTAAGGAATAATACATTTGTCTAAACCTTTGTCCACGTTCACTTATTTTTCCAGGTTTTACAAGGCTCATTACATACTTTTCATAATTGTATTCCTCTAATTTGGAAAAATAAATTGAGTGCATTTGCTTTTTTTTTTTCTCACCAATTGTCATTCATTTTACCTTGTTTTGCTTGCTTCAGTGTGTTACTTCCCTGAGATTTTGAACCAAGTCATTCTCAGCCAATGTTCATACCATGACCATGAGTAGGCAGTAGCCTTTAATGAGAAATAGAGAAGTGTTAGCCACTGATCTCACCATGATAATAGTCTCTTAATTAAAGATGTTGATAGATCCTAAACTGCTCCACCTTAGAGTATTGACTTATAGAATGAAATCCTCTGCACACAGGCACACCAAAATATTTTATCAGAAGTAGTGCCACAAGTAAATTAGTTAACTACATTTCAGTATGAAACTTGAGTTACCCCTGCCCATTCTTGTTCCAGATCCATGTGAAATCAGCAATTTAGCTTAATGATGTTATAACATTCGCCAGGCAGTGGGCACTAAAGGGAAGACACAAGATTGCTTCCATTGCATGAGGTTCCCCTCCTTTCTCTCTACTCACAAACAATCCATCTGTCTCACTCACTTGGAAAATGTTATCTTTGAAATATTATTATATTATTATCACGGTTCTTTAAAACTGGTCCTTAACTTTAGCTTGTGTTTTGGAAATCAGGTTTTCAAATGCTTCAGGATCTTATTGGCCCATTTAAAATGTTGATAGTAATATTCCCTGGAAGCAGCTCATCTCACTAAAGAGCTCAATTACTATATATTTTGAGTCACTTACTAAAGGGTAACCTTTGTGAAATACAGATAGTCTACTTTTTTTTTTTGAAAAATCACAACAAAGAATCCAACCCCTCCCAACCTCTAATATTTTTCAAAGTGTGAATTGAAGAGGACTTAGAGACAGATGGGTCTGGATGATCAAGTTACCTGTTATAGCAGCACATCTGCCGGGGCAGTCAATCACTGTGATGGCTCTGACAGGTCGATGGAGCCTGAGCAAGAACGGCTAATGCAGACAGAAGAACGGCTGGGGAAGGGCAGACCTCCTGCCTGTCTCCTGGGTTTGACTGGTCTGAAAGCTGTACTTGAATTTGCTCTGGTTAAAATTCTGTCTGTCTACCAAGCAGTGATATTAGATGAGAGATTTGTGCTCCTAATTTTTTTAAAGCCAACATATTGAACACATATGATAGGGAATGATTCGATTAGCACTTTCAAGCTGTCAGTCAATATTTGGTCGTATTTGGGATATGTGGTAGGGAGAAAGGGGTGAATAAGATTAGGAAAAGAAGAGGTAGGAGACAGTTTCAAAACTACATTTTTTCCCTAAAAAGTGTCAAAAGGAACACATGTTTAAAGTGCCAGTTCTGGGATGCCTATTTCTGTGAGCTCAGTACAATAAAATTAACATTTAATAGAACAAAGGCAACTCTAAGAATGTCAAAAAGCAAATTTATTAACTAAATTCATGGAGGCATGCTACTTTATATTCTCTATGTTCTTGATCTTTTCCTCCTTCCTTCAATCATAAAGTGAATCATATTTATCAATTCTAATAGATCCAAATATTTGGCAATATCACGTGCTAGGGAATATGGAGCAAGTGATTCCAAGATTTCACAAACAATTGAAAAGATGAGTTTCAATTAAGTACAGCATTAATTGCACCATTTACATGACACATTTCTAAAAATACAGATGTTGGAGACAATGGAACCTCAAAATATCTGATTTCTCCAGCGACTAATTAATCAGTTATTAAAATTGTCTGACAGTAAGGCAGTACCAAAAAAAATTCCTAAATCTCAAAGAATTACTTAAATGATAGGTAACAGCAAAAACTGTTAACACTCATCAACATCTAAAAACAACTTAAATTTATAGTTATTTAAATTCATCTGTTTATGTGTGTATGTATGTATATGTACATTTATTTTTGTGTATCTGCATGTCTACTTTGTATATATGATTACAATGTATATTTATGTATTTATAGTTAATATATATATTTCTTTGAGAGGTAAAAGAAAAATATTTCACAAGATAAGCATTATTATTACCCCACTGTAGAACTACAGTGAGCAAACATTGCTGAAAAAAGGGCAAAATGTTAATACATGCAGAACTGCTGTTAGTAGCGATTTTCTCCACAATGCCAAACTGATGGGGATTCGTGAAAGAGCCATTAAACAGATGCGTTGCTTTTCAATACATTCTTCAAGTATTTTTGCTCCCTCATCCACATTTTTAGTAAATGATGCTAAATGTTTTCAAAATATTACTATATTGGCTTTTTTTTACTTGAATTTTTTAAGTGGACTCATATTTAGCAGCAGATGGTTTGAGACATCAGAACTAAAATGAAGTTAGTTATTTGGGTTCAGACTACACCAAAATCTCATACCTCAGTTTAGGGGCTAGTAGGGATTAAAGCAAAATCACCATTTTCTTAAAAAAAAAAAAAAAGCTAATTTAGAACAAATGCAGAAATAGGGCTTTCTCAAAATAAGACTTCTTACTACAGAAATAAGTTTTTGTTTATAGCTTGCTAACAAGAGTCCAAATCTTTTAAAGCTTTTAAGATAGATGATTTTTTAGTTATGTTTTTATAGGAAAAAAAATCTTTGTTTCAAAAACTACTCTCTGATATAAACTTTTATACCAATTTAGCTAAAATATATCCTGAGGAATAAAAACATCCTGTTAGATGACCTGGGATAACATGCAAAGTCCTGCATTTGATAAAGTAGATGTTACCCTGCGGTGATTGCATTGTAGTTAATAAAGTCAGTATATGTTTTCTTAGGCAGTAGAAAAATAGAAAGTTTTTGATGTTTGCTTCCATAAAATAGAGGACTGTGAATTAAGGATCTTTGCCAATCTTAACCCTTTTAGATATAATTTAATAACATTTTATTGAGATTTTCCCCAAATATTATTCATTACAATCTATTCATCAACAGTACTGACAAAGCAGGAAGCTAAAAATGAGTTTGGGAATTACTTCAGTTTTTAGTGTAGGTCAGGACATTCTGGCAACTGGGACTCAGGCTCAGAATCACCCTGCTTGTCAGGGAAATAAACATAAGTGACTTACAGAAATAGAATTGTCTGACTAGAGCTGGGACTGGGAGAAGAGGTAAGAAAATACAAAATAAAAACAAAATTTTACAAAGAAACTTGAAACAAAATGTCAACTATTAAAATCATCTATAAAATGGCAGCAATTGTGTTTGGGATATGTCCAGAATATAGAAGAGAGAATTAGGGGTTTCCAAGGCAAGGTCTAATCTATTCCGGCCCATGTCATTTGTATCAGGCAAAGATGGGCTTTTTAAAATGAGCTAATGCTCCATAGGTCAGGGTTACAGTAGAAAATATAGAAATCTATAACCTCAGTCTC
>JAGFMF010012000.1:3967456-4073842 GCA_019455555.1 Galemys pyrenaicus
AAGGAAAAGCTATTTTTGGATTTGTCCAAAGCCTTGAAGAAACACCTGCAAGGAGAAATCATATGGTGTTCAAAAGTTAAATTTTAAAAAATATTTTTTTTCAAAGTCAAATGTTTGAAAATGGAAAGGTCCAGCTGGGGATAATAGTAAAGTATTTAAGGATTTTTAACGAAGTGTTGGGCTAGAAGAACCTTGGGATCTCTGTCAATCCCAAAATATGATACTAGGATAGTGTAGATAAGGTTACTGCAACAGATTCAGTGATGGAGCAGGTCACAATTCAAAGTGTACTCTTGCAACAATCCAAGTCTGGAGGATCTTTCAAGGTAACTGCTGAGAATAGAAAATGCATAATAGAGGTAAGGGAACACACTTTTGGTTAGGCAGGTATTTGTTTCATAACAAGACTAAAAACAAGGAGTGAGGACACCAATCTCTGAGCAGTGGCCATGCTCTTGACTTAAGAATTGTCTGGAATATTGAGATCTCATTTTAGGTAGGTGGATCAATTAAAGATGGTAATTTCTTCATATTAATGATAGAAATACTGTCTGTAAAATAAAAAAAAAATATTTTGTGATTCTCTAGATCAGAAGTTCTTGGATTTCATTCCAAAAGATTTATGATAAAGAGTTTCTCATGAAACACATACTTCCATAGATGGATGGTTTCACCAGGTTTGGATAATTCCTTGCTTAACATCCTATTCAGGTAAGCATGCTTGCATGCAAAATGGAAACTTCTTATAGATCTGAGTTTCTATCATTTCTTTAAGTTATTCAAAAATAGCAGCAGGTAGTTTGAGCTTTGAATTCCTGGGTCCTCGAAATCTAGCTGTGAATGTGAGCAAGGAATTTAATTACCCTATGCCTTGGTTTCTTCATCTGTATACTTGTAATAATAGCAACTGTTCATAAGGCTATTTTGAAGATAAAATGAATTATTTCATATAAAAAGCCTGGCATATAAGTGCTCAAATTTTTTTGCTTTTGACCTTGCTATTCACAGCTATCTTACTGATATCTTCACATGCATTGTAAACATCCACATGTCGAAGTGAGTCACTGGTATAGACACTTGAATTTTCCAATGTTTGTTTTAATGTCTATATCACAAAATCATGGGAAATTATATAAGCCAATGAGAACATTACCCAACAATTTTGACTCTGCTAGGTACAGATCCTTTGTTATAACACAATTCAAGGAGATTTTTTCCTGACTTTTCCTGATTATTCTAAATGGTCATCATTCCAAAGAAGTCATTTATTTAAATCTCAGACTAAATTCCTTTCACTATTTTATTTAACTGGAGTTAAGACTTAACCAGATCATCCTTTTAATTCAGTTACTTTTGCCCCTTAATACTTGCTAATATTATACTTGCTAGTAGTATTATGTCTCCTCCTATTATCCAATATTTTCTTGTTTTTGAGGTCCTTAAGCACCTACAAATAAAAGAAACATTTCTATTAAAATGTCCCAATTCCCAGCTTCCTGGTTACAAAGACATTCTTTTCTCTGTTCTACATCAGCATGCCTTACTGTATGCAGTTCAAAATAGCTTTGACCTTTATGGCTGTGCTATCACACTGTAAACTCGTATAATAATATTGAACTTGGCTCTAACACACTATGTTTTCAAAGCATTTTACGATTATTGATTGGTTATTTCACACAATATCCAAGCAAAGCAGCCTGGATAGGTCTGGACAATGCTAATTTTATTGATGAGGAAACTGACAGAGACTACCTCTTTGTCCAGCCATCAGCAGCTTAATGGCAGAGAGCACAATGATGTGTTACATGGTACTGCAGTCCACTGATTCAGCTATTTATGAAGAAGGCATCATCTATGACCTTTTATGTTTGAGGAAGCCCAAAGAGATAAAATTGTGCAACTTGTAGTCACGTAAACTACATTCAGGCTCTGGCTATACCATTTCCTCACTGGGTCACCTTGTAACAGGTCACTTAAACTCTCTATACCTCAGTTTCCTAATGTGTAAAATGAAGCTAGTCACCCCATACTGTGATTGTGAGAATAAACAGAAAGGTAATATCCTCAGAGAAGGTAAAGACATACTTTTAAAATGCAAGCTAATTATTTTTCTATGTTGCCATTTAGTTTTGCTCTCTTTTAGTTTCTTCTGTAAACTCACTGATGCTGATATGTAATGCCTTTCTGGAACTATACTCAATTCATTTCTTAAAACTAAAACTTGATATTATGTTTTCCTTTACTGCTCCCACACACTGTTTATTTGCTTATTGGTTGATTGATTGGTTGATTAATCAATTATCAGGAAACACACATTATGAAGTTCCAGTCAGATGGACATGGCTCATGGTACCCAAGACAATTAAAAGAGTAACATCAAATGTCACTGATTGCAGGTCACAATAACAGGTATAATAATAATTTAAAAGTTTGAAATATTGTGAGAGTTACCAAAACATAAACACAAGGACATGAAGTTAGTACATGCTGTTGAAATAAACTGCTAATAGACTTACTCCACACAGGGTTGCCACACACCTCCAATTTGCAAAAAACAAAAACAGCAGTGTCTGGGAAGTACAATAAAGTGAGGTACAATGAAATAAGATGTGCTAAAGTGTTTCGAGAAGATGATCTAGAGAAGTGGAGATGATGGATGAGCAGGTAAGAGATAGAACAATAGGGGGGGTATATTTCAGGACTGTGCCAAATTACAGATCCACTTCACAGATGAAAAAAATGAAGTGGGCCATGCAAGATCAAGCCAGGCCCTAATCCATCTGATACTGTATGAGGCTTTGGGAGGTCAGGCCCAAATATTTTAATAAATCAAGCAGTTTAAGAAGCTGGTTTGAACTGCATTTTTAGGTAGAATTTGATAAACTCTCAAAGGATGTTATGAGTTCAGAAATATGACCTACACCCCAGAAAGCCTTTGGGACAACTTAAGAAATTTGAATAATATGCCCCTATACAAATGAAAGGGGCCTCATTGATATGATATTTGTTAAGTTGTTGTCCTGCCTACCATTTACTGCATGTCCAAGGATGTGCTACCTTACCAGTGCCTTGATGGGCATCTGAGTTAAATAGACACAGGAGTGTCTGGTTTTAAGTTGGGACATCTTAATAAAAGATCTATTTCCTGAATGTGAAACTATTTTTGGTCATTTCTAAAAATCTAGTAAGTTTCTAGATATCTTTAAAAAGTTGACTATGAATATAATTGGTTAATTTCATTGTGTTTGATTTTGAGATGAGCATTTGTTATAAAAGGCATTTTTTTCCACTTTAGACTTCAGGGCTGTTTTAGGACTTAAAATAAGTATGACACTTATCCCATAAGTTTCCCTTCTTAATATTCAGAAGTTTATAATAATCTTTAAGTATGATACATTATTCAGCAGAAAGAATGCTTTTCCCTTTTAACTTCTAACAAATTCTGTAGCTAATATCTAAATAGTGTAGTATGTAAAAATGTAGGGAAACTGGCTCAAGAATTAAAAAATCATTTGGGAAATAAAAACAAAACAAACACCTATTACAGAAATCCCACTTTAGGGTTATCAGATAAAGACATGACATCTGTATTTGGGGCATAAAATACTTAGCTGAACTTTGTTTATCTGAACTCCAAATTGAACTTGATATCCTATATTTCCCCCCAGTTTTACTGAGGTATAATTACCACAAAATGTGCCAGTTAAAGATATACAATGTGTTTCTTATACATTTATAAACTGCAAAATGATTACCACCTCAGTATTAACTACCAACTCCATCTTGTCACAAAAGTTACATCATAAAATTTCTTTGGTGTGGTGGCAACATTTAAGTGTCTTGAAAACACTCAAGTATATGATAAAGTACTATTATGATTATGCTGTCTATTACATCCCCAAACTAGTTAATCTTATAACTGGAAGTTACAGCCTTGACCCATTTCTCCCATAACTAATGCCTGATAACTGCGGTCCTATATTATTGTGATTTTTTATTAATTTTTCAAGTTGTTTAAATTTCTCTGTAATTTTGCAGTTACATTTTTATTTCTGTATGTATTCATATGCATCAGTCACCCTCCACCAAACCTCCCAGCCAATGCCCTACCCACTTCTTTCCCCTGTGCCTTCCTTGCTCCCTCTGATAACTAGTTTGTATTTTTCACAAAGTCTACGAACTATTTTTTTTCTGTGCTTTCCTAGCTTATAGTTGTTGGTTATTTATATTCCACAGATAAAAGAAACCATCAAAGATATGTCCTTCACTTTTGAACTTACTTTACTTAGCATAACCACATCAAGATCTATCCATTTTGCCCCAAAAGGCACTATTTCACCTTTTTAAGCTAAACAGTATTCTTAGTATATATTCCACAATTTCTTTATCCATTCATCTGTGATTGGGCACTTATGTTGGTTTAATGACTTGGCAATTGTGGACAATGCTGCCGTGAACATAAATAGGCATAAATATTTTTGTATAGGATATTTATATTTTTTGGGTAAATGTTTAGCAGATATTGCTAGCTAAGATGGAATTTCCATTTTTATTTTTTTTAAGGTGTCCCTACTGTCATGTGATATAACCCACTTGTTTATTTTTCTTCTATTTCCCTTGTCATTGGGGTTGTATGCTGAAGTACTTCTTTATGGTTGATGTCCAGTAGTGTATCCCATGTTTTCTTTCTGCATTTTATAGTTTCAGATCTTATATTTGAATACTTTAAATCATTTTTTAATTAATTTTTGGCCATTGAGTCAAGTATGTGTCTAGTTTTATTTATTCATTCTTTCATCTGGCAATCCAGATTTTCTAACACCATTTGTTAAGGAGACTTTCCTTTACCATAACAAGATAGCAGCACTCGCCACTGTTTATTACCTGATGTGGCAGCTCTGGAAGTGTATCTCTCACATATCGAAGTGTAGAGCAAGTCATTCTTTGGCGGAGGCCTCTGCTCTTATACTCTGAAGATGCTATGATTAAGCTCAGGAAACGCGTCCCAGTTTTCTCCCAGTCAATGATTCAGCTCAGCATGGATGCTAAAATGTTGAGCTCTCTGATGGTGATATTGTCTCCATGATTTTCTGAAGGTCTCACTGAACTTGCCATAGTACTGCACTGCAGTTCAAGATACTTCTATCCAAGCAGCCTCCCTTCTCTCCTTTTCATGGGTTCAGACTAACACCAACCTGACAATTCTCTTAAGCTCTCCTGGCTCCTTCTAGAGATTTCCCCATAGGTTTTACACTGGTAAAGCTTTGCATACCTAATATCCTCCTGACATCTGCTTCTTGGAAGATATAGTTGTTTTGGTGTTAGTCTTGGATTAAGGTAATTGGTGTTCAAATGGAAGATGTCATGAACTAGCTAGGGAAAGTTTAAGTTTTTTAATTGTGGAACAGTAACCAGTGAGAATTGTATGGTAGCAGTTCACAAAGGAGTGATGAGAAAGGATGTGGAGGGAACAAGATTTTCTGGTTTGGGTTAGTTTGACTTTGTCCTCAATGAAGAATGTGCATAAATAACATGCACAATGCATTAGTTACATGTTTTCAGTTGTATTATTTTTCATTGAGTTTGCATTGATTTACAACATTATATGTGATTTAGGAATGTAGGTTTACACCTCTTCAGATGTGTTACCATACCACATCCAGTACCAGTCTCACATTCCTCCACATAGTACATTGGACCCCCTCCCTGTTTTACTCCTCACCCCTCTTCCTCACTTCTGTGGTCAGATTTCTTGGGTGTTTTGGTTTCATTTTTTCTCTTCCTCTGTTTCTTTATATTCCACTTATAAACGAAATCACTTTGTATTTGTCTTTCTCCTTCTGATTTATTGCACTCAGCATAACCCTCCAGTTCCAAATATGTTCTTACAAATGACGATTCCGTTTCCGTAGTGTAGTGGTTATCACGTTCGCCTCACAAATGACAAGATTCCTTTCTTTTTTATAGCTGAGTAGTATTCCATTGTGTATCGATGCCACATCTTTACGCATGTGTTCTTGGGCACTTAGGTTATTTCTGTAAGTTGACTATTACATATAGTATCTTAATAACATAGTGTGCATATATTCATTCACATTAGTGTTTTTGTATTCTTCAGATAGTAGTGCAATTGCTGGATTATATGGTAGATCTATTTTTAGTATTTCGGGAAACCTTCATACTGGTTATCATAGGGTTGGACCAATCTGCATTCCTTCCCAATAGTGTAGGAGTGTTCCTTTTTCTCTATACCCTCCTCAACATTTGCTATTTCAGGCCTTTTCATAAGGGACATCATCATGGGTATGAGGTGGTATGTCATTGTGAAAATGGCCATCTTAGCCAAAGCAGCACACAGAATTAATGTAATATCATTCAAAGTCTTAATCACGTTCTTCAAAGAAACTGAGCAAACATTAATGTAACTTATATAGAACCTCAAAAGACCCTACACAGCCAAAGCAACCCTAACAAAAATGAATGGCGGTATCACAAACCCAGACTTCTAACTGTACTACCAAGCTGTAGTAATAAAAAAAATATGGTAAAAACAAATTCCCTCCCCTATTTTATCCTTTCCCCACTGCCTCCCTGGCAGAGTGTCTCTGATTAATAGTTGCCTATTAATTTTGTTTTTTATTATAATTATTTCTCCCTGGATGTAAAGTATATTAAAGTAAAATATAAAAATAAATAAATACATATGCTTACTCTAAAAAATATGGTAGCAGAATAAAAGCAAACATATATAAAAAAAGAACTGAGACTCCAGAAATAAACCTACACTTGTATAGATAGTTAATTTACAATAAAGGAGATTAGAGTATATATTGGAGAAAGAAAAGTTTTTTTTTCAAAAACTGGTGCTGAAATAGATAACATATAGCCACATATAACAATATGAAACTAGACCATTCTGTCATACCATACACAAAAATTAACTCAAACTGGGTTAAAGACTTGAATGTAAGACCCAAAACCATAAAATACATAGAAGAATATAGGCAAAATACTTCATGACACTGGCCTTTGAGAACTTGACTAAAATATCAAAGAGGCGGGGGGAAAGACATAAATAAATAGGACTACATCAAACTAAAAACTTCTGCACAGTGAAAGAAACTACCATTAAAAAAAAAAATCCTACCAAATGAGAGAAAATAGTCCCATATCCATAAATCACATACACAGTTTCAACAGAAAAACAAATAATCAAGTCACAAAATGCACAGATGATCTGAATAGATATTTATCCAAAGAGGTACCAAAAACCAAAAGATACATGGAAAAGTCTTGACCATCACTAATCATCAGGGAAAAGCAAATAAAAATCCCAGTCTTTAAAAGAAATTGGCCAGTACTTCTGAATTCTGCTGTTACTTCATACCAACTCTCTCAACATTGTTCTTGTCTGACTGGGAGACCTGTCCTTAAACTCCTACGTCCCACTTATAATCTGGGCATTCCTTCCTTATAGGCTGCACTGAGAGTAGAGAGTCATTCATCCCCAATTTATTTGATGGGCCCCTGGTTTGACTAGGGGTTACTCTTTGTGTGAGTATAATATTGCACAGGGTAGATGAAATTGTCTGTTTCTTGGGGTTTGGATCTACTTGGATTACATCACTTGACCAAAGAGTATATGATGGAGTTTCTTTTTTCTCCAAAGTTTCCTATCTCTGGCACTTTAAACACCTAGATAGGAAAAAAAAAAAAACCCTGAGATTTCTGCCTGAGGAATACTAGGGCATAGTCAAGACCTAGGACATGACACAGAACTATGCCTGTACATATACATTTCTTCCATAGGCATATTATCCAAATTGGTTAAGATTAATCACAGTGAGTTTAGGTTGTATGAAGTTGAGTTATATACATGTGATAAAATGGTCACTGAATAATAGGTGCAAATTTAATTACAGATAATTCATAAGATTATTTAAAATTATTACTAATAGTGACCTCTCATAAACACAATTATATGTTCCTTTTCCCTCTTTAAGATATATCTTCTGTAATGTTTTCATATCAGTTATACCTATCATAGATTTTTCTTTCTCTCTCTCTAAGCATACACACGTAGAGAACACTTTTGCCAAGATCTATAAAATATCTTAATTTTTGCATTAGTTACAATTTCTTATCATTAAATACACACATTTCTCTAGATCAAGATCAAAAGTATTTTCATAGAGTTCATCCTGAATGTTTTGAGATTTGAGAGTGAGTGACTACAAGTTTGAATAATAAACTAAGTATATTCATTAGTCAGTGAGCATATATTGATAAAGTGATTCATTCTAGGGGAATGCTTATATTATTTTGTTGTTACAATTATACTATTATTATTTTCAGTCCATCCTATATTAACTATTATTAACAACATTTTATATGAATTATCTTTCTTTTTACAGTTACAGTGAGGTAAACATTCCTACTAATATTATTTTATAAGGAAGGAAATTAAGGTTATGCACCTTTAGGTAGTATGATTATTGTCTCCAGATCTAATGTTATAGACTCTATTTTTAGTCACAATACCAGATAGCCTCTCAATGATATCAACTTAGAAAAATGTCTGATTTTTTTGCTCGTAACAATGTATAACATCTTCAAGACTTCTCTGGTTCATTCAGACAGACTTTGTTTTGTTTTGTATACAGCATAACTGAAACTAGAATTTGTGATCCCTGGTATTCAAAACTGTGAACAAAACTACAAATAATATGCAGGCAATACATAAATGAATTGGATTGCAGTAATAACTGACAAATTTTAACTGCAATACATATTTCAATCAAAATTCATTTGGCTAAAACTTGAGGTGAAATTACTTTTTTTCCTTTAGTTATTTGATTTAAATAACAGTTAAAATGAACTAGGATAAGATTGAGATTGATTCTTAAATTGCATGACTCTTGATTAATCATAACTTAAAAGGAGAAACAATCAAAGATGGATACATATACTAGTAGATTATGACTGCAAAGACCCTCCAATAAGGTAACTTCACCTTACATGTGTATATAACCAGTACTGGTACTCTGAGAAAATGGCAGATAAGATTTGCTACAGAATACTCTCTGTATGCTCCAGTCTTGCACACTGAGCAAAGGCAGAGTTTGATTATTTTTGCCTTCATCATTTAAAAACTATTACTCATATTTATAATCTGTTACTCTCCATGTATACCTTGGGAAAAGAATATCCAAAGCTGTTGGCTTGGTTTTGACTTCAACTCTACTTTTGAGAAAATGTATGTCCTTATAGATAAAAATCTGTCATTTCTCACCCTAAAGGTATATATCTGTAATGCCCATCTTTCCTTCCTTCCCTCTGGTCCTCATGGATAAAAATATTTAGTTTACCCAAGGCAATTCTATCTACAAGACAGTTCTATCTATTGATCCCATCCCATTCATTTACTCCCTTTAGACATCTCCCGTCTATTATTCTTGTGCATTTGAAGTTCTCCTAAAACTGCTTATTATCTTTGGGCATGGACAAGGTTACATTTCTCCTACTTAGAAGATTTTTTAAATGACTAATCTGTTCTTAAACTCTATTCCCATTATAATCATAGTCTTGTCTCTCCCCACTTTCCTTTACTAATCTGGCTTTCAAATAATCTAATCTTTCTCCTTTTAACTCCTTAATCATATTACCTTTGTTCCACAACACTTTCTTATCACCTCACAGTTAGTAAACTCCCTACAATGTTTCATCTTATGTTTATCAAACTCAGTGGATAATTTTTAGTCCCCATCTCTAAGTCTTACCTCTAAGATTTTCAAATGAGGATCATGATCTATTTAATTTTTTTCTTCTTTAGCATGCATGGTCTCAACTCTCATGATTCTCCTCACTATCTATTGGTTGTAGAATGTTTCCCTAACTTCTAAATGCTATCCTGTAATGTTCTGTCTACCTTCTTATTTTGAAATACTTTCTCTCTCTATTGGATGAATCTTACAGATTGAGATGAGTGTAATAATCACTTACATCCTATAGTTTCCCAAATTTTTTTACTCCCAAAACTCACCCAAAGTCCTGGAACCATATGAAATTTAATCAGTTCTAGACAACCCACAACCCCCCATTCTCTACCTTCTTATTTCTACATTTCATAACATGACTCATTACTGGATCAGTCAGTATGAAGGATTTATTTTAATTATTCACAAACTTCATTCCAGATTTCAATGAATGGTAAAATTATACATTACCTCTGATAGCTACAGTATGTCCTACACTCCCTATTTTAATTGTTATCAGACAGTTCATATGCTTTACAACTCTTACTGGAAACTTTATGAAATTTATGCATTATGAAATTGCTACTCACCTCCATTTATCATCCCTTCAATGCCATCATTGACAATGATGTCAAGACAATCTGTACAAAACTATGCTACTTCTAGGTTATTTTTTTTCAACTGTCCTTAGTAACAAAATAATTTAATTAAAATCCCTTGGTAATTGATAAGTGAGAATCTGATAAGCAAGGACTTTGGAGTCTATTTGGAGACAAAATACTGTGGACTAACTTTTAAATAAAGTGGTGACCTAGACTGCATGAGGGATAAGAAAAATGCATTGGTGGGAGCACAAAGAAAAAAACAACCTGAAGATCAGATTCGGGAAGAATCAATGAAACAGGAGCCCCAATATACCCAAGCTGACTGGGTAGAGAAGGCTTTGCTTTCTAGAAGGTTTTATTCACATCCAATGTGGACGATTTTTTTTGTTTAAGTAGCCTTCTTTGTTAAGGCCTATCTTGGGATTGCTTTCTTATATGAACCACTGCCTGGAAAGAACAATAAAAACTTCATATTTTACCTTTTAAAACAGATATTCCAGAAATTGAGAGCAAAACCAAATATAGAAGTCTTAATGATGTGGACTGGTGCAGCATATGGTCCAGGAAAAAGGCATGAATGTTAAAAATTGCACTCGTCATAAGAAGTCATTTGGCAAGTTAATCAGTTCATAACACAACTGCAAAAAAATAATAATAGTAATAAGATAATATACAAGTGAAAAGCCCTGAATAAACATGATATTTGTTTCAAGACAATGCACTAAGGTCATGACATATAACTAATCAGAGTCTGTCAAAGAATGTTTTAACTTCTTATGTTCAAAATGATTCTATGTCTTGATTATCTATTTTCACAGCTCATAGCATAATAGCAGTAGATCACTAGAGAGAGAAATTCTGAGGCAGGTTGCAGCAAGAAGTGACATTAGAGAACAAAGGCTAGGATAGAAAACTAATTAGGCATTGGAACCTGAGCATCATAAACGGGATGTTAATGAAGAGGCAAATAGCCTTAGTGATAGCCTTGGGGGCCTTGTATCTATGAGTGGAGAGTTTCCAATGTGGTATCACAGATAAGCAATGGATTATATGCAAGGTCACTGTCAGGATGTGACTTCTGAGGTCTTAGTCTTCACATCTAATCTCTCAGTCCTTGATTTCCCATCTATAGTGGTAAGAATAGACTGAATACCGAACACATCTTAGCTTTATATTATATACATGATATAATAGGAAAAAAACACATTTTGTAAATAAGTGTAAAAGGTGACATTTTATTTCATGATCAAAATTACTCTTGATCACCTATCATATTTTAAATAGCTATTTAAATAAGTCTGCACTCCTTTTCTATTTCTTATGGGAAAACCCTAGGTAATTCAGTTTCTCAACTTTAAATATTAACTAGTTTTAATTGGCTCAAATTTTGGTATGTACTGACCCTATCTCCAAATGTCAATACCAACTGCCAACTTAACATGTTCACTTCGAAAATACACTCAAATTCAACTTTCCTCAATCAGGACACTTCAGTATCAACACTGTTTTTCATCTTTGTCATTCAATCAATGGCAAAATCATGACTTCATTGTTCAAATGAATAATCTTGACTTTATTCTTGGTCTTGCTCTTAACCACATACTCCATATTCAACCCACTAGCCATTATAATTAGTTTTACCTTCAAAAGTTATGTTCAGTTAATCAACCTCTATCCATTTCCACTGTTACTACCCTAGCCTAAGTCAGCATCATTTTTTATGAGCACTGTTGCAACAGCTTCTTAAATCTTAGGCTGCCCTCCACCCAGTCCTTTCTGATTTAGCAAGTAATTTCAAAACCAGAAATTAAGTCATGTCATGCTCCTGCCTAACTCTAGTTTTCCAATCATATTTTTTAAAAATCTCATTTTTTAATCTGACCTCTAATTCTCTACATAATCTGTCTTTTGCCTTGCTCCACAACCTCATTTCCTCAACCCTGATTATACTACATTTACACCAACCTTATTTCTCGTCTTTAAACACATGTAACACATGTATCATTTTGATTGACCAGCCTCAATATCATATTCACCCCTTTGGAGGAGAGATGAAGCCAAGTGGTTGGCAGAGCCACCACAGTCAAATGGAATATAAGATATAGTTAAGTCACATACTCAATAAATCAGAGATCTGTTACAGTACTAACTTGTTTGATATCTTAATCTACAGAACTGGCACCACCAAATACTACTTAAACATTCAAGTGGAATGGAGCCAATAAAAAAGTTGCATGGTTAAAATTACATTTTGATTCAAAATCAATAGATACAGGCACAGTGAACATAAGCTCCTGAAAGGTACTTAAGTAGGTTAATTTAGTACTGTGGAATTAGAGTACTTAGACATGTCCAAGCATCATCTAATCATTGCTGACCAGTAAAACATGTCTGCTTTCAGATTAATCACTGTGAAAATTTGCCTGGATCACAGTCCTGTAGTTTTGAAACACAAGATGAAGTGTCAGGGTTGTTTATAGCACTTCAGCTTTCAAAATCCTTTCAATGGCTATTTCAAGGGACTTAACTACTTGTTCCTTGACTCTTATTATTCTCTTAATCTTTTCACGATTCATATATCTTGCTTTAAGGATTAGATATCCCTAAATTTGACCAACAAGATTATTTTCTTTAAATGAAAATTGCAACAAATCTTTCTTTTCATAGAAAGCCACAGTCATGTCCTGAATTTCAAACATTTGATATCCAAGTATGTAATAAATAGGAAAAGCTACTAATGAAAAGTGTTATTTTTAAATGATAAATTCAAAGATCAAAATAAAATGATTATTCATTGTACTATACAAATAGCCGATCTTTGTACCAAAAAATCCTTTCATCTTCACAACTAAATTGACTAAAAAGGCATGGTTTCCTAGCAACATTCATTGTGTTTATGACCTTTCCTCCAATCTGAGCACACAGATGTGATTCTGAAGCTAATAAATATACATCATCCAACCTAGACTATTCCAGTTTTTCCTGAACAGGTTGAGAGAAATAGCTATCCAAAGATGAAAGTTAAGAAAATAAACATATCTTCAAAATAGTACTGAATATTTTTATATGAATGAGTACAGTTCCAAGGCTAATAAATCAAAGTATAATCAATTAGTATTTTATTTAGAGCACAACATTTCTTGGAGAAGTTATGATATAGTGGAGTGATACCAGATATCAGAAAAATACCCATATTCCATTTCCAAATATATACATCTATAATCTTAGGTTGTAAATGACTTTTAGTCTTTGAGAATCTACATGTTTTTACACTATTAGATTTGGAAAATGCTGATAAAACAATATGCTAAAATGTGTTGTAAGCATTCTCCTAAGAAAACTATATCAAAATACATCACATAGCTTTTTAGTGGCAAAATTTTGAAGTAATAACTCTCATTTCTATATCCACATATATGATATCTGCATAGTCTTAGTACCTGCTTCTGTCGAATATCAGAGATGGCAAGACATCAAGAAAAATTACTCCTATCTTTGTAACTTTGCTGTGTGTCAATTTTTATGTATCAGACACACCAGCAGAACTATAGTAGACACAAGTAAGAAGCACTATACAATCTTGTGGGTGAAAAGGCTTCTCTGCTGGCTAATTCACCAAGAGCAGGAATTAAATGACTTTGAGACATTGGTGCATTTTCTTCAGCATTATCTAGTGAATCCTTTCAAATTCATATGTTTTGTATATCACCACCACAGATGCAGGGTTTAGTGAGTTTTGCTTATGCAAAATGAAAATAATTACAGGGAAGCTTTTAAGCCAGATGTTGGAAATCGCTAGAGACGTGTTTGGGTCAGCATGTTTGACAGAGTTTACACAAGTGGCTACTCTAACTGGCAATTGACTGCCCAGTGGACAATTAGTAATATATCTTCCTTGTTTGTTAAGTATATATTTATTTTATTTTAAGTAATTGTGTCTGAGGTTAAGATGGCAATAAAAGTGATAAATTATCTACCTTAAATCTCTTAATAGATATGATGAGTACAGTTTAGCCAAAACAGTAACCATCTGAAAAAAAATTACTTTATTTATTCTGACATTTGTTTTGTTTACAAGTCAAAAGGATGATTTTTCTAACTGCCAAATCTTTGATCTCAACTTAAGAGTTAAAATTCCAGCTGTGTTCTTTATAACTCTCATTTTCATTGTCAACAGTAATGAAACGTCTACAGTGAGGACACAACTGAGAGTTGTTCTCTTTCCTTCCTTATTCTTTTGGTATTTTTATTATGGTCAACTAGGAATCAGCTCAGTTCTATTTTTAGTACTAAAGTTAATAGGTGAATATATTTTTCTTGGACTATTAGTCTTAGTTACAGTTATCAAAGTCACCCTAGAATTAAAGGTTGGAAATTTAAGGACATATTCAGACAATTGACTCTTGTAGTTCACTGTGCTGCTCACTCACAAATAAACTTTAATGAAACTTGCTATTGTTAATGATCTGAAAATCTTTTATACTTCTCAGGTCCTAAACACCTTTGGGTAGGAATGATTATTTTTTTTTTCATTAAGAAAACTGTAGGACTGATTACTTGGCTCCCTTCTTTTTTTAAAATATTTATTTATTTATGCATATAAGAGCTGGGGTACAGGCTAGAGTTCTGGGAGGTGAGAGGACTCACCAGAGACAGAGTTGGGAGTAGTACAGGCAGATTGGCTGAACTACACTGCTGAGGGGAGTAGTAGACTAGGCAGAAAAGGTATGCTGCGCCATGTGGGTTCCCTCCCTGGCGGAGGATCGAACTCATGCTGCTGTGCAGCGATGCTTCACAGTGTGGCACTCAACCCACTGCACTACCAGGGAGTCCCTGGTCCCTTATTTCTTATTCCCATGTTCTTAGTACTCAACTGCCCTACACACTGTCTTTCCCACATCTTATTGAGCTCAATTGTCCCCACCAACTTTGGCCGTACAGCACTTATCCTAAAAGAAAGAACACAGCACCAGAGAGCTCCCACACAGAACTAAAGAATTTTTAATTTGAGGATAACTTATTTTCTTATTCTGTCTCACAGTCTTTTCATTGTAAATCCAAAGAGTTGAGCAACATAATTCTCATAATTTTTTCTAGTTCAAAATTATTACACTCTAGAATAAAATGAAGATTCATCATCCTCATGATGAATAACATACCATCTCGGTAAGCTTACTGAAGTTTCTTCTTAAGCTTTATTCCTTCCTTTTCTTTTTCCAATTTATGCAGCGGACTTCATATTCTAACTCTTGGCCACCCCATGTTATAATGCCCATGAAAACATTTCTCATGAAGTGTACACACCTGACATATTTCACTTTCCACCTCTTCAAACCATTTGAAGGCATTATTATATAATGGAAAGAGAAGGAGCTTTTGAAGAAAAACAAAACAAAAATAAACGATGAAAATCCAGCTTGTTCACTTTTTGAAAACTTGATTAAATGATTTAAACACTCCAGTATTCAGATCTGCATCTGTAAATGGAGATATCATGGAGTTGTAAAGATTAAATAAGATTATATATGTAACTAAGTAACAGCAAATATCCTTTAGTAAATGGTTTTTATTAATTTTTAAATAGTAACATTATTAAAAGCTTTATTATTTTTCCTTTCCCCCCACTTTTTTCAGCTGGAAAAAATAAATTTAACCTTTAAGATTTACCACCTACTCAGAGATGTTTCCTGACTCCTCACTTAGTTAATGGAATTCTTGTTTTCCCTTTACGATTTTTTAAAAAATCAGATGTAGTTTTATTTTTTCATAGAGCTCAAGTTTATTTGTTTATCTGTCTTGCAACTGGGCCTTAAATGTTCTGATATTACATTGAAACATTAACATATTGTAGCTTGCTTAACTCCGAGCCTCACACATAGGAGTGAATCAATCAGTATGTAAATGTTTGGCTCAACCATTAATAAAGTAAAAAAAATGTAATATTTATACCTTCCTCTACTTGTTCTTTCTGGAGCAGCTTAACTGATACAAAAACCTACAAATCCGTTCTAAAACATAGAATTAATCTATCCCAATAAATGGCGATTAATGGAGGTATTTATAGTCAAAATTTTTTTTTGCTTCAGGTCTATAAACTTCAGTTCCAGTGTTGAAGTAGCTACCCTGTGTCAGCTAAGAAGTGGACTAACATTTATCGTTGCTAACCTGCATTGTACTGCAGTGCTTCTGTGTTGGACGAAGCTCTGGCTGATTTTCTCTGTTCTAACTAGAGCTGTAGTCCCTGCTACCCTGGATTCCCAGACCACTGTCTAGGTCCTATCTGCCTATAGACATTTTTGTATGCCGCCAATGCTGGAATCTCCAATCCTAAACTCTTTTGTAACTGGCTTGCCAGCTATTATATATACATATACATATATATATTATATATATACGAGCTCCTGAATTCACTTTGTTTTCAATTACCTATTGCAGTTCAATGATTATGTCTGACTGCCATTCTGGAGTTCCTGTACTGATTCTCCCCCTGATTTTTCTTTTGCCTCTCCTCATTTAGTTATTTTTGCATTTTGAAATGGTTTTCTCAGGTAGGTCACACTTTCTCTTTTTCTTTATTCCTCTTTTAATTCCAATATTTTTTAAATATAATTTTTTTCATTTTTATTGCAGTAATATTGGTTTACAACAGTGTATATGATTCAGAAATATAGGATCACACCCCTACATATGTGTTGTTATACTATACTCACCACTAAGGCACTCTTAGTTCACAGTACATAGTGTACCAGCATACAATCCCCTTGTTCTCAGGTAGCATCAAGTTAATAGTTAGATTTATAGTTACTGATTTGGCATTGTCTGATCCTTTATTTTGTTTTCTGTATTCCACATACAAATGAAACCATCTGTAATCTTTTTCCTTCTGACTTACTTCACTTAGCATTATCCCCTCCATTTCCAACCATGTTGTTGCATATAACAAGAGTTCTTCATATGTTTTAATAACTGAGTAGTATTTAATTGTGTATTTATACCATATCTTCTTAATCTACTTGAGTATTCTTGGGCAATTAGATTGCTTTCATAAATTGATTGTTGTAAATACTGCTGCAATGAACTTAGGAACACATATATTCCTTCAAATTCATGCATTTTTCATTCTTTGGATAAATACTTAGGAGCAGAATTGCTGCATCATAGGGCAAGCCTATTAGTAATATTTTGAGAAAATGACACACTGTTCTTCACAGGGCTGGACCAAGTTACATTGCCACCTTCAATGTAGGAAGATTTCATTTTTCTTCACATCATCCCCAACACTTTTATCTAGTCTTTTTTATGTGGCTTATTTTTACAGATGTGTGTCATATCTCGTTGTGGTTTTTGATTAACATTTCCCTGATGACAAGATGTGATGACCATTTTTTTTTTCATGTTCCCATTGGCCAACTGTATATCTTCTGTGGAGAAATGTCTCTTTAGGTTGTCTGCCCAATTATTGATTGCGTTGTTTTCTTTCTGCTGAGTTGTATGAGATTTTTTGCAGATTTTGGATAACAACTCCTTGTCAGATGGCAGTATGCAGATATTTTCTCCCACTCAATAGGGTACATTTTTCTTTTAGATATGTCTCATTCACTGTGCAGAAGCTTTTTAGTTTGATGTAGCTCCATTTTATTTTATTCTCTTTTTCTTTCTCTGGCTATTGGAGATGAATCTAACTACAAAAAAAATCACTAACCAGTGCATGAAGTGTTTTACCCACGTTTTCTTCTATATTTTTTATTACTTCAGGTCTTACAGCCAAGTATTTTATACATTTTGAATTAATTTTTGTACATGATATGATATGATGGTCCAGTTTCATTCTTTTGCATATGCCACTATCATTTATCAAGAGACTTCCTTCTCCAGTGTATATTTGTGGCTCCTTTGACACAGATTAACTGCCTGTATAACTACAGGTTTATTTATGGGTTTTCAATCCAGTATTAAACTGTTTCTTTTACTACAGTGTTGTAGAATAGTTTGAAGTTTGAAACTGTTGCTTGTTTTACTTTTTTTTTTTTTGGTCATACTCACTTTGGCTATTCAGGATCTTTTGTGGTTCCATATAAAATTTCAGTAATGCTTATTCTATTTTTCTGAAAAATGCCATTAGAATTTTATAGGGATTGGATTAAATCTGTATATTACTTTGGGTAACATAGCCATCTTAAAAATATTGCTTCTTCAATCTATGAGCAGTAGAGATATCTTTCCATTTCTTTGCATTTTCTTTTTTTTTAAATTTTATTCATTTATGCATATTAGAGCTGGGGTACAGGCCAGAGGTGTGGGGGAGTGAAAGGATTCACTAGAAACAGAGTAGGGAGCAGAACAAGCAGACAGACTGAAATACACTGCTGAGGATAGCAGCTGGAGAGGCAGGAGAGGTCTGCTATACCATGTGGGTCCCCTCCCTAGCCAGGGATCAAACTTGTGCTGCAGTGGCTGCTGAAGCCCCACAGTGAGGTGGTTAACCCCTTGCACCATCAGGGAGGCCCATTCTTCTATTTCTTTTAATGAAATAGTATAGTTTTCATTGTTTAAGTACTTTGTTGACCCAGAGGCATTTAATTCTCTTTAATGTGATTGTTAATAGGATTATTTTATTGGTTTCTTTCATTCTAGCTCATTGTTTGTATAAAGGAGGACAACTTATTTTTGTAAATTGATTTTATAACTTGCCACTTTTCTGTATTGATTTATTGCTTTGATTAGTGGAGTCTATAGGGTTTTCTCTGTATATTATCATGCCAGCTACAAACAGTGATAGCTTAACTGCTTCTTTTTCAGTTTGGGTTCCTTTCATATGTTCCCTTGCCTAATTGCTCTAGTGAGGTCTCTATTACTATTTTCAGTAGTCAAAATCTTATACCAGATGTTAGAGGAAACACTTGGATTTTCGTCATTAAGTGTAATGTCAGCTGTGGGTTTGTCATATATAGCCTTTATTTTATTGAGGGATGTATGTTACATCTATCCCCATTTTGAGGGTTTTTATCATAAATGGATTTTGAATCTTTTCAAATGGTTTCTCTGAATCTATTGATATGATTGTATGATTTTTCGCTCTCCTTTTTATTGATATGGTGATAAAATTCTAATACACAGAATCAGAAACACAAATGAGAAACTGTATCAGAGATTATGGGCATTTACTTGTCAGTAAATTGATAACCTAGAGGAAATTGGCACGTTGTCAGAAATATCAAACCTTCTGAAACTGAATCAGGAAGAAATAGGAAACTGAACAGATCAAATACAAACACAGAAATGGAAAAATTAATAAAAGGTCTTCCAAAAATCAAAAGCCCAGAATCAGATGGTTTCACTAGAAGTTCTGCCAAACCTCCAAATATGAATAATAACTATCCTTCTCAAACTCATCCCCAAAAAATGAGAAAGAGGAAATACTTAAAAAATATTTCATGAGGTCAACATTATACAGATACTAAAACCAAAGATATCATAAAAAATGATATCTACAGACCAATTTTCTTAGAAACTAACTCAACAATGCCTTAAAAATATTATACACCATGACCAGGTGGCATTTATTCCAGGGATACAAGGATGGTTCAATATCTGAAAAAAATCAATCAATGATTTTTCACCAACCAATTCCCTCTTAATTCTGGAAAAGCTCCTTTTACTTTTATTTATGAATCAAAGAAGATGGTAAACAATTTTTTAAAATACCTATTGGAATATTTAAAGTGAACTATACATGAAAATTAATCACTTCACTACTATTTCTTTAAATGCCCCTTAAGTTTCTTTACATGTGTGTCTTAAATGCCCTTTAAGTTTTAGAAATGCCAAGGAGTTTCTTTCAGAATCCAGAGATTTCCATATTTATAGCTAATATTCTCAATTAAGCTCACTTTTTAGGGGGACTCCCTGGTGGTGCAAGGGGTTAAGTTGCAGCACTCTGAAGCTATCTGCAGCCACTGCAGCATGAAGTTGATCCCAGGTCAGGAAGGTGACCCACATGGCCCAGGAAACCTCTCTTGTCTCACGCTGCTCCCCTCAGCAGTGTGTTTCAGTCTATCCCCTGTTTTATTCTGCACTCTGACTCTGGTAAATGCTACCACTTCCTCCCAACAGTTCTGGCCTGTCCCCCAGTTCTTATATAAATAAATAAATAAAAACATTTTTCTAAAAAATATAAACTTACTTTCTTTAAGGAATAAGGATACTTATCTAAATCTAAATTACTTTCCTATTCACCTCAGTATCTTCAAGCCGGGATTTACAAATTTTCTGTATCATATAATCAGGGATATTTCAGTCCTCTAGTCTACAAGCAAGACTGAGATCAATTAGTAACTCTTAGGAAGATTATACAAACAGTTTTGACATTTTCATCTAGTATAGAAGCCAGTGGTAATGATTTTCTGCTTGCCAATCTCTCATTCACCTCTGGATAAAGCCCAATTGCAACAAAACAGGTGTGGTCAGAATGTTAATAAGCAAGTGTCAATTCACATATTTAAAAAGCAGATGCAGAAAATGAAAAGTATATTGTGCCTTATAAATACAAATTGCTAGGGTATGGAGAAAAAAGATATTCTCTACAGTAAAACCAGCACGATAGAGATGAGATGATGGTTATTTTTGACTGTGTTGATATTTGTTTATGTTCACATCACCTATTTGAAGGGGAAAATAAAGCAACAATCAATGAGTTTTGTTTTGAATGTTTAGTTGTACCATTAAGAACTCCTGCCTAATGAGTATTTCAGCATTTTAGGACTAAATTAAAATTTCTCATGTATTTAGACCATATTTACCTTACAATTCTGTATGTGCATTTACTTCATTACTCTAGAGTTTTTAGGACTCTTCAAAATTATTATTATTTAATGATAATTAATTTTTAAAGTCTCAGTTAATCTTCAAGAAATAGAGTTTAATTAACTTTATAACATACTCAAGAAGATGTATTTTGACTTCCCCCCAAATTAATTAGTTTTATCTGTTATTTTAAAAAGAAAATGTTGTAGGCCCAATGGGGCTAGAGTTAGTATATTGTTTCATTTTACTTTCTAGTGCTAAGCACAAAATCATTTAAAGGGAAGATAAATCAAAATTCATCTTAAAATTGAAAAGAGATAAAGCTTTGATTCTTCAAAATTAGATGTGGTCAAGCATACTTTATATATTTATTAAGTTATATAGGCTATAAACATCTAATGTAGTAATAATTCAATTTATTAAAGTCTATTATGTTGTTGAGTTCAATATAAATCCAATCTAAAAGAAATTTGATTTGAAATGACTGTTGACGAGTAAAAACTAGATCAACTCTTAACCCTTTTTTGGTGACAATAATAGATTACGGCTTGCCCCGTTGGCGCAGTGGGTTAAGCAACACACCATATAGCAAACCACAGCCGCTGCAGCATGAGTTTGATCCCTGCCTCCAGCCAGGGAGGGGACCCACATGGCGTAGTAGACCTCTCCTGCCTCGCTGGACGCTCCCCTCAGCAGTGTGTTTCTGTCAGTCTGCCTGTTATGCATCCTGCTCTGTCTGGTGGATTCTCTCACCAACCCCACACCTCTGGCCTGTACCCCAGTGCTTGTATGCATAAATAAATAAATCTTAAAAAATAGTTTAGCCATTGGTGATAATAGTAATACTGTGATTCTATATCCTTTTAAATTTATGAGTTAATTCTAAACAAGTTTCAAAAACAACAGGACTTGACTATAGTAGAAACTATTGACAGAAAGGAGTGTGGTTTGGAGAGGTGATTAAATATTTTGTTTCTGAACAAGATTGAAAAATAATGTAACTTAAGATCTTTTAAAATGCATTGAACACTTTTTATACAGAATTTAAAAGATAACTTATACTGATTCCATTATCCTACAGATAGAGTATCTGTTCCTGTTTAAAATTCAATAGCCATCTACTGTAAAATTCTTTTAACAAAATAAAATGTACCTAGAATCCTCTTATGTTTTGGGATATTTACCTACTAACCTTTCACCTCAGAATATATTTTTAACTCTTTAATTACTGAATGGTCAAATATCTTAAGTGTCAGATGGTCTTGGTGAATTCTTTGTGAACCCTTAGTATAGATAAACTGCAGAAAGAAGTAAATTTAACCTGTAAACATCTTCAGATAGTAACATATCATCACTTCCCATAGTAGCTGATACCAATATTTGTTCATGATAAAACTATATGTGCTAGAAGACTATATGTACCTTGGTGATGGGATGGTATATTAACATATACACATCTGAAGAAGTGTGAACCTATACCTCTTAATTATATACTGCATCGTAAAATAATATTGTCTCAATATAAAAAAGTACAAAAAAAGGAAAGAAATCTTAAATTAGAAATGCCTAAAATATAAAAAAAAATTCACAATCACAGGTACAGCACCATGCTTTCATTTCTGTTTCTCTCTTCCCATTAAGTCTAGCTTTATTATTTTAATCAGATTCTGTATAGTTTTATTCTGATTAGTTCCAAAACCTCATTTCCAATGTACATGAAACATCTCCATCTACACGCCCCACCAACTCCTCTAAATGAATATGACCAGCATTCACTCATTGTTTTCCATCTTAATCATTCTCCTATGTTTGTCATTTATCTTAAAGGAATCACCTTACTCCAAATATGATAAATCAGCAATCAAATATCTCTCATAATTATTTTTGCCTCTTCCTGGACATTGGTATTATCTGATATTAAGTTTTTACTTTCTAACATTGACACAGTTGCATTTCCCTATCACTGGTTCAAATGATCTACCCTGGTCTTATATTAAAATTCCTAAAACACAATTCTGATTATTTTACAATTCTGTTTACGCACCTTTAAAGTCTTTCCAGGGAAGGTCACATTTGAGATTGATCTTGGAAGAGAATATTTTCTTAGAGAATATGATGGTATGGCAGGTATTAATGTGACCTGATTGGTAAATAAAGAGTGTGTTTAGGGACTATTATATAGTGTAATGTCCTGGGGAGGGAGATGAGGAAGAAGAGAGAGTCAGAAGCTTAAGATTTCCCTCATATTATTTCCTTTACCTCAGAATTTTTATTTCCATATACATGTGTCCAATCTAGTTCAAATACCATCTTTTTGAAGACATTTTCTTCAGTTCCACCTACTGGAAATATCATTCATTTCTCCAAATGCAATCTATAGCTGTGCCTGTTTTGTATTGAGTTATAGGTATTTGAATATATGTTTTTTGCTCATGATGGTGCCATGAACTGTCTGTAGGAAAAAATTGTGAGTCAGGTTTAGTTTGTTTATCACTGAAAGCACCTTTTCAGTCAATATTTAAAAAAATGCTACCATTGCAAGTGGAGCAAAAATGGACAGCCATTATTCTAAGAAAGAAAGTAAGAAGAATAAATCTGCCCTACAACTGAGACTTTTAAAAATCTCAAAGTATTTTAAGCAATGTTGAAGCAAGTTTTACATAAAATTTAAAGAAAAGAAACTTTTAGAAATCATACAGTTCAGTAAAAAAACCATTAAAATCTTTTCTTGAGGTTTCCACTGGTCATCGTTTATTACAGGTTGTTGAATGAACCTTTAGGGAATTAAATTTAGATTAGGAAAAAAGAAACATTTCTGAGTACCGAATTCAATCTAATGTAATAATGATAATCATTATGTGCAAAGTATGGAATTTTGTCCTTTTGCATTACTTGTCATTCCATTTTTGCTTTTGGGTTTGCTCTGTGTAATAAGTTGGTTTCAATTTTTGAATTGCTTTGTAATAGAATGTTCTTGCTGGGTTAAAATAATCCTCTCGTTATGCTGCAGAGTAATTCAATGTCAGAACTGTTGATGAAGAATATGAAGCTATAGCTTATTTTCCATACAAATTAAACCTCTGTTATCTCATATTGTACTGTCAATACTTCAGGGACTCATGCTTCAATATTATCAGCGGCATTTGCATAATATGCTCTACTTGAGAAAGCACTACAATATGTATGATATATATGTTTCAATCCTGAATTCATTTAGTTATTCCAAATAACATGTTTGTTATTTGGAAAGCACATATTCAACTTCATTATTTTTTTGGTTGATCAGTCTTTCTTCTTAGTTTCACTTTATATCCAGATTGCATCTTCGGAGGAATATAAAATAATGACTTAACCACATGTTTTTGCCACATGGAAAGTAAGAGTAAAAGTACCTTTGGTTTTGAGAGCTACATGGTTTCATATAGTCACTTTAACAAAGTGAAGTCTGCAAGGAATAACCAAATGAATTCAGGATGTGAAACATATATATCATACATATTGTAGTGCTTTCTCAAGTGAGATGACATGTAAAAACATTATAAATTGTAAAAACTATTCCAGTGCATTCCAAAAATAATAAATAATCTTTCACTTAAATCAGTAAAATTATGGTTAGGTAGACGCAGCACTCGGTTTGAAGTCATAAGATCTAGGTCTGTGGTCAGCTCCTACAACAAAGTGCTATATACCCTAGGAAATGTACATAACATTTAAGAGCATTATCATACTCAATATGTCTTGTTTGCTCTTGCTTAGCCTCTGTTCCTGCTTCTCTTAGTACAACATTCTGACTTTCCATTCAGCAACTCTCCTTGCCTATGGGAGAGAAGATAAATCTGACACAATACTTTAATATAATGTGGTATCCTGAATGGGATACTGGGAGAGAAAAAGGATATTTAGTAAAAACTAAAGCAATCTGAATCAAGTATGGACTTTAATTAATAATAATGTATCAGTTTTGTTCATTAATTGTGTCAGATAACATGGTAATATTGTATGTTAGTAATGAAGAAAACTGAGTGCAGGTTATATTAGAACTCTGTACTACCTTTATAATTTTTCTGTAAATCTAAACATGTTTAAAATTTAAAAGTTAATTTAAAAACTCATATTTGAAAGACAACATAAGAGTTAGTAGAGTAAAATGTGGGGAAATAGCTTTGAGACTCAGTCATAAAATGACATTAAAAACCCCTAAAACTTAAAGCACAAATCATGGGGTAGAAGAAGAAATATGTTTTATTAAGTCAATATTAAAACTTTACTGAAAGTATCTTTGGACAAAATTTATATACAGAAGAGAGATGAAGACAGGTATTTGGTATAGCATTTACAAAGGCTTAAGCTATAACAAATACATAGTGAAGTCCTACAAATTAACAAGGAACAAATGGCAGTGATTAGAGAATATAAGTCAAAGATCATGACCAAGCCATGTACATAGAAGAAAACCTCAAAATCTAACCACATGAAGAAATGTTCAATCATAAATAATCAAATAAATATAAATAAAATTTCGGTGTATTTTCATTTGATAGCTAAAATACCAACAAATACAGAAAGCTGTATAATGCTCCTGTGCTGCCCATGAATACAGGGATCTCTTCAGTGGACACTGCTGACCTATTTTAGTCAAATGTAGAAGGTTGAGTATCTTCTAATTCAGATTTTTACTCCATAGAATTTATCCCAAAGAAATCGCTGACATGCCCAATATACTGAGACAAATAATTACACATTCTAATGTATGTAGACTATCATAGTAGCATTATTTGCCTGGGGAAGGCAGAGTTGAAGATAACATAGGTGTTTATCATTGGAAGAGTTATATTGTTACAGGGCGGGAAGAGAAGCACCCCAGAACCCCCAAGCCTGCCCTCTCTGAATGGGTTCTGCCATTCGCCGCATTAAGACAACATATAATGGAAAGGAACTTTAATACAATTAGGGTACAGTACAGAAAGGACAAAGAACATAGTGACTAAGTTAAGCATCCAAAGTTACCCATCTCCTTGAGGGTAAAAGTCCAGCCAAATGGGATTGGCCCAAAGCAAGGCCCAAAAGCCTGCCACACATCCAAAGGACCTTTTAGTAGCGACCCATAGAAAAGGGTCAGAAAGAGTCAGACAAATCTGGGAGGAAAAGAGCAAAATCAAAATCAAGATGAAAATTGCCATTGTTAACCTCCTCACGGGTCTCTCACCCACATCTGTTCCAACCAGTCCAAGACCAAAAAGCAAGCGCAGTTTCTTCACATGTCCCTCTGCTCCACGTGCCTCCTCCAGGTCTCCTTGCTGTTCTCCATCTTCCTTTCTTCCTTCTCTTCTCTGCAGAAATCTTCTTTTCCTCCTCAGCTCCACCCACTTAGGGTGGAACCAGGATTTTGGAACTTCCCCTTTTCCTGGGAGGACCCTGTTACACTATCACTGGTGTAGTTAAAATGGGATTGATGGATACAGGGAGAATAATATGGAGAGAGCTTACAAATAGAGAACTTAGTGAGAAAAAGCCAGAAGGATATATATTATTCTATACCAGGTATATAAATTAAAAGTACCTAAAAATATAATACTTAGTATGAACACATAAAAACTAGACAGATCAATAAAAATGAGAAAGAAAACTTCAATGTAAATAATAAAAAGCTATTAATGAAGATACGTAATAGCAAAAAATACTATCTGATATCTACAAGGAGCAGTCAATAGGAATCATTATTTTAAAGGAGAAGTAACCAGTTTATCTTTAATAAAATTTAGTTAATATATGGTTAATATATTTTATATTAAAATTGAATCTTCAGGACTATGAGTGAAAAGTACTATAACATGGACTTTTGAATTATCCTCATCAACCATCCTTATTAAAATGAAATATGCTAATTTGCTGGCAAGATCTTGATTAAGGAGAAAAATAGGACCTTATATTTTTATTCCTGAAGTTTGAATTACATACAGAACCAACAAAGTCTTAAATTCATCTAGGGATGCAAGTTACAAATAAGTGAAAGAAAAAAAAAAAGGTAGAGATTAAGACCAAGATATTTAAAGGAAGTAGACGTTCAATAGCCTAATTATACAGTGAATTAACCACCCAGAAAATTCGATGTGAATAAGAAAAATCACTAATCTGATGAGCCATCTCACAAAGACACAGGAAATTAATTAGATGAATGCTTCCTTCTGGTGTTTTCTAAAAAATATTTTTCAAAAATATCATTAAGCTTTCAGTTTTAAAAATGACTCATATCGTAAATCATATTTTGGCAATTATTATTACTTTTAAATGGTCACATGCATAGACAAATATTTATGTTAGACCAGCAAGAAAAAAGTTTGATGTTCTTTAATTTATTAACTACTTTTTATGTTACATGCTAAATAACAGAACTTCTTCTGATAATTACCTCAATGCTGCTTGCTTCTCTTTTTTTCAACAAAGAAATAGTTACATTCTCCACCCAAGTCACAGAAAACTAGTTTCCTTGGCTGTTCATACCCTTAAAGATAATATGCAAACTCCTTAAAACAAAGACATCTTGGAGATCCAGCCAGAGCTTTTCTACTTCTTTTTTCTTGCTAATTTGTACCCCGTGTTTTCCTGGGGGGAGCACTGTGCATTACAGAATGTTAACATCTACCTAATACAACCCAAGAACATCTCCCTTCCACTCTTCCTGCCCCTGGTGTGACAAACAAAAACATCTCTAGTTATTGCAAATATCCCCTGGGGGACAGACAATATCATGCTCAGTTGAGAATCACTTTTATAAATTTATCTACCATGATTACTCCTGTATTAGTATTCTATTGCTACCCTAACAAATTACCACAATTTAGGGGTTTAAAATAACATCAGTTGATTATCTCGCAGTTAACTAGACTAGAAATCCAGGATGAGTAGGCTGATTTCTCCATCCCTGATTTCACAAGGATGAAAATAATATCTTGGCGAGTTGGGCTTTTATCTGGAGGCCCTGAGAAAAGTAGGCTCCTAAGGCCATTCAAATCTTTATCTGAATTGAGTTCCTTGCATTTGTAGAACTGATGTCCTCTTTCTATACTGCCTTCAACAAGGGGTTATTTTCAACTTCTAGAGGCCATCCATGTTTCCTGGCTTTTGTTTCTCTTCAAAGCTAACAGCAGATCATTTCCTTCTCTTGCTTTGAATCTCTTCCTCTTCTGCTTCATTGTTTAGCTGAACTCTGACTCCAGCTGGGGAATTTCTCTGTTTTTAATGACTCAAATGATTAGATTTGTCTCACCAAATAATCCAAGAACATTTCTCCATTTTCAAGAACTTTACCTTAATTATATTTACGAAGTCCCTTTAGGCAGCACCTAGATCAGTGCTAGACTGAGTAACCAAGGCAAATCTTGGAAGAGCATCTTTAGTGTACTGTCTTACAACTCCCTACCTTAAATGCTAAGATCCAACCAACTAAATGGCCTATCATTCTGCAAATATGTTCTCTCAAGCTCTGGCCTCTTGATCTAATGCCTTGTATTCACTTGATTATTCCTTTAATGTGGTGCTCACATATAGGCTTCAAAGAGCCCTTCTCTTAATCATACCATAAGGAGATGATAGTATGTACATTGTGCTTCCATCTGAATCTTGACACATTGCACTGACTTTATCTGCCTAACTAGCCATAGTGAAAATTCAATTAATGTCTGATGGATTTACAAAAGTAGTTCATGGAAATTAAGATTTGCCAGAAATGAAGAGCATTTAAAGAAACATTAAGAATATCTCAGGAAACCATATTCAAGAATATCTTAAAAGTATCTCACATCATGAACAAGTGTGTTTTAAATCAGTGTTGCAAAGATGGTTCAATATCCAAAACTTCACCACATCAATAAAATCATAGATAAAAATCATATGATCATATCAATAGAAACAGAGAAGCAGTTGACAAGATTCAACATCCATTTATGACGAAACCATAAAAAACTAGGGAAAGAAGAAACATACCTCTGTGTAATTAAGGCCATACATGAAAAATTCAGTTACTATCATACTAACTGGTGAGAAAGTGAAAGCTTTTATGCTAAGATTAGGTACAAGGATGTCCTTTTTAATTACTAGTATTCATCATTATATTGGAATTCTGTGCTAGAGCAATTAGGCAAGGGAAAGATATAAAATGTATCCAAAGTATAGAGAAAAAGTAAGACCATCATGATTTGCAGTCCACATAGTATACATAGATTACCTTAAGGACTTCACAGAAAACCATTAGGAATAATAAGTCAGTACAGTAAAGTGACAGCCTGCAAAATCAATATATAAATATCTGTTGTATTCCTGTGTACAAAACAAACTAGAAGAGAAAAAAAATAAAGGAAACAATCCTATTTTCAACTGTAACAAAAAGTATTAATACCTAGGTATAAACTAATTAAAAGAGATTAAGGACCTGAACAATGAAAACGATAAGATATTGTTAAAAGAGAAGGAAACACAAAGAAATGGAAAGATATTCCCTGCTCATGGATTGGAAAAATTAATGTTGCTAAAATTGTCATCTCACTCAAAACAGTATAGAGATTCAATGCAATCCAATCAAATTTTCAATGAAATAGAACAAACATTACTGAATTTCATATGGAGGCAGAAAAAATCCTGAGTGTCAAACCAATCCTGACTCCTGACCAAAAGAAAAAAAAAAAGAGGAAGAAGAACTGACGTATCATAGTTCAAAGCTACTAACTATGCTACAAAGCTATAGTAATTATAACATCATGAATATTGGAATAAAAATATACATACAAAGGAATGGGATAGAATTGACAGTTCAGAAATAAATGGATACTTTTATGGACAGTAAATTTAAGATAAAGAAGCCAACATATATAATGGAGAAAGTAAATTCTATTCATCAAATTGTATTGGGAAAACTGGGCATTCATATGCAAAAGAATGAGATCAGGCCATTCTTTCACATTATACACAGGATTTAATTCAAAATTGATTAAAAAGTTGAATATAAGACCTGAAACCATAAAATATATGGACAGAAACACTGGAAAAACATAGATTTCTGGGATGCTTTTAAGGAATCCAACAATTCCAATCCTAGGTATTTATCAGACTATTCACAATAACTGTAGTATGAAAAAATTCTATGTATCCAACAAAAGATAAGTGAATAAAGAAGCTGTGGTATATATTTATATATATATATATGCAATGGAATACTATGCATTATAAAAATATGAAATATAGTCATTGCAACATCATCGATAGGACAAGAGGGGATTATGCTAAGTGAGATAAGTTCAGAAGGAGAAAGACAAATACTGGGTCATTTCACTAATAGGTCAAATATAAAGAAACAAAATGAATGAACAGAAAAAACCAAACTAAAGCCAATCCTTGAAATTTGAGTGCAGAATTCAGGAGAACAGCAGGGGAGGGTGACATGGGGAGCAAAGCAGGTATGGGGAAGTCCAATGGACTATGGTGGAAGGTTACTATTACTTTGGTAGTGGGTATGATAACATACCTCTGAGGGGTTTGAATATACAGCTCTGTTATATACAGTGTTGGAAACTAGCTTTAACTCAATAAAAAGATAATATAATTTCTTTAAAAGTTTAGTAACTTGAGACAGAGACTAGTGCTATCTAATTTGCCTAGTAATTGGGAAAGATTTGTAGATGAATCGAAGTCATTAATTCTCCTCAAGGAAGAGCTTAAATATATTTCCCAGTTTTATTCATAGATGCATGAAAAAACATAGATCAAGGATGGGCTTGTACTACCCTGGAGAGGACTCTGATTCTAGGTATTTTTTCCCCTTTAATTTATATATATTTATATCAGTTGTAATTCCCATGTATTCCCCATCACCATATCACCAGTGTACCATCACCTCAGTCCCCCGTGCTCCCGTCTGCCCTCCACCCTTACCCTCTTCCCTCCCCACCAAGTGTCCCCAGTTTGTCCTTGTCTTTTCATTTTTGGTTTTTGTGTCTTTATTGTTGTTATTATTATTATTGTTCTTATTCCTTTCCTTGATCCTTATTTGGTTCCCTTATATTCCTCCTAGGGGAGGAACCATCTGATATTTTTCTTTTGTGTTCTGACTTATTTCGCTGAGCATAATCCCTTCCAGTTCCATCCATGTTCCTATGAATGTGTCTAGTTTTTCTTTTTTGATTGCTGAGTAGTATTCCATCATGTATATGTACCACAGCTTCCCAATCCACTCATGTGTTTTTGGGCATTTAGGTTGTTTCCAGGTCTTACCTATTGTAAAGAGTGCTGCTATAAACATAGGGTGCAGGTATTCTTTTGAATCAGTATATTTGTGTCTTTTAGGTATATTCCTAAGAGTGGAATTGCTGGATTTTGAAACATCTTGGTATGAAGAGATGATGCTAGTCATGTTATCAAAACATTTAGAATTTTCACTACCTCAAGGATAATGTGCTTCTGGTTATTTAAATATGATATCATGCTATAAAGTGGGGGGAAATAGACACAGTGAATTCAATAATGCATGATTTATATGACTTGACATCTGTTTAATCTACTAACATCTTCTAACCACACCTCAGAAATTATATCATTTAAAGTACCTCTTTATAACAATATCTTAGTATTGCTCAAAGGACATGTTGTGTCTTCTTTGAGTTTCTCCTAGAAAGCAAGAACATCTCCTGAATAATTAAATAGTTTGATGAAGAAAGAAATAGGAAATAAGCAAAGGGCACTTGCCATGGCTGAAACCAAGTGCTTTACTTCTGAAGTTGGTCTGATGTACCAAGTATTACAAAATAATTTTAGTGTTTACCTCTATGTCTTTATGCATCAATGTGCTTCTAAGAGGATCTAAAGAGTGCTAGTGAAATGGGAGACTCTCAACAAGTGGTTATTATATTAATTAAAATGAGACTAACTGATTTTTAAATGATAAATATATCTTACAGAAGTACTACTATTTATATTATGAGAGGAAAGCATATCTTGTTGTGAAATGCATTACTAATGTTATTTCCACCTCAAACTTAATATTGGGAAAACAAAACCAGTAGTGCGAACAATGGGACATTCCTTACAATATATTATACCATATAATGCAAGGTTTCACAGATCAAGTTTCTTTTACTATTATTAGATTACCACTAATATGAATGACACTTTTATCAATCATACCACATAAGTAAAGAACTAGAGTTTTTGCCTCATTTGAAAGCCAGATTGGCTTAGTAAATAACAACATGCACGTAAGAAATGATTTATGCATATGAAGAAAATAAAAAATTAGATATTTTAATATCTAAACAGAATTTATAAATGCGGCAATTTTTACTATGCATTATCAGTCAATAGGAACAACAGCAGATTCTGGAAGTGAATTCTACATAGTGGTATGACAATTATTGTTATATATCTCAGCAATCTTCTAATAAATAATATGAGTCTTGTTTGCATTTATCAGAGTGATCCTTAAGCAAATACCCATGTGAGAATGAAAGCTTGCATATTTATAAGAGTAAATTTACATATAACTACACATAAAATATTCCATTCCTTTGTAAAATACTTCTTTATAATTTCCATTAAAATCATCATGTAATTATACCAGAGATACAAACCTAACAAAAATTATGCCAAGCATTATTAGAGGGAGTGCTTTTCAATTGCAAGGGCATCTGTTCTGTGAGAATTTTCTGGTTTCAATTTCTGTTATATCAAAAAGAAAAGAGAGATAAAATAAGGACTTATCCCTCGCAAAGGACTATGTTCAAAGGTTACCCATCAGCGTTTTTAAACTGGGGTAAAAGTGATTATGATATAGTACTAAATTGTATATATTATACAGAATAAATCTATGCAGAAAGAGAGAGGTACTATTTCAACCCATGAGCACAGAAAGAATGTCATAAACAGTTAACATCGTTGATGCTTCAACAAATATTCTTTTACTCAGTAAGCCTTTTTATTGTGTGCCTCTTATGTCTCAGCACCTATGTTGGGCATTTGTGATATGGAGAAAGATACCTGAATGCCACAGACTCTACTCCCAAAAATTACATGGATAAAACTAAAAAGCAAACAAACAATTGTTTATTAATATAGGGTACTTAATCCAGAACTTAGATGAGTGAAGACTCCCATTTTGAAGGGCTTGTTGGAAACGCCAAGAAAATAATAGAAGAGAATATTCTACACAGAATCTAGAAGAGGAAAATGTGTTAGAGATTACAGAGACTAAACAACAGACAGTTGAGTGGGTCAAGAATTAAGGCTCAATGATGGAAGAAATATTAGAGACAAAGAAAAACAGATTTAGATGTCACTGCAAGGGACTTGTATATTATTTTTTGAGGGACATTTTAAGATGATTATTTTCACATTAAGATTTATAGCTTACAAAAGTCACTCAGCTGAGCAGAGGTTCTCAAAGTGGTCTCTGGACCATTAGCATCCACATCAGCTAGGAACTTACTAGAAAAATCAAGTGCCACCTACTGAGGAACCAACAATCTATGTTTTAGCAAACCCTTCAGGTGACTGATGCACAGTAAAGTCTGGAAACTAGTGGTGTGGTGGGCAGGGTAAGGACCAAAGGTTTGTCCTCATGACACTCTGTTTCTATTGTGTGGCAGAATGAAACAAAATTGGAAAAATTTGAGATATTTGTGCCTACATTTTTGTTGGCGAGACTCACGTTGTGTGCTTGTTCAGCCACAAAGTTACAAGTATGATAAACAAAAAATGACTGTACAGTTAGTAAACTCTCCTACCAAAAGTTCTGAGCTAAACAGCTCCATGAAATCACATACATTTATACCTGTCTTTGTCCTAAGAGAAAAACAAAATGTATAAAGCTAGCCTAAATTTCTTCCTACATCCTTAGTAATTCTCAAATATCATTATCAATGCAAAGATTCTACTCTGATGTCCTATGAAAGGATATTAGAGCTCTAAATATGTGTGTGGTATTTCACTAGAACACTGTGGACGATATGAATCATTTCTCATGAACTTGAAATGACAACCTAGGATTACTGTTAGCAGTGTAGTAAATTTCAGTAGTAATGAATGAGAACCACCTAATGTGGAAATTCTCCTTCCAGAGCACTGTTGGTTGGGTTCTTAGAAATCTGGCAGTTTTCTCTGGATCAAGAGTAGAAGTCCTACCTCTGTCCTGAGGGTTGACAAATGCACACACACAAAAAAAAAACACAATAATCTTGAGTCAATAATTCTTATTTACCTGATTTTCTGTAGTCTTTTCCATGACCTTCAATATTGGTTTCAAGTATGAGACAAGTACAATTATCTTCATTTATTAGCTAGAAAAGCTGCTGTGATGAAAATGAAAATAATTTACTCTTAGGATCTGACATTTGTAAACTGCTAGGCTATTTGCATATTGGTAGAAAATGAGATTTCCAATTCTTTTCTTTCCACATTTTTTCTTTAAATGATAATATAAATAATAAGAATTTAAGATACTTAGTAGGGATACCAACATGAAAACTCCAAATTCTTATGGAAGGTCTATCCTGAATCCCATTACTGGCTATTATTATAAATTATCCAAGTTAAGAATTAAGAACATACTTGAATTATATGGTGTTGTAAGCCAATGTTACCTTAACAAAAAATATATTTAAAAAAGAATTGAGAACAGAAGACATAAAAGAATGAATAAACACTTTCATCAGGAAAACAAGCCGTGTTATGAATAGTCTCTGCTGAGTAAATGAAAATACCTTAAGAAATATGTTGTGCTGGACAAAACTCAAAAGCATTTGGGAGACTAAAACCTTACATGTTATAATTACACACATACACTGACAGGAGGGATGAACATAAACAACAGCACTAACCATTGCTCTTTAATTGAAATAAAGACAATATTAAACTTCATATTGCTGAGCAAAAGGCAAGAGTACCAACTTCAATTTCAAAATCATTATCAATAGTGTATAACACATTGTCAAACAAAAGCACTTCTCTTGCTGTGCAGTCTGCTCCTATTGGCATTTGGCAGTCTGAACACACAGTCATACTATCTAAAGCACATATTTTCCAAACATAACAAAAGGAGAACAAAACTAGATGATTAGAAAATATTAGCAAGCATGAATATTAGTAGATCCAGTTCAGTAGATTTGGACAAGGAACAAACTAGATCTACTTAGTCATGATTTTTTATCATTGACTGTATAACCAGTGAGGTAAATATTAATCAGTAGTACAGTTAGTAGAAACATAAGGGAGTATTTTAAAGGAAGATTTTGTGTGCTATTAAATTTGAGAAGGATATAAAAGCAAAACAGAAAATAGAAAATGTTAGGAAATTTTACCTAATCAAATTTGAGCTTCTGCTACATTAAGGACCATATAAATTTGCTGATATTTGACCGTTTGGAAATATACTGGTTTATTTCCCCCAATGGCTCAAACTAATGCTAGATATATTCAAATTGCTAATTTATTAACAGATAATATGCATGTTACTATTCCTAGCTTTAAGGATGAGGAATTGAACTGGGCCAAATTCATAAAATTTTCATGTGGGGTGCCATATTAAAATTATGGATATCTCATCTAATGACCTCTATTTTTCTATCTTAGGGGACTTCTCCCAAAGAGCTATACCTACCTCAAACAATTGTCAGAAACAAAGTGATGACATAATTACTCTTTCCACCGGAATACCCTCTTGGTTTTAATTCTGTAGGAAATATAATGGTTTTCTCATGCATGGTCAGATTACAGTTAATATGCCACATTTTCTCTGTTGAGTTATAAACAATTATAGACTTCCTCTCAGTATACAGGCTAGATAGAGAAAAGAAGGTGTTTAAACTATTTGACAGAAAGCATCTGTCAGATGAGTTCAAGAACAAAAGAACACAAATTTATAGTTCCAAATTCCAAAGTCTTAGTTTAGAAGTTAAGAAAATCCTTTCAAATTAAAATTTAAAATAAAAATATTTAAATTTTTAAAAGAAGGTGAAATATTGCTTTTTACATACTAGTTTTCATGACTTTTAATTGAGAGTTACAATACACTATTAAACAGTGATTTAAGCAGGAGATTATACTGCCTGATACTACAAGGAATATGGAGTATGGGAACTATAAAGTAAGGAAAAGAAAATCACAAAAACTCTGGAAGTGTGAATTGTCTCTCAGGGCATTAGTAGAAAACCATGTAGTACAGATCTGAGAATTTGCAGTTGTGTGGAATCCCTCCTGACGGGGCCACGTTTGTTAGTGAATAGTGAAGTCCTGTTATGGAAATGTTTGAAATGATTAAATTTTAACAATGAACTGAGTGACAAAAATTTTCATTTGGCATCAATACTGCCCCTTGTTGGTATTATTTAGTATTTACATGGCATGTTGTTCTTGCCTATTTCTCCATAGAAGTCCTGCATAGAGATTGCTACCATTTTTACTTCATTTACAGATTAAGATTTAAATGGTTTTCTCAAAATAAAATTGCCCTTTGTTTTTACAAAACCAGAATCAAGCATAACATTTTCAGAGAACAAGCTATTCAGTTTCCCATTTTAGCAGCAAATCAAAATGACAAGTTCATTCAATGCTATTCTTTATAAATTAACTCTTGAGGTCTATACACTTGCCTTTCTAACTATGCAATATTTTTCATCCTTCCATGTCTTATTGGTATATAATTTATTTGAAGAGAAAGGGGAAAATATAAATTTTAGATTAGTATTTTCATAATATTGGTCATATTGCACCGTGTGAAACGGGAAGCTGCTTCATGATAGCACTTACAGAGAGTGCCTGGTTCTCTATGCTCCCAGACATAGTTGGTCCCTACAAGCGAATATTGTATTTCATCCCTGAAAAATAAATCAAAATGTCTCCCACTGTCAAGCATTTAATCTTGAAATCTTGAAGAACCTTTTTGCTTTGTAATTTCCTTCATTTTTCCTCTAAGTAGACTGCATTTCAGCATTTCTAATCTGTTAAGAATTCTTTACTTTCTCTTTGGCTGTAATATTAGAATCAAATTCATGTAGTTAAGTTGGTATAGATTTCATTTTTTGTTTTCTATTTTGGCTTGAAATATAGGATTAATAATGTATAATGTACATCCAGGGTCCAGAATAAATCTCTAGAGAGCTCTTCATTTCCTCTCTCTCAAAGTTTTTTCTGTATTTTGTTTTTAGCCAGAGAGAAAAAGCATCAAAAACATTAAGGGCATCAAAGATATTAGAGGATTTTTCAGTTATAGAGAGATAACCTTTCTACCACCAAAAGACTTTGCACTCTTAATGCCAACCAGAAATTGATCATCTTTTTAGAAGAAACACCACAAACACAAGAATTCTAATAAAACAAACAGATTCCTTAATCCCTAGGAAACTTCTTCTTAATGGAGCAATGTGTAAAACAACACAGTATGAATATAAGAACAATTTGTCCTTGATAATCATATAAGTAGTTCAGCACACAGAGCCCTAAAAGTAAATTGTAGATAGCAATTTGTGAAGCGAGACTAAGAGAGTAAACTGTTGATGAGGGAATCTCTCAAACTTTCTAATCTAACGCTAGCTAGTTATGTGTCTCACTAGTTTTCACAATTTCTAATGATTACTAATAGATATTATTTTGAAAAAATGTTTTAAATGTGCCCTATTAGATATACTAGAAGGATTTCAGCTTGTCAGTATCAAAAATCATTTTTACTGTATTTCCCCTTCCAAAATACAAAACATACAAATGCTATGACGAAGTTACTAAATAAAATGACAGTTTATTATTAACATATTTTATGATGGATTCCAATTTCTTATTAACTTAAACTGAATTGAATGGTTTACAGCATCTCCCTTAAGTGGACCTATTTGTTTAATTATGCTTTAAAAATAAAAATTGTAATTCAGCTAATGTGTGGAGAAAATGTGAAAATTTCAAATATGCTTCTTGGCCCTCTTCCTCAAGAAGATAGAAAAAAATAATAGAAATTCAGTAATTTTAATATTTTATGGTTAATAATGTTTGAACTTAAGATATGACATTATTTTTACTACTGCAGGGAAAAATCACAGATGTAGAATTTATCAATGTACTGTATCTATCTGGTTCACTTTCTGACTTTGAGAAATGAAACATTTATATTATGGTGTCAAAATGAAAAGAAATAAAAAGGCAGCCTTAAGAGCATTTGGATAACTTAACTCTGAGTCTCTACACTCAAAGCTGCTAAGATTTTCTAATTTTTTTTTGAGTTGGTAGATTTTTTTTGCACTTTACTATCTTTCCTAGTTTCACATAAGTACATAAGTGAGAAAAGAACTATCCATTACAGAACCTCTCAAAAAATCATGTTTTGTTCATCTGCCAGACTTTTTCAGCAAATGTGTCTATGATGAATTTCCCTCTCTCCTATCTTTCTCGTTTATTCTATCTCTATTTGAGGAAATACAGTTGCAGGATTGGCCTAAATTTTTTTGGGAGGTTGAACTAGGATATCTGGAGGGCCAGATGAAACATACATACGACTTCTTAAAATGTATAGGAAGAGGAAAACTCAGGCGGAAAGGACATTTATTAAAACCAAATACTAAATTCCCCTCCATTATTTTTTTTACTAGTTCTCTGTACTGAGTGGTTTATCTTCCAAGTTCCTTTTATAGATTGTGTGTGTGGATCCTTGACATATGTGATGATTTTCTATGTGGTTCTAAGGGAATGATTTTTAAAAGTGAATTTTATCATTCCAGATTCCTATTTTCCATTCTTTCTACTCTAACTATTCCACTGGATCTACTCTTCCTCCCACAGAGAGCTTGTCCACAAAATTCCACATTCTCTTTATTTACATCCTCATTTGCTGCCATAGTCTGAAAAAATATATCTACTAATCCTTATATAATCATAACTTCTAAGTCTTTCCCCCTACTAAGTGTAGCAGTTGCCAGATCTACACTAGTTCATGCTTTCTTTTTTGTTGGTTTTGTGTGGGCATCAGAAAATTTAAGTAATTCACAGACTTCCAAACATATTAACATCACTTGTCTTTTTAGTCACCTCAAATCTGCCCTTTCAGCTTTACCTAATCTGATAAACTCTCCAAGTTTTACCTGAAAGATTTATTTGAATTCCCACAGGGACTAAAATATCAAAATGATCTAAACAAACTTATTATATCCTTCCCACATAAAAGATACCCATTGCATTTTCTTTTCATTTCTAATGTTAACTTCACTACTCAGAAATATTTTTTAAATGCATATAAGAACTGGGGTATAGGCCAGAGTTGTGGGTGGTGCATGGTGTTGTGGTGTGTGTGGTGGGGAGGAGAGGATTCAACAGAGACAGAGTGGGTAGCAGAACAGGCAGATCTACTGAATTACACTGCTGAGGGAAGCAGTGGAGAGATCTGCTGGGCCATGTGTGTTTGCTCCCTGGCCAGGGATAGAACTCATGCTGCAGTGGCTGGCATTAGCTTGATAGCATTGAAATTTTAATTCCTGTGCCACCAAGGAGGCCCTACTACCCAGAATTTTCTTATCAGAGTAATCTTAATTTTTTCCCTCACTAACCACCCCTCAAAATAAATCTCTGGTTCTGCCTTCACAGAAAATCAGAGACCTGCATATTACTACCTCCAATGTGAAGCAGGAAGAACAACAAGCATGTCAAAGCTTGAAACCTTAGAGTTACTCTTCAACATCTCTTTCTTATGCAATTCCCAAACTCAACCTGTCATTTAAGAATTCATGTTGAATTTGCTTCACAAAAATTGTGTCTTGAATGATCTCCTTATTTTATCTCTAATGACAATGCCTTAAACCATTTTCATTTCTTGCCTGGAAAACTGCAGTGGATGCCTCACTCTTCTCCATGACTCCAGAGACTTCTTTATTTTCATCCTCTCCACATATTACCATGACATTTGATTTTCTATAACCTATCCACATAAATTTTTGAAGACTGTCTATTTTCTAAAGCAGGGGTCTATAAACTTTTCAATTGCATACCCCATTGAGTAAAATATTGAGCAGGACTACAAATGTATATGTAGATATTTGCAAATTGTATACTTGTATCACAAATAGGTACTTTGTATGCTATAGAACATACTTTCAAAAAGCAAAGTTTTTAATGATAGAAAGCTACCTTTCCAACTTTTTCTTATACTACACCCTACATACATGTAAATATGTATTTATGTATGTACTATTCACAGTACATTTTCAAACTACTCCCATCTTTATTTACATTATGACCTCTATATATAATCTACTCCTACCCTTCTTCCCTTGAGTGAGACACACTTCATATAATACCTTTCTTCTACTGAAGAGATTGCTTCTATTGCACTTGGGGTAAAAATTTTCTTTCTCCTTCATCCTATTTATTTCGTCCTTCCTGTCTCTTTCTTTTTTTTTTTTTTTTTCCTCTATTCTTGACAGGCTGTATTGACAATAACTTGCAGTTTCAATTTTTTTCTGGACAATTCCCTAGCTTAAATATTAACTTGAATTAACTGTTTTCTCAGTCTTTCCTATATTATTCTTTATCTCTCTCTCCCTTTCTAATTCTACTGTGCAAAGAATGCAGCTTTGGCAATTAGTCCTTTAATCTTATCTACAGAGTAAGTTTCTCCATATAAACAGAACAAAACATTCTATTGATTTATCAGATGACTAAATAATTATCAACAATTCCCTTTGTTTTATGTGAAACAAACTTTGTTATTTCTTTGTCTGTAGCATTGCAGCTTCATTTCACATGATCTTTCATTTCACTGAAGGCATTAGTTTGAGTGAAATGAATAGGCTGGCTGAGTTGATATCTGGCTACCTTGTATTTTAGGAATATACAACTGACCTACTGCTATTAGGTGATGCTCCATATTCTTTAGCAAATATCATATGAAATTGAAGGATATGCAGAGAAATATCAAGTAAATTCAAAAGCAAAGGAGGTTATGTAGCAATATTCACAGATATGTTCATTCTTTTGAAAAATATTCATGCATCATCTAGTCAGTAACCATGTTTGGTAAAATGTACAGAACAGTCACAAATATTGTTTTTATGGTGTTTATAACCTAGGCAAGATTAATTCTTAATAAGTAATTATGTAAATAATTATAATTGCAATATGAATTCTGAGTAAAATTTATGAATTTGTATTTGTTTAGACTAAGTTCTCTTTGTACCAATAGGACATATCTATATCTATATCTTTTCTATACAGTTAAAATGCATATGCATATGAATATATTAATATGACAGTACTTCCAAATGTATGGATATATGATGCATGAAATATAACAGATATGCATATGCATAAAACTAAGAAAAGTTATAAGTAAGCTTTAGTATAAGCTATTTATGTTTATATGTAGGTTTTTTTCCTAAATAAATGTCCTTTAACATACAATAAAGCCCTCATATCTGATAATGGAACTGAAAGCTTTTAAATAAACATCTGTTTGAGGGAGTGTTTTGTAAGATTTAAAGATTCCTGGTTGTAGGACACACTACAATGACACTCCATAGTGATGAGAGAAAGAATTGTGGGTTAGTGACGACACTGGAAAGGTTACCACCAGGGCCAAAGAAGGGTATTCCACTTGGGGAAAATATACCACAATGAAACATATGGGTGGGGGCAGCTTTTAGGGACCAGTGGGTTTAATTTGGCTAGGTTCATCAGAATAACCGTGGTTTAGCTGATTTGAATAATTTCCTGGATCTGCGGCATAAAAGTTGTCCCCAGTTATTTGGTACTTGCGGTAATTTGAACAGGTAGATAGTAGTCCTGCTGTGGGAGAGGCTGCAAAAGGGAAGTGGTTGTGGTATGAACTTGAACTGCTTGACAAAACTTTACTATCCTCTATCACAAACTCCAAACTGGGTCAAGATAGCATTTCAAAACAAAACAAAACAGAAAACCAACAAATTATATTACAGGGAGATAATGTGGTAAAATTGCAACAAACTCTAAATACAATATTTTGCTATAGAAAGGATACTACACTAGGAAAACACGTTATTCTGTGTAGGAAAAGAATATAAAACAGTATCACTATTATGGCAATGTCAGAAATAGGGAGCTGAAAACCAGCTCCTCTGGTTTTTCCTAGTTAACTAAAATCATTGAATTTTACAAAAAACAATATATTACTGGAAACAGTAACTAAAATGTTTGAATGATCACTACCAAGTATTTATATTATCTGAAAGTGATTATCATTATTAAAAATAATAAACCTTACATTTTAATATATGCCAAGCAACATGCTAAGTACCTCATGTTAGGTATCTCATGTAAATCTTCATAGTAACTCTAGTGAACATTTTTATTGCCTGGTCTTAGTTAATAAGCAAATTAGGCTTCTAGAGGTTAAGTGATTTAACTAATGTCATAGTCTAATTACAAGTAGACCTTGCCTTTAAATCAAGTTTAATAGAATCCAAAATAATATTCTTAAACACTGTACCATGGGTTACATATATAGATAATTAATTGATAAATGATTGACAAATGGATTGATAAGTATACTATTAATCAATAGATTCATAAATACAAAGAGAGAAATTGAAAGCGGGAAACACATTATGCAACTTCTTGTTCAGTTCTACTGAACCATTCAAGGCTATGATGGGAGGGGAGTGTTAAGCAAATACTTGTCTCCCAGCTACTGTGAACATTCAGAAAAAGAAAAAAAAAAGAAACAGTTATGATTTAAAATAAATTCCTAAAAATCATCTGCATGTGTTATATTTGGTTCATCAACAGGGAAAAAAATAGACACATGCATTGAAAATGAAATATCTATGCTAAATGTCTTTGATATCCTGCCAGATTTACCCACAGAAGGTCTCGACTATAAACAAACAGCTACTTACACATGTATGACCCTGGAAAGAAGACTGAGTGGGCACAAAATGGTGTCTGTTTTATCTTGGGTTTTTGCTTCATTTTGAGCTGTCAGATTTTCACCTCCTTTCACGGAAAAGAAAAACAAGAACTGTGATTCTGCTTTTAGCATTGAGAGAAAGAGTTGCATAACCATATCCAAGTAGCTGACTTATACCTTTATTAATGGAGAGAGTTGTTTTCCAGGGTGAAATAGCATTCTGTGGCAGAAATGGCAATGTGACAACTACCACTTCAATGAATATAGACACTTCCTACACTTGGTTTGAATTGCATCTCTGTCAGATCATAATATTTATTAACTATTCAGAACACCTCCTAAATTGTTTGGTGTTCTAGCTCATTTTGGTTTCTCCTTTACTTTGAGAGGATTTTGTTTTCTTAAAAACAGTTCTGAAGAATTGAGCATCAGTTTATGTAGGGTTTCAAATAGAAATATATACTTTTCTAAAATCAGACATGTCCTATATCTCTTCAATATCGTCTTCCCTAAACCAGAAACCACTAGTTCCCTATTAAAAATATAGCCTACAGTCAATAAATATTGGTTGATTGACTACACTAATAATGAACACTTTCCCAAATTAAGACTTAGATCATTTAAATAAAAAGCTGTTTATGATCTTAAAATTGATCTTTAATGTCTTCTATAACTCCAATTGATTATTTGAAGACAAGTTTATTACTCAGAAATATATTTTAAATAGAATTTGCTTTAGTAAAATTGAAATTGTGAAACTATTAAATATTATACTTCCACAGGTTTGTTTAGGAGAGGTGATTGTTTATATAGCATTCTGCAAATTAAATATTGGATACTACTTCCCCAGTGTAATTGATTATATTGTTACATTTTATATGGATATCACATTTCATAATGAACCCTATTATATTTAGGCAAAAGTAAAACATTAAAAAGTTCATTTTTTAGTTTATTAAAGAGTTTTGTGTAGGAATCATGGGTCATATTAAAACATATGATTGGGTGACCTTTTGCTCTTATTTGCTATAGGGCAAAATTTATTATAAAAACTAAAGAATACTTTACATACTAGAAAGGCCCATCTTTATTAAAGAGATAATTATGAGAAAAAGTCAAAGAAAGTAATGTATATGCATGTGACTATAAGTAGAAACTTACTGTTTCATTTGACTCACTGATTCATATGAATAACTGTTTGACATTTAAAGTTAACAATTGCTATATTGGGACAAATATGACAATGGAAGAGACCAATATTACATATTTCCATTACTGTGAGTTTTGTGATTATTCATACAAAGAAGCTCAATTATTTAAAGCTATTGACAATTTAATTTAAATGGCATGCAAGAAGCCATAACACAGTCACTTAATCAGCAAATATTAAGTACATGCATATCACAGGTCCAGCATAATACCCTCAACTTTTGCTTAAATTTCATTTTAATTTTTTCATAGCTTCAGATTTTTCTTTGTAAAATAATGATGAATTGTATCTAACAATATCTATTTATGTTAAGGTTAAGGTCCATCATATTATTTACTAATTATATGACCACATTATCATTCACTAAAAGAGACCCAAAAGATACAATTGCCTCCACTGTTTTTCTTGCAAAGAATGGCAAACTATTAAAAAAATGAAGCAATATTTTTGCAGATTACTTTTAAGCTTAGTTTTGATTTCCAATATTTTTACATATCAGTGTACATTTTTCTAGTTTTGAACTACTCAGTAATAGTTTTAGAAATTCTTTCTTGAAGTTTCTACAATTATTCAAAAGCAAGTATCCCATAATATCTTTGTATTATTTTTCTGTGTTAGCAACCTGGAAATACCTTCTTTGAAAGTTTCCAGTGATGTATTTCTTAATTTTGTGTGATAAAATTGGGGGGAGTTAAGAAACCAGTAGACTATGTGTTGGAGAAAAGCCCAAATGATTTGTTGAGATGCTATCTTGAATTTTTGTTTAGGTAACTCTAAGACCTACTTCTAGGTAGAAATGTAACTTTCCTTCTGTTTAAATGATCATTTTAAAAACTTCTAAGTTTTGGGCCTCCCTGGTGGAGCAGGAGGTTGAGCGCCTAACTGTGGGGATTCTGCAGTCACTGCTGTGCAAGTTTGATCCCCAGCTAGGGAGTGGACCAACATGGTGCAGAAGACCTCTCCTGCCTTGCCCGCTGCTGCTCTCTCTCTTTCTCTCTCTCTCTCTCTCTCACAAATACACACACACACACACACACACACAGTGCCTCTGGCCTGCACGCCAGCTCTTCTATGCATAAATGATTAAAATCTTTAAAAAAAAAGAAAAGAAAAGACTGATCCCAGGCTTCCAGGACTAGGTATGGGTCAACAAATGAGGTCTCATTCCACAGCTACCAAATTTGTGAATGTCTCTATCAAGAACAGGACAAAAAAAAAAAAAAAAAAACTTCGAAATTTCCCTAATGGATACTAACTTTTTTATCGACCTATGAAGTTTCCAAAGCTTATAGAGTCAATCTCAAGAAACAAAGAGACTTCAAAGGAGAATGGTTAGTGCAAAGGCCCAAAGTCCTCATGAGGTTACATACAGCAACTCTATCAGTAGTCATGGACTAAACAGATGTGGCCCAACTCCACTCCAGGTTTGAACTTATGCATTCACTTGCATTTTTATATGCAAAAAAATAGTTTTACACTATTATTACAATAAATGTTATTAAATAAAAAATATGTTTACTAGAGTATCGTCATTTAGGAACGTGACCTGAACTTACCTAGAAAAACTGAAAATGAAAATACCACATGATCCAGCCATCCCAGTCATGAAGAATGGGAAACTATCAACTCAAAAGTATTATATGTTCTACAATGTTCCTTGCAACACTTTTATAATAACTAGAACTGGAGACCACCTACGTGTCCACTGATAAGGTACCAAATTAAGAAGTAGTGGTATATCTACACAATGGAATATCAGTCAGCTATAACAAATGATGAAATGTTGCCATTTACAGCAAAATGGTATGAATTAGAAGGAATTATGTGTAGTAAACAAATCAGAGTGATAAAAACAAATATTGCACCTTTCCATAAAATAGGATTCAACAAAATACTTACAAAAACTAGTAACACTAATAAAATGAGCTTTCTGAGGATAATAGGGAGGAAGAAGGAGAAATTATTAAGGGAAAATAAAATGAAGAGTGTAAAAAATACATTTCACTTCAAAAAAATACATTTCACTTCATAGTAATATTACTTGAATATTAAAAAGGGATATATTTTTATATGGATTGAGCTAATGCCTGTCAGAAAGGTCTGAAGGTCAAAATTACGCTAGTGAACACTCAGGCTGAAAGTAGCAGCTGTCATTGGATCATGTCCTTCTGCTCTTTCAATCCTATTGGCATCTGTCCTTTTCCTATTAATAATGCACACTTTGTAATTATTACTTTGCCAAAGACCTATTCAAATCTATGTTTACTGAAGTTTATATTTGGCAATACTTATACATTTTAAAATAGATATATGAAATCATTTCCCTAAAATATACTTTTAGAAGCACTGCAGAACTAAGGTTAGTACTCCAGGTTCTCTAGAATATTATTCCATAATTCTAAAATTATAAATAATTGATAAACTTTCCTATATTAAATAAATGTTGGAGTGATTTTTCAAAGCAAATAATAATTAAAATTTTATTTTTAGTAATGTTATTGTCCTATGTATTTAGTTACTTACAAAATGAATTGTTCATTTTACATTCAATATTAAAAGTTAAAAATATTTATGACTAAAGATGTGTGAGTTAAAGAGATGGGCTCTTCACTTCCAACATTTACTGTGAATATTTTAATACAAGCACTTATTGACTATTTCTTTATGTTGTTAATAGTCTAATGCAGGATTAAGATAGTGAAAATTTTAAGAAAATATTCACTTTGACATGTTTCTGCTAGTATTATTGTTGAAAATAATTATTGAATAAAATTTTCATCCAATTCACAAACTATTACTATGAAACCCATTTCAAGATACTATGAAACTCCTGTTATACACCTTGCACCCATATATCCTGCTTGTAATAGTTTTAATTTTAGTACATTTCTCTATAATAAGTCACTGAGTCTTTTTTAAAGCATTTACATTTTTTCTTTAATAATATTATTTAAGATTGCTGTACTAGTTCTGCATACCTGACATGGTATTAAAACCTGTGCTATGAGGAGAGGACAAGACCAGTCTTGTGTAGTTTGATGATAAAACAAAAGAATAGAGAACAGTAGTCATTTTGTGCATGATGCCCAGGTGGTAAGACACCCAATGACTACATTAGTATTGCTAGTTAAGGACAATTATTTTTGGCAAAAGAGGAGGACAAAACAATTTAAAGCAACATATTACATAGCTAAAAAATAACAGATGATGTGATGATGTGCTTTCTTAAATGGTATCACTTACAGGAGGGATATAGGGAAACCAGAAAAGGCATGAGAGAGAGAGAGAGAGAGAACTAGCAAGAAACTATAAATTGGAGACATTCAGCAAGGGAGGGCAAAGTAGAGGGATTAAAACAGGGCAGGAAGAGCACAAGAAATTTTGATGATGGTTCATGGGCTATTTGATGGTGGGTAGTCTATAGGTATTACACCCAAGAGGAGAAACTCAATCATTGTATAAAAATAAACAATGAACAATGATGTAAAACTAAATATTGAAAAAATTAGTTATTTTCACATTTTAAAAATCAGATTATTAGTGTTTTGTTGCTGTTATTGACTTTTTATGAGTTCTTTATACATATATTTTAGATAATAACCCCTTATCAGGCATATGGTTTACAAATATTTTCTCTGATTCTGTAGGTTACCTTTCATTTTGTCATTGTTTCTTTTGCCGTGCATAATCTTTTTAGTTTAATGTTGTCTCAGTTGATATTTGCTTTTGTTGTTTGTGCTTTTGATGTCAAATCCAAAAGAAAAACTTTAAATCTTAATTAGATGAAATAGAAATGTGCTGGATATATTAATCTAGATAAATCATAATTATAAGTCTGGTTTCTGGCATGACAAATCTTTTGCTCTTCTATACACTGCTTCAGAATACACTATATTCTGAAAATGGAAGAATAAGGAGAATGAGACACATATTTTCTCTTGGCAAACCATCTAAAACACACGACCTTTTCAGTGTATAAACTATCCCTCTCCTAGCTATCTAGATTGTTTTTGCTTTAAAAAAAATAAAACAAAAAAACTACACACCTTTCTTATAATCTTGAGTAATTTTGAAGGGCCCCTTTCTATTACTTTAGCATCTATAGTATTAGCATTCAGAAAGAGAATGAGGTGATTATCCTTCCGGGTTATCCTTCACTAATCTAATGACTTTAAGAAATTCTATTTTTCCAATGAAATGCATAAGCCTTCAACTGAGACTTAAGGTTATATGACTATGCATGACCTAGCTTACATATCTTTGGGGCACTTTTCCCCCTCTTTTCAGTATTTTTTACTTTCTTTTGAATTCTATACCTCTTTGACTTTCCATCTATTTATTTTAAAGTACACTATCTGTTGTATTTCATTTTTTATTTCTAATTATTTCCTGAGTTGTCATACATTTATGAATATTTTAATTCTAATTTGTTTTCCTTTCCTTCAATTTTGATTTGATTTTTGGCTATTTTTTGTTTAGTTCATTTAAAAATGTATCTTAAATTTCATATGTGGTCTGATTTCCTGGTTTATCTTTTTGATGTGGGATAGTCATTCTTTTTCTGTGTATAATAAAGTATATGGGACTTGACTCAATTAATTTAAATTATTCATTTTATATTAAATTAATTTTTGTCAAACTTCTAAAATGAGGTGGGGTTCATGAAAATTTTTCTAACTTCAAAAAGAACTTTTCCTAGTATTTCACATAATGTTCACAAATAGACTGCCTTGATTTCTGGGATTTTCTAGTTTTTTTTCATCCCCTTGGTCTAGCTCAAGTGCTGGTAAACCTTTTCCACAAAGGACCAAATAGTAAATATTTTAGGCTTTGCAGACCATACACCCTCTGCCACAGCTACTCAATTTCACAAACAATGCCTAAACAAATGAGCATGACTGTGTTCTATTAAGACATTATTTACAAAAATCATGTAGGTTAGTTTGGGTCCAGAAGCCATAGTTTGCCTACCTTTGGTCCACACAGAGATGTAATTATAATGAAAGCCACCAATGGAAGGCACATACATAATGCAAAATTTTTCATATTGTAAAAAATGGCAAAACCAACTTAATATCTTATGTAACCCAAGATATCCAAAATATTATCATTTAAACATGTTATCAAATGTTCTTAATTATTAAAAAGATAATTCTTATTTTTATTCTAAGTCTTCGATGTCTGGTATGTAGCTTCCACTTAAGCACACCTCAGTTCACACTAACCTCAATTAAAAGGCTCAATAATCACATGGGGCTAATATTTTATTGAGTAGCACAGATCTAACTAAATCTTCCCTTTTCTTTTTAGTGTAGCTTGTTCTATTCCTATTCTATACTTATTCCATGCCCTTAAAATTCTCCCCTGTGGTGCTCTCTCCTGAAATGGAGCCCTTATGGTTATTTAAGCTAAAAGTTCAAATGTACCATTTATGAGAAACTGCCCCAGGATCTCAGAATTTCTTGCTGCTGGGCCCTGCATTAACCAGGTGCTGGAGAGGGCAGCATCCCTTCTATTTTCAGCTACTCTTCTCAACATGCTCTCTTATACATGATGGCAGTTTGAGGTTCTATTCTCTGACACCCAGCTGCTGGTTTTCTCTATCCTGTTACCATGTTTTGTGACTGTTAATGGTTTGTCTCTGTTCACTTGTTTAAGATCTGTGAGATAGTTTTCCATTTAATTTTATCTACCTTTCTTAGATATCTTGACAGAGACTCCCTGGTGGTGCAGGGCTTAATGTTTCAGCATTATCAAGCTATCAGTCCTTGGACATGGAGCTAACCCACATGGTGCAGCAGATTTCTCCTGTCTTGTCCACTGTTTCCCCTCAATAATGTATTACAGTATATCTACCTGATCTGTTCTCCACTCTGTCTCTGGTGAATCCTCTCACCCCCCACACCCCTGACCTGTACCCCAGTTCTTATGTACATAAGTAAAAATAAATCTTTAAATAAATAAATAAATTCCCCCATCTTTACTCATCATGTCTGATTCTATTCTCGTTTCTCTCTCTTATTGTAAACTCTTTAAGTTTTGGCAAACAGAAATTAAAAAATAAGTAATATGAGCCCTGTTCCATCATTAGAGATGCTAGGAGGAACACAGGAATCAGGATAGCAAAAGCATGATGCAAACTTTAAATTGTTAGATAAATGCAAGGGCAGCATTTGTAGAATTTTAAAAAGAAAGGCTGTCATAAAAGTAGAATTAAGTAACCATAGTTCAGGACTTCCTGTGCTTTACTGCCTATTTTCTGTTTTCCTAAAATTAATGTATCTCTAGAAAATATTGGTTAACCATAGAACAATGTGAACTGTAAAAAGTTTTGAGGATGGCACTTAAATCTCTCACTCTTTCCCTCCAAACACACATACACAGACACAATTTTTCATTCAATGGTAAACTGAATCGGCATTACAGTAAATGAGCATTGAATGAGAAAATTTGGCATAACATCCAAATATTTAATAATAGGGAACCCCTACTTTGGCTTTGAAACATTGAAGACTACACAATTATCTTAGGTGTGACATTCAATATTTTTATAATAATAATTTAATTTAAATTCCTTTACTATTAGCATCAAATGCAACAAAACCATTCTTCATGGACAGGTCAAAAATCTCGAATTAACACAACTCAAAAATCTATAATGTGGGGCCTCCCTGGCGGCCCAGCAGGCTGAGTGCAGCACTGTGACACATTCCCTGCACAGTAGCATGAGTTCGCTCCCAGGCCAGGGAGGGGACCCATATGGCACAGCAGACCTCTCCTGCCTCGCCTGCTGCTCCCTTCAGCAGTGTACTTCGGTAGATCTGCCTGTTCTGCTCCCTGCTCTGTCTCTGGTGAATCCTCTCCACTTCCACGACTCTGGCTTGTACCCCGGCTCTTATGTACATAAATAAATAAATCTTTTTAAAAATCTATAATGATTAAAATCATTTTGTAATTTGTGAAATTTACTTAATTTTGCTCATTGTAAGTTCTCTTTACTTGCTTGGGGGAAGACAGCAAGGAAGTTATTCAGAGTTCCATTAAATCAAACTTTTGGGAACAGAACTCATCTGCAACTTAAAGGTCCCACAACCCTCTTTTTCACTTGTTATGATTTTCAGAGAGAATAACCTCCCCTTGAATTTCCCACAGGAAGCCAAGAAAACACAGCAAAATATGGTCAATGCTCCATTTAAGTTTCTATAAATCAGGTAGTGTTCATGTTCTTAAGACTTTCTAAGACACTGGTGTTCTTATGGGTTCATATTGTCTAGCCCAATAAGTAATGGGAACAGATGTTATGCTTCTCTATTCTATTTTAGGTGCTTCACAAACAAACCCTGCATTAAATGTTATAGAAACACAGAGACTAGGAAAACAGTATCTCGGTCAATTTCTAATATACATTGTTATTTATCTTTAAGAAAATATTAAGAGTATTTTTCCTTGTAAAAGACTCAATTACAAATTGGAACTCCATTTCAAATTTTTTAGGGAAACACTTATGCATTTCTGTGGTGTTTGTGAAGTCAACGACAAGTTATTGAGAAATGTGGGGTTTAATTCTAATTTCTATAGTTCTCAAATATTTGATGTATGTAAGCATATATTCAGAATATATCTGAAGCACAAAAATGTTAAAATGTGAAGTATATTTAATGTTAGATAGCTAAAAAAGTAAAAATAATATTGAATATGTATATCAGCACTGTGTGTTTTAAAGCATTTCAAAACATTTAATAACACAGCCCAGATGATATATTACTTGTGTCTTTATTACAAAAGTGATCATATTATAGAGGCAGCACATACACTATAAGATTTGGTAGTTGCTATGGTAACTGTATATCTTTTACTGAACAGAAGAATAAATAGCTACACAAATTCTTTGCAATTTATTAAGTTAGTAATTTACATTAGCTTTAAAGATAGCATGTCTGTTCATTCCTTTATTTAAATACAAATTGAAGTATACCCATTTTAATACTTTTGAGTAATGAAACAAAATAAAAATTTACCTTACACCTTTTTAGATTTTGTAGTTTCTTTCTGATACTTGGGGAATAGGAGTTTTTTTTTTAATGTTTTATTCTCTGTATCAGGTTACTCAAAGGTAAAGTATTTATATAACAAACTTTTAAATAGTGCCAGACTGTTTTCTAAGAACTTTATAAATATTATAATCTTAATTCATAAAATCTTAATATCTTCTTTGTAGTGTACATCTCTCTGGATGTTGGGTCAACACTAATAGCCAAACTGAGTAAACGAGAGGAAAAAAAGTAATTCTTTTTATATATATCTTTTTGGGTAACTTCTCTATTTGCAAGGAGAAAAACATTTACAATGTCTAGTAGTAGACTATCAAATGTAAGTAAAACAAAAATACAATAAGATAAGATTGTTTCCTTTCAAAAAAGACTAATTTTTTCCCCTCTTCAAAGCCATGTGACGCAACTATTTTCAGTGGTCATTAACTCCCCTTAAAGATTCTAGTCCATTTTTGTTTCTGTACAGTTTTGGGTCTCCCTCCTTCATACAGTTTTTGTTTTTTGTTTTTTTTTTTTTTTTAATTTACTTTTGCCTGTGACTAGGGTGCAGGTCAGAGATGGGGGTGAGAAGGGGGTGAGAAGATTCACCAGAAACAGAGTGCAGAACAGAACAGGCAGATCCCCTCAGCAGAGAGGGGAGCAGCAGAGGTCTGCTGTGTCATATAACATGTGGGTTAGCTTCCTGGCCGGGGATCAAACTCAGGCGATCACTCACAGTGGGCCTTCGCAGTGGTAGAACTGAAACTTAACTCCTACACTACCAGGGAGGCCCGTTCACCCAGTTCGTTTTTAAAAGCTCGTATTAGATCCTCCATGCTTTTTTTTTTTTTTTTTCGGCCTCTTTGATTTTAAATTCATTCCACTGTTGCTTGGATGTAAGCTTTGGGAATCTGGAGCTGCTACTGAGGCTCCTACTTGCCACTACTGTAAAGGCCTCCACAAGTCTGATACCCAGGCACAGGAATTTGGGACTTTTCCAGTGCTTCTCAGCCAGTGGTCGTGTGCAGGTGACAGCCACCTCTCTTCCACCGTTTAGATACTGTATAAGCGTATCTAGCTGACAGAACCCAAATCGCATCTAGAAACCCAGTGACCAGAAAATTTAGAAAATAATAGACTTTAAATCAGAAGCCTTTCTAAATAGGATAAGGGGAAAATGGAAACTGAAAGACCCAGTCCAAGAATCTATTAAACCTGCCTAACAGTTATCCTCATTTTGTTAACATGTTAACAGAAAAAACTTTTCTGCCCTCTCTTTCTGAATGTTCCCTGACTATCTAATTCACTAGCTAACTTCTCTACTCTTAATAAAAGTGATTTTCAGAGCTCTCACTCTTGCTTTTTCCTCTCATTCTTTCATATACTGTCTTGAAATACTCTCCATATATCTTGGTTTCAAATATTATTTTTCTGTGCATTTCTTTGAGTTTACTTTGACTAATCACCATAGAACCAAGATGAGTATCAGAAATATTGGAATAAACTGTAAAGGCAGAAGGTACTAAATAGACAGGGAACTGAAACTCATGATGGGAAAACTCTTCCAAAAAAATCAGTTCTAAATATATGCTTACCATCATAAATTCACAATAATATGTTAAAAAATATCTTAAAAGGTATGAATGAATATATAGGAGATATATTTCATATATTAATTGGAATTCTTTGGTCTACATTGTAATCAATTAAACAATCTAAATTGAAATAAATATCAATTTGTACATAATCTTATATAACAAAATGTTTATATAAGAAACTGTGGATTAATATACAGCTTAATGATTTCATCAAATAAACAGAGACTTCTTTTTTTTTGTTTAGGCACAACTATGCACAGTGAATCTTTATGGAGACTCAATCTTTCCATAGCCCTTAGGCACCAAGCGAAGTTCAAATTCCACTGGCCAGGATTAAACTATATGTCCATTGCCACCACCAAGAAAGCCGAGGAAATGATGTTTTGGGTTTGTTGTTGTTTTTGTTTTTGTTTTTTCTTTCAGTTTCTATATGAGGAGGGAAACCAGTACTGCAAAAAGACAAAGATGCTGTTATACAAAACAGTGTAGTCACTCTGTTTAAATGTTCAGGTTATATGAAATCAGGATCAATTACAAATCCTTGTAATAAATTCTGGACAAATTAACTGAATAGCCATTGTAAGAGATTCAATCAAACATAAATAATTTTAAGATCTTTATTTGAAATCTAAACCTATTTCTGGAGACAGGGGCCCAAGGTAAAGTGAAATACAAGGAAAAGACATGGGTTATTAATCTACAGTAAGAACATATGAGTATAAAATATGTAAAGGCTCAAAAATGAACTTAACTTTAGGGAACAATGAAAGGTAAACTCAACCTCAGACTAGATATAATTTAGACCAAGAGGGCTGTCATTAAATTAAGATGCTGGAGAGGCTTCCCCTAGAGAAGAAAAGAGTCATGGCCCTGCCTTATATTAGTATTGTATGTGTTGAGAGTGGGTTTCTAAGGCTAATCTAGGAACATCTCATATAAGCAAATCAATGGGGAAACAAGTAGCAAACTTGTTCATGTAGCCTATTACTTTAGAAACTCTTATTATTTTTCTCCTGTGAATATAACTTTCTTTACTTCCCCTTTGTCAGCATAAATCTCCATTGATTCATTTCTCAAAAATGTTCTCTCATTTACTTTTCCTTGAATTCTTCTTTCCTATTTTGCTTAGTTTTTTTTTTTTTCTGTCCTGCTTTGCCTAGCTTTTTTTCCTTTTTCTTGCCTCTATATTTGCTTATATAATTTGGCTCTACTTATCTTTCTTGACTCATTTTTACATTTTCTTTTTTCTGCAACTCAAGGCAAGGTGTTTCCATTATAAGGATGATAGTGACACATAGTCAAAAGGGGTAATTTCTGTTCAGAATTTCTGAAATAACTAGAAATTTCAATCTTCAATCGAGAAAAAAATCAGTAAGCTTACATCCATTTTTAGTTCAACTTTACCCACAACTCTAATGATTTTTCTGGCATTTCTCAATATTACTGACAAAATCTTACTTTGGCTAAGTCTCTCCAATATCAGTTACATTTTGAACAGTTAGATTTCACTTTTACAAAGGTAATTTTAAGTAAGAAAATACCTATGACATTGGTTCTCTACTAGCTTAGGTATGAAAGATAAACAGACAAAAATAAAGCAAATTAAGACTAAAATAAAAAGGGAAAGAGAGGAGGAAGAAGAGAGAAAAATCTTCCTTCAAGAACAAGTTATCGTTTTTATAGTAGATGTCTTGTAGATTGATGGCATCCAAATTTGATTCCCTGGAGACTATGTTCTCTCTAAGACATATGATGTTCTCCGTGACAACAAGAAATTGCATTCATCACTACACCTCTTGCCACTTGCTTGAACCATTGACAAGTGCATTCTTCAGACCAATGGATCTTAGTAGGAGTGATTTTGCTCCTCCCCCACTTTGGAGACATTTTACAATTTCTAGAGAAAGTTAAATTATAACTGGGGAGGGGGCACTACTGGCATCTAGTGGGTAGAAGACAGGATTGCTGCTAAGCAAATATACAGGAAGTTCTTTGTACCAGAATTATCTGATTCAACTATCAGTGGTTCCATAGATAAGGGACAATTCTTTAAAATAAGGCATTTATTTTATTGTTACAGATTTGTTAATGGATGTTAAAAAATAAATTTCTAAAGTAAGCTTCTTCATGTCTATAACAATGTGCTTCCTAATACCATAGTTGCAAAAAAGATAAGGTTACTGGAGCGACATGTTACGTTTACATCATTTGAACCTTGAAATGTTTTACTTTTTGTCTTTTCTCCTGTAAGCTGAATACAGACTTCTTAAGATTGGGACTTTTTTGTTGTTAGTGTAGTTCAATGATGACACAAAATAGGCACTAAATAGGCATTTTTCTTAATACAGAATGCCTATATATGGTTAAGTTTTCCAATTTCCTAAAAATTACTTTGTTATGGATAATTTTTGTCCATCTTTCCAATCTTTAAATATTTTTCAGATGCATTGGTAAATAAGATAATAAGTAGGATTCCTATCCTCATAAACAAAATAGATGTTAAAAAACCACACAAATTCTATAATTCAATTTTAAGAAGTTCATAAACATATTGAAAACATACATAAAACTCCAGTGTCCTTAAATCCCAAGAGTAAAAAGTAGCAAATCTATTAAACCAGAAATACTATAGAGAAATATCTAGCTTATTTTAGATGTGGTAAGCCTAGATTAAAGATGAAGAAAAAAGAAAATGATTCTCACCAATCTCAATCAATAAGCAACCTGTCAAATTTTATGCCTATGGAAGGGAGCTCACAAATTTTATTGCTCTGAGATCTGAAGTACTCTATAAAGGGAGAAATGTATTTTCCTATGTAATGTTTCAATCTATTTGTAACAAAGAAAGATCTTATATTAGATCTCTTATATTAACTTGGTTAACTACAATGATAACCATATTTCACTTACTTATGACCTATTTGCAAGTAAAAGGCAAAAGGAGTGTGATATGTCTACAGGGGGATTATTTTCTATTGATGGGTGTCTGTTGACAAAATCCTTATCATTTTCTTGCCAATTTTCTCAAAGAACATTGTGACAACTGTTCACAGCAGGAAGAGTCAGACTCCAGAATTGATTTTGGCAATCTGTATTGATCATATTCTTGATGATCTTTAGAACATCTTGCTGTCCCAGACTTTACTTATGTCAAGGAAAATTAACAAATCTATCTGATATTGGTATGCTATGACTTTACCAAATTTTGATATCTGAAAATACAAGCATAGGAAGTTAATTATAATTGTCATCAATATTTAAGAGTCATTTCTAGCCAAAAGCATCAACAAGCTAATAGAACGTTTTATGAAGACACTGTTCTCATTTTATTCTGCTGCATAATGATTTTAGAGGTTCATAAGATGAAAACGAGTCATAGGGAAGTTATTGTTAAGCTTTTTATTGCAATTTTGTTCTTTGTGCAGGAAAATTAAATGGTATTTGAAGGCTTTAATGGAAAAAATGTGAAAAGAAAGTAAAGATGGAAAGAGGAGGCAATGACAAAATGGAATAGAGTCTGTAAATGTTTGTCATAACTTCCTTGTAAGATACAAGAAAAAAGATATCAGAAAACTCGTTATAGAAAAATGAGAATAGGCCAAGGTAATCTTGATTTAAAGAAGTATATATATTTGTGTATATGTGGACATCTGTTTACATATATGCACATATTAATGGATTTTATTCAGCATTTAATATAACAGGAAAATATGTTTGCATTTTTTTGTATTATTGCATAATTCTCATCTTATAGAGGGAGAAAATATAGTGAAGAAAGAATGTAATGCATAAGAAATCATCCAGTCAGTAGGAATGATGGCGAATCCCCAGTTTTTTTGAGATTCAATAAATGATCTATCCATTTCATTATATTATTTTCTGAAAGATATCATATGTACTGAGGCATAAGACAGTGCAGAGCACTGATGATTTTATCTCATTTAAAAACGAATTAATCTAAAATCATTATTTGACTTTGAAATCACATTTCTTGACTAAATGGCTTATGCTGTTGTACATTTCAAAGATGGGTGAGGGCCTCAACTGAGGACCAGTGACTCATTTGTCCACTCTCTGGCTATATCAAGAATGTCTTCAGCATGTATACATTAAGTCAGACTTGAAAAGTATATCTTGAACATTAGATTTTTATGTTCTTTTTTTTCAAATGAATTTGGCCAAAAATGTTAACAAAATTGGAAACAGCTGTGTTAAGAAACTATTTCTTTTCCATTTATAGTCTTGTCGACCAATATAAACTTCATCATTTTAGTGGAGCTTCTCCCCCACATCCAGATGTTATGGATTTCTCAATAATCCTCAGCAAAAATTGCCAAACCCAACAAGAAGTTTTAACATGTAAATTCAACACATTGTTTCATGCTCATCATGGCCTTTTCTCCATCAACCCCATCCTCATCAGATTTCAGATGCTCGGCAGTTGACACAGCTACAGCAAAGGACTCTGAGTCATCATCTCATTGTGGGATGGGTTTCTTTTACATTTTTTTTGTCTGATTCATGAACTGCTTTTTGAAAATCTAAAAATGGTTCATGAATTGCTTGGGAGTTGGCAAAAATTAATAATAATGAGCCCATTTTGAGTACACTGAAATGAACTGATTATCATTGCAAGCTGTTGCTAATTTGGATTCTTGATGGCAAGAAAGGGTTCTACAGGAGCCTTTTCACTTGCAAGTAGGACAGATTTCATGGTGTGGCAGAGAAAACACTTTGTAACCTTTACCGCTTTGTTTCCTTTTAGGATTATGAGATATGAAGGAATAATAAAGCTGTTATTGAGACTGTGTTTTTTTTTCCCTTCTAATCATACTGGGAAAATGATATAACCTAAGGCCATTCTATGCAAGTGGTTAAGTGCAGGCATGTCACTTAATCCAAGAATAGAGCTTGGATGTTTGTGCAAATGTTAAGAGATTATGTTCTGCAGAATAAGCATGGATAACTTTGGTTATTTTATCCTAATTTATTACTCTCAAAGTTTTAGTTTTGCTCATATCAGTTTCTAACCATTTTCTCCTAAACTTTCAAATTTATTGGCTTCAGCAGCATGCCTCAGTCGATTCTCTCTCTGGTTAAAGAATGTTGAGAATTGTTTAACATACTTGAAAGATACAAAGGAAAAGTAAAGATTAGTAGACCACAGATAATACTGACATCAGAAATGACATTTCTTGTAATATCAAAATTATTTCTTCATAATTTAAGAAAATAAAGAGTAAACAAAACCAAAACAAACTGAAAAGAAAAACCTATTTGACACCCCATGAACTTATGAAATAAAACATTTTAAAATCTTGTTTTCATAGTAATCATATACCTATAATCATATTTCCTGTTCTGAACCAAGTAAGTGATCTCTGAAAGCAATAACCTATAAGTATAAAATAATTTTAGAAGAAATAATTTGACCTTATAATTGAATACTCAATGGGATGAACTGCTATAACTTGGAGTTGAATTATAATATACAAAATAGTGCAAATAATTAAATAATTTTAGCACTTAGTTAAATAATACCATCCTTCAGTCTGCTATGCTATGAAAAAATTAAACCTTTTGATTAAAACTAGCTACATATGGAGGGCAATGAAAATGCTTGCAGGATTGGAAAGTTCTGCATAATAATACTGTACTTAGAGCTGCTTCATTCCACAATTTAAAAAAAAATTATCTAAATTGTCCTACTTGATATTTTTCTTAGATTATTCATCTTCTTAAGCAAATAGTACAATAAAGCTTTGAAAATGTAAGTGCACCTTAGCAACATATAGAATAGCAAGAATTCAACCATAATTTTAAAAATTTAATCAACACACTTAGCAACAAAAATTCTCAGATATCATATTAAGAAAACAAGAAAATGATATTAAAACAAGAAATGCCTGTGAAAATGCCAATTTGATAGAAGATGGCAGAGAGAAGTTCTTGGATTAAAAGTGGTACTTTTATTTGGTGTTGAATAAAAATAGACATATGAATCTAAGCCTTGGCAAGGCAATTTCAAAGTCTTTATTTTTTGAGTATCTGAGACTTTACTATATCCAGAAACACTCCTAGAAATCACAATTTAAAGCAGGTAGTGTTTCACTCTCTCTTACAGGATATATAAATGCCAAACCATGCTACAGTTTAATGCAGAAAACTGTTTCATTCTCAATGAGAGCTTTAAGTGTGAAAGGAACTAGAAATATCACACAGCACACACAGAAATTTAAATAATTTACAGTATTTCTAAAAAAATTAACTTAATAATTTTTGAAAACCTCTAGCATAGCTGTTAATTTGAAAAACCTGAATATATTGTCCCCTTAAATAAAGGTCAAAGCATTACGTTTTTTAAAAAATGTGCTAGACTTTATCATGAGCCAGAGTCAGGGTGTTTGTGGGGGCAAAGATAGAAAGAAGGATCTAGGAATTTGGTCTCTTCAATTCTACCCTCTGCCACCTGCTATATACATCACTCTAGATCTGTTTTCTTCAAATTTTACTTTTTCTTTTGTATCTTTTTGGGCCAACTAATAGCAGAGGAAAGAAATTTATATGGGGATTGAGAGGTTAGATAAAAAAGAAAATTAAACTAGTAATTAAAAGAAAATTGTACTGAAATCTCTGACAAAAATAATTTTAATATGATGTTGAATGTTCAGGTCTCTGGAAAAGACAATGATCTTTTCCATCTTTACGGAGCTAAGATTCATAAGCTCTTAGAAGAACTATTGCTACTTGATTTTTGTAGGTAAGAAACTGCTGAAAGAAATGAAATATGAAACCAGTTACAATAGTTGGCTTTAAAATCACTAAGGGTGGTCTGGCTAATCTCTGAAGTATACAAGATAATGTTTCTGATAGCAGGGGCTATAACTTCTAGGAAACAACAGAAAAATATAATGCAATGGAGACTAAATTTTTGGAATGTTTGTTTTAGAGAGAGAATATATACATTTGCAAAGAATTTTTTCCCTTAACTCTGTTCCTTTTCATGTTATCTCCCTCTTTGCAGTTAATGTTTTAACACTACTTTTTTTATTCTATCTCTATTTCCAGTCTGCTGAATATGTGTATTCCTGACCACTACAGGAATGTATTAATTCACCATTTTAGTGCTTAAGTCAACAAACCCTACCCTACCAGTCAAATATGACCCACTACTTGTTTTATATGACCCATGAGCTAAGAATGAAATTGATGTTTTTGAAAAAAATATATTCATATTTTTGGCATATGAAAAATCATATGAAATGTAAGTTGCAGTGTTCATAAAGTTTTATTGTAACACAAACATGCCCATTTCTTTAGATCATATCTATGAATGCTTATGTATTACAATGACGGAGCTAACTAGTTTCTTCAAAGATTATTTGGCCTGGAAAGCCTAAAGTATTTGTTTTCTGCCCCTGGCCAGAAAAAACTACTGAATCTTGCAGGGATCACAACAAAAGACACAAAAGTTTCAGTGTCTCTCTTAACAACCTTAATTCCAGATTCCTTTGCTTTAGGAAAAGATATCAACAGCTTTCTATAATTTAGGTTCAAATTCATGCAGTTTCTCTTTATCAGAACCGTACTCCAAGGTATCAATTAACCACTTTCCTGTTTAGTTTTATGGCTTTGAAGAGTTGGAACACACTCATTACTTATAATTTGCCTATAGCCCCAAAATTCTTATAGAGATAATATCAGTCTACAATCCTTTATATGCTATTCCAAAATTCAAAAGCTTTGCCTTTGATTCTGTTGTAGGCACTATTTCACTTAAACTGCTTTGAGCTATTTATCATCCTAATTTTTCCCATTTAAGGATGTATATTTCTACTATAGAGATTTTAATGTGCTGGCTAAAAAATTAAGAGATACTGTCCCATATTCTGTTCAGTATGTTTTGTAATATGAATTATCTGAACAATATTACCTTCCTAAATTCTGAAAAAAACAAAAACAAAAACATTCTTTTACACATGTGTTCTCAAGATTTTCAGATCAGGAATTGTGGACATATACTCTTCTCAAAATTATCACCATACAGAACTTTTACTTCCCCATTCATCCTCATACCATGCTTATGTCAGTAAATGCCACCACCAGTTCCTCAGTGCTAACTTTAAAATATATCTACAAGTACTTCTTGTCATTTCTACCATTACCTCACTAGTCTAAACTATGCTCTTTTCTTGTCTGGAATGTCACAATAACCTACAGACAATTGGTTTTTCTTCTCTAATCTTGGTCTTCCCATAGTGAATTCGCCATAATCAGAGTAATCTTTAAAAGTACATATTTCATATCATTATCCTGGTCAAAACCTTTTGGTGAATTTCCACTAAACTTAAATTTGAAACTCTAATATGGTCCAAAAGGTCTACAAGATCCACCATGATACAGACTTTGCTTAGGGATCTCAATTTGCACCACTCTACCCTTGTCAGCTAATTTTACATGGTCCTCTTGTTCATTTCTTTTCACAGGAATTTGTTTCTGCTAAAACACACTGTTTGGAACTGTCCTCTTCCAGATTTTTATGATGAGTTTACAGTTACAAAATTACAGAAATTATGCTACATAACTTCCAAGGCTAGATCAGAAAAGGAGCTGTAACTTTCACCTTAGTTCCTAGAATAATTGTACTTGTGGCCCTGAGCCACCACCACAGAATTCCTTTCTGTTACTCTAAGACTGCCATATCAGAGAATACCATGTAAATGTTCCTGGTGACAATGCAGCCTATTTTACTTTTAATAAAATAGTCACTGTAGGTATGCCATGATCTGTCTATGTTTCAAAGAGGTGGATCAGCACCTGATCCTGGCTGAGTCAACACTTCTGGAAGCAGCCTTTAAAGAAGCAAATATATACATCCCTGTGAAAATACAAAATCCCTCTGTCCAACAGAACAAAGCAACCTGGAGGTGTCCCCTAGATGAATGTGACAAAAAATTGGGGTTGCAGACAGGGGTAGACGTCCCTTCTGGGAGATACTGATGGACTATATTGCAGGGCAGAATAAGAAGAACCAGGATAGCATGCTCTGACCTATGGTTATCTGAGAGCTGCTAAGTTGGTCCCTAAAAGTGTGCCATACCAAAAGACACTCCCTCTGACCAAAACTCCTGTACAAGCAAATATGTATCTTACTCAGAAACACTGGGGTGTTTTAGTGTATCTGTGCAGTGTGTCAGGGATAGATGTCTACTAAGAATGGAACCCAGGAACGCAGGTCCCTCTGGTCTCTAGAGCCAAGAGATGAAGATGGTTGTTCCGTGGGTGACAGCCACAAAAGTTGGATGACCATACTTTACAAGTGAATCGCCAGAAGCATGTAGAAGTTTCTTCTGATACTGGCTCGCATCTAGTCATAGCCAGAAATTGAAAAGGAGAATGCAAAGATGGTGTCCTTCAGCTTAATCTGCTCAAATGGTGAGTGCAAAATGGTATTTGCTGGAAAAAAAAAGGGGGGGGGGGGCAGAAAAAGAAAAAAAATCATTCAACAAGGCAGAGAATGAAAAATAACACCTTCCAAACGGGTAAAGTCTTCTAAAAAACGGTGCTATGAAGATGGCACCTACCAGTCTCTCTCCCTGGAGGATGGCCAGCAGGCCATTGCTTTAAAATGAGCAAGTGAGGCTTTTCTCATGAAGTGTGGGTGCAGTTCACAGGGCAGCTTCTGACCCAACCCAGGGCAGTGCCCGTGCGAGCCCTTTAAGAGCCACCTTCGGTCTGTCCGGGCCATGGGCCTCAGCCTCCGGGCAGGAGCCACTTGGCTCTCACTGTCTGATGCCCGGCGGCTCCTCTCATTAGTAAAGACTAAAAAGTCGGGGTGTCCAGTGTGGATGGAGTCTGTACCCGCTGTACCTCGGGGAGAAGATCTGGTTTCGAAGTCCTTTGAAATATGGGTTGCCCTGCTGAGGGGTAGGCTTTACGACCAGATTCTGTCGCAGCCGCACCTACCTGCTTCGAGGTGTTTTTTTCTCTCCGTTTGTCCTCATCTGCCTCTCAAGTGAAGTCATTCCGCTAGTTTCTAATTTGTTTGGGAGAAAATGATTCTGTCGTAACTGGCTCCAGCTGCATCTTGAAGATGGTGCTCGAGGAGCGGCCTGCTTTGCCGCCATCTTGAGCAGGAACCCGCTTGCTCTTGGAGACCCCTCGGGAATCCCCAACTCCTTGGAGGGGACCTTCTCCCCAGCGCCTGCTGGAGTGGTCATTCCACTTCCCAGTCATAAAGAGGTAAGAGTTTCCGCTTATTCCTCTAAGTCTCTTATTCCGGTATGCTGCCCTGTTCCTCAAAAGTACCGAGAGAACCATTATTGCTTTATATCTGGAAAGACACTGAGGGAGATAAAATAGATTATTTTGTGTCTAAATGGAAATAAGAGATGAAGGAAGAGAACATACAACCCTTGAATTATTGACACTGCTAAAGACAGAGTTAAAAACTGAACAGACCTACTATGGAGAGGCACAGAGTTTGAACCATGGAGATGCTCCATGGAGGAGTCCCGCCTCGCACCAGGGTTTGCAAAAAGCCACTTTCTCCATTTAGTCACTGAATGGAGAAAGGGGGAGCTGGTGTTTGGGCATCAGAAGATTTCTAATATTATTAGGCTAATATTAAATTTGTGATTCCATATTAGAAAATGCATCATTAAGACCACTTTCCAGAAACAAAGATCAGTGAGAATAATTACAGTTGTTTTTAACCTTAACAAATAGGAACGACCTAAGTAAAGATAAAAAAAAAATCTTATGGTTTTGTTTGATTTTAAATTAATTTGGAAATTAATTTGGAGACAATGTAGCATTTTAAAATGTTTTCTGTTTCAAGCAATAATAGGCATTGTTCCTGTGTTTAAAATTTTAAATGTAATTTGCAAGTTTAAATATTATGTGTACTTAAATTCGCACTGCAAAAAAACAAACAAAATTCGTAATCAAGGAAAGCCCCTTGAATTTCACTTAGTTCTAGTTCCCTTCTTCCAGAAAACCATCGTCATCCAAAAGGCATCTGTCATACCAGAAAACTGCCTGTGAATTTACTGGTAATATTTTTGAACATATGAATTATATACATTTGGCTTCAAGTAAATGATACTATATCTTCAATTTTGTTTTGTAATTTTATATTTTAAACGGGTTATGTCTTGAAGAGCATTCTATATCTTGAATGCATATTTATAATACAATGAAGTTATTTTAACATGGATGTATTATAGTTTCTATCATCATTCCCCTGTTGATATAATTAAAATTTCTCCATTTTTTCCCTGTTGTTTCCAAATAGTGTAAATATAATGAACATAAACAGCCAAAGCTGGATTATAATTTTCACCATGTGAAAGTCTGTTTTTTAATCATTGTAGTTGATGTGTTTGATATTAGTCATGTTATATTATGTTTTTTTTAAATAATATGTTTCTGTATTTGCTAACAGAAATTAGGCATTTGTTTTTTTCTGGTAAAAGGTGTGCATACTTTTTCCATAACAATTTCACAACTAGAAGTTTAAAGCTGCAATTTGTGATTATTAATGCCAAGAATGAAATTATATTTTCATTCCATATTATTTATAATTAGAAAAATAGTTGAACTACCTTAAATTTCTTGAATACTTTTTAATGGCTGGAAAAGCAGAACCTTTGGTTTTATAATTTAGTAAGGAAGAGGAAATATCTTCTTTGGATCACATTGCCAAAGCACAGTAGGATTCCAGATAGATTTGTAAGTTTTTTTTTTTTAGTTATGTTTTGCTCTGGAAGATTGTAAAAGCAGAGTTGTTTTGAATATGAGCCATGCGATTTCTAGTGGTAAACTTTGAGCTTTAGAAAATTTAATTACACATCTTCAAGGTATGTCTTGTATTGTGTATGTTATTTTTACAGGTCTAAATTCAAATATATGTGCTTGGTAAGGGCACTTTTACTGTTTGGTCAATAGTTAATTAAATCATTAGATAGGCCAAATGAAGGGAGAGGGAGATTAAATACTATTTTCGAAGGGCAGTATTAAACAATAAAAAATATAAACTTTCATGATTGATGAATGTTAAATAGATATTACAAAGTAGATTTATTCAGTTATTCAAATTACCGTAGCTGACATTTTGATTTCCTGGATTGAAATAGAACATGAGATAAGGGCTGAGCTTTGGCACTTACAGAGATCAGATTTTAGGACACTATCTAATATCTGTGATAGGAGGATTTCCAGCAGCAAAGAGGCAGACCTTAGACACTTGGCTTGTGTGGTTTCAGACAATGGAATTTAAAAAGGGGGTGTTTACAGGGATTGTAGGTTTTCCTATTTGTGTATCATTTCTTTGTGAAACCCTTAAGTCCTTATTAATTGCATTAATCACTACATTCTAGTAATAGCCTTGTGTTGGTATAAACTTGAGAAGTAGTTAAATCAATTATATTCATATTTTGAAATAAAATCATACTGAAAAAAAATGGGATAGCATGTAGATATATGGTAATGTTATGCCAAGAGATGCATATCAAAGGGAGAAAACATAATAAAACAGATTCTTTGGATCCTGAGAAATATTTGGTAGTGTATAATCTTCAAGTTATTTGGATGGAGTTTCTAGAAATACATCTTTGAGGTTTGAAAGGGAGGGTAATCCTTAAAGTTTACAGGATTTAAGCACTCTCTGATGGCTGAATTACATTTTTGAAATATATTTTTTAGGGACTCTGGATATCAAGGTTTCTGGATCCTGTATATTTGGTAGTATATGTTAGCTTCACATGATAATCACTAGTAATTGCTTTGGGAATCTTGTACCATGACTACTTTCCTCAAAACTATTTATATGTTGCTCCAATGACATTTACTATTGAGAAGAAAATCTGAGTCTAGTGTGATTTTGCTTCCTCTGAAGAGACTCTAATTTCTTTGATGCTTATATAACTCTTTCTTTATTCTTGAGATATAAAAACACCACCAGTTTATTTCAGGTGCTTATTTTACTAATTCTGCCTATGACTAGGTTAATTCTTTTGAAATGATTTGGATCTTTATTACATTCAGAATGTTTTATATTATTGTTAAGGTGCTTTAGACCTACTAAACAAAGTGCTTATTTGCCCAGGTTATAGGTACTAATTTGGGTAGTCTCCAGGCTGGCTTCAAAAGTAGAACTTGTGTGTCCTGATAGGATCCTTATCCTTACAAGCAGACATTTCTTATACTTAAGGGTAGAAATAGCTGGGACAGCTGAGTAATATAAAGCTGAGGGTGAGTTTGCATTTGGAAATAACAATCTCTTAAACCAGAGTCAGCTGCAGCCAGGTAGCCAGTGGAAAACATCTAGCCAGCTACTATACAAAGAACAGGAAGAACATTAGTTTTATATTTAGTTAGGACTCTTAATTGCAAGTGACAGAATCAGAGTATAAATTGACTTAAAGAGCAAAGGGAATTCATTGGAAAGAAACAAGTATGTCAAAGAGTCGTATCTGCAAGCACCAGACCAATTCTGGGGAATTTTTAGGTTTATAATGGGACCTTTATACGTGTTACCTTCACATTTTTACTTTTCCTCAGCAGTGGAGCATGGCTACAGACCACGTAGTGATGATTATTGATTAAATGTTAATTTAGGAAAAGGACATTTTTCCTATTTTCTATGGCAAAATTGTGGAGGACACTATTTTGGTCTACTTGGATCAGTGTTCACTTTTGAACCAATTTTTAGAAATGGAAATGTATCTTCTGATTACTTCAGTTCATTTTGTTCTTACCCAATAATCAGAGAAGTAGATCTGTTACTGAGGAGAGAAGAGGTTTGAGTAGACCAAAGCTATAACCACCACAATTTTGTACAACAAGCACATCTCCTGTAATACATCTCTTAGATACTTGTATGAATAGTATTTTCTTTCCATAAAGATATTGCATACCCCAATATTCATCATACTGATTTCTCAAATAAAAAAGGGTAAAGCTTAGCAAATTTATTTACTCTTTTTCTTGCTTCAGTTTTCTTGCCTGCAAAAAGGGAAAAATTATTCTCTGTTAATAAAGATTTCTACATTTTAAAGGTTATAGTAGATTAAGTTAATTAGTGAAAAGTGTCTAGTTGAATGCCTGCTGTATAACAGGAATGAATTTTTTTAAAAAAATTTCATTCTCCTTTTCTCATTTAAAAAAAATCAGTATTTTCAATAGATATATAAAAATCTTTCTGTTGCTTGGTTATCTGCCCTTTCCAACGTAACCTCTCTCTACTCAGTTGAATAAATTTGAAATACTTGCAGTTCCCCTAAGTAGAGCATGCTGTCTGTATCTTGGTAGGTATTAGCTTCTCTGCCTGGAGTGCTATCGCTGCCAGACTCTCCAGTTCCTCTGCTTCCTTATCTATTTGGCAAACTTTTATTTTAACAGAGTTAAAGTATGATGTCCTTTTTAAAGCATTCTCTGACTCATCCACAGTGTCAGAATTTTCTTGCTCTCTATTCTCCTGTTGTGAGTCCATGCTAATATTATGGCTCTTACTTTCCTTGCTGTAGTACTATTCATTTATTATTCAACCTCCAAAATAAAGCCCCCAACTTACTGATGGACAATACCATATGCCCCATGATGGTAGTACCAACATCATGAAGTATGGAACACACATATTTGAGTCTACTAGCTGACCAGTAAATGTTTGATGTGTGTCTGGAATTTATTTGTATGTCATTGATTATTTGTATTTAAGTACAAAGTGGAATACTGATTTTTAAAAAATACATACTATGTTACATTAATCATTTTCCCCTTCTGTTATGTTTAGATGTAGTTTCTATTATTTGCTCAGTTTGTCTGTAGAGTCCGTTGTTTTTATATATCATCTAATTCATCAATATCTAACTAGAGGACCTTTCAGTGGTACAGGTGTTAAAGACTCAGTGCTGTCAAGTTATTGCCAGCCATTGCCTCATGAGTTCAATCCCCAGACAGGGATTGAACATGGTACTGCGGAACTCTCTTGTCTGCTCCCCTCAACAGTGCCTTTCAGGAGCGCTGCCTTTTCTGCTCCCCACTCTGTCTGTGGTGAAGCCTATTGCAAACATACCCCCACATCTCTGGCCTACATCTACTTTAAAGATTTTAAGTAAATCTTTTTTAAAAAATCTAACTTGATAATGAAAGTGCTACAGAGATACTTGTTTCTAATTATGAAACAAGTCATGACCCTATTTCCCATACTTTTATCAAGGCTAGTAAAGCCAGAGACTGTCCATCATCTTGAGGTGATGAAATTTTGATCAATTAACTTCATCATCTTCTTAGAAAAGAAAATGAAAATTATTTGGCATAATTTGTTCTTATTTTACTTCCTCCAAATATAAGTACATGGTTGTTTAGAAACTCTTCTTAATTCAATCCAGATTTTACCTGTGATTGACCTTTGTTATTAAGAAAATATTGGTGATTTTTCAAGCATCAATTTTTCTGGAGCATCCTGAATTTTAGTGAAGAACTGGAGTCCCAGCAGCTGCTTAGCAGTCTCTATAAAGTGTTTTTATTTTACAATACTTGGTTATAAAATGCTTCTGTGTCTGCCAATAACAAAAGATAATTTTTAAAATAAGCAACGTTTTCTCAATTGAATGATGTTGTCTTACCTCCAGAGTAATCAGAGGGCTCCCAAGGTAAGCACTCAAAAGACAATATTCCTATGAAATCTAAGTTGATGCATTTATTTTTTAAAAAGCACTCATATATTCACATTTATAAGAGTTAAATTTAGTCATTTTCTCAGATATGGAGAGTACCTTAACAATCAACTCTCTAATTTTATATATCAAAAATCATACACTCTTAAAAGAAAGTAAACTGTTCATGATCACATAGCTCATTACTGATAAAACTGCTCTAATTTTGACTTATCAAGAAGCTGTCCATATGAAATACATGTCTGAGTTTAAAGTTTATATTGCGTGGGAAATTCTGTTTACATGGTTAATGCCTTTCTTATTGAGTTATTTGCGGCTTTCATTATATTCTCAAGGCAGTTCATGAATTAGTAATATTAAGAACCATTAATACAGAACAAACTTGAAACTACAATTTCACAATTAAACGAAGTATTAAAGCATAAAGGTAATTTAAATGAAAACCTTTAAAATGTATTTGCATCCTTATGAATTACAGAGAGAAACAAAATTGGAAAAAAAAAGTTTTAAGTTTTCACAATATTAGCATTCGGTCATACTCTTAAAATCTTATGCATTCATCAGAATTGCTCCTGAATATAATGATAGCCTAATCATCACTAGAGTGCAAGTTGGTTTATGAGGATTTGCATATTTGTTTTGTAAATGTTTCATGGGTGAAATTATTAATTAGCATCTAATTAATATTTGTGTTGCTGGGAACATATTTTTTAAGCCCCAGAATCAAGAAAATAGAGAATAGTTAATTCCCCATCACTGATCTCTTCTTTAAAATTCTTTATTGCTAAACTGAACAGCACAAAGGAGAGATTAATAAAAATAAATCTGAAGTAACTTAATCGCATTCTTTTCATTTTGCCCAATTACTGAAATTCTTTATCTATCTCTTCATCCATATCAAAGCATTATTAAATAAATATTTTGTAAGCATTTAATAATCTCAGAAAAGATAATAATTGTTAGTACTTGAGAATTACACTAAGGAGTTCCCTTCCCAAGTATTAGAATAGTGAAAAATATAATTTGACTATAAAAAATCAGCACCTGAGTGAAATATGACCAAGTTCTAAAGCCCTTCATTTAAAATGTATAAAGCAAAATAAGTAAATGTTTCTTTCAATAAGATGGTATGGGGCAGTTTTATTCTTGGCAGTATAGAAGCTTGCTATATAGCTTAAATAGGGAAAAACCTGCACTTGAATCCCATCAATACTAGCTGTGGACAAAGAACAGTTTACTTAACTTATTTCTTGGTTTTCCCTTTCCAAAACTGGGAATGATAACACTAAATGAAATAATGCCTGACAATAAGAAACAGTCATTAAAGTAGAAGTCTTTAATTGGCAAAAGACCATCAACATTATCCTTTTGGTTCATAAGCAGTATTAATTTATAAATAAAAGAGATGGAAATGAAGATATCCACAAAAACAAATGAGGTGTACAGAGGCAAGGCTGGCGGGATAGGGGATTGCAAGGGGAGGTAGGCAGTAAAGAACTTTGCTATTACTGTTCAGAAGAGAAGGAATCTTGGTCAAAATAGTTAAATGTTAATCCAGTGACTACATTCAAAAAGTTCCTTCAGCTACTACACTGAGAACTTTGGGTGAGATACTTCAAGTTTCTTCTGATTTTTAATTGCAATCTAGTTGACTTCAAGAGAAGATAATTACATTGATAACTATATTGATCTGAATAGTCTAGACTTTTTGACAATTCATCTCTCATTGTAAAGTAATACTTTGACCTTTAAAATTGAATGGGTGTAGTTAACTACATGTTTTCTGGACTTTGAAATAAGCATAGGGTTTTAATTTTTGCTCTTATAAATATTAAATGAAAATGACTTTTTAGTAAAGAGAAAGAATTTTTTAAAAATAAAGTAATCCATAGGTATTCTGAAGTCAGTGAAAATCTTAAGACTTAGACCTATTGTAAGATGTGTTTTTACTTAGTTATGGTTTCTTCCACTGTGAAGAAGCTTTTTAGTTTGATAGAGTCCTAGGTGTTTATGCTCTTTCAGTTTTCTTGCTGTTGCTGATGTATCCCTAAAGGTGTCAGTGAAGCTTCTGTTGTAAATTGTTTACCCCAATGTATATTGTGATTTTAGGTCTTATCTCCAAGTCTTTTTTTTTTTTTCCATTTTGAGTTGATTTTTGTAAATGGTACGAAATACAGTGGTCTAGTTTAATTCTTTTGCATGCAGCTGCTCAGTCTCAACACCATTTATTGACTAGGCTATTCTTGTTCCAGTGTATGTTTTTTACTCCTTAGTCATGATTAGCTGGCTATATAGGTGTTGGTTTACTCCTGGCCTTTCAATTCCATTCCTATGATTTCTATGTCTGTTATTCTTCCAGTACCAAGCTGTTTAAATTATTATTACTTTATAATATAGTTTAAAGTCTGGCAGTGTAATACTGATCTTCTTTTTTTAATTAGGGATGCTTTGGCTATTTGGAGTCTTCGGTGTTCCAGTTACTTGAGCTATTGCTTAGATTCTGTTGAGACTCTGCATTTTTTTATTTCTTTTAATATAAATTTTTTAAATTTACATATATTTGACATCAATTGTAATCCCCATGTATACCACATCACCGTAACACCAGTGCACCATCACCTCAGTCCCCTGTGCTCCCGTCTGCCCTCCACCCTTCCCCTCTTCCCTCCCCACCAAGTGTCCCCAGTTTGTCTTTGTCTTTTCATTTTTGGTTTTTGTTTCTTTCTTGTTGTTATTATTATTGTTCTTATTCCTTTCCTTGATCCTTATTTGGTTCCTTTATATTCCTCAAAGGGAAGGAACCATCTGGTATTTTTCTTTTGCCTTCTGACTTATTTCGCTGAGCATAATCCCTTCCAATTCCATCCATGTTCCTATGAATGTGTCTAGTTTTTCTTTTTTGATTGCTGAGTAGTATTCCATCATGTATATGTACCACAGCTTCCCGATCCACTCATCTGTTTTTGGGCATTTAGGTTGTTTCCAGGTCTTCCCTATTGTAAAGAGTGCTGCTAGAAACATAGGGATGCAGGTATTCTTTTGAATGAGTGTATTTGTGTCATTCCTAGGAGTGGGATTGCTGGATCATATGGAAGTTCCATTCTTAGTAGATGAGACTCTGTATTTTTAAGAACCTCCCAATTGAGACTCTTGCTGCCTGTGTGTGGACCACATTTTGAATAACCAAGGGCTTAAATCTGTGGTTCTAAATTATCTGTGCTTCTGAAAAATATCTTAAAACTCTTATTCTTGGAATTACAATATACCTACTGAACTGGAATAAATGTATAGAAACAGTTTATAATAGTATCCAGATGATGCTGATGGATAACCAGACTTGAGATTCTTTTTCTAGTGGTTTTGCTAAGTAAATTCCTTTAAATTCTCCAAATGTAACCAAAAACTTGAATAAATTGTACAATTGTTAAATTATTTTAGTTACTATAAAAATGCTCTATGTCTTTTGTCAAGAAACTTGTGTCTATTCAAAAGATTGTTGCTTTTTTTGCACCCTATGATTTGCCATTTATTTTATTTTTTTTAAGATTTATTTATTTATGCATACAAGCACTGGGGTACAGGTCAGAGGTGCAGGGGTGAGAGAATACACCAGACAGAGTAGCGAGCAGAACAGGCAGATCAACAGAAGCACACTGCTGAGGGGAGCAGCGGGCAAGCAGGAGAGGTCAGCTGCACCATGTGGTTTCCCTCCCCAGCTGGCGGCAGGGATCGAACTTGTGCAAGTGCGGCAATGGTTGGGGTTTGCTTCATAGTGTGTTGCTTTAACCCACTGCGCCACCAGGGAGGGCCATGGTTTGCCATTTTCATAGTTCTTGAGTCTTTTGGACTTTGAAGTACAGAAAGAGAAGAAACTAAAAAGGAATTCAAAGCAGGAAAAAAAATGACAATTATTTAATATTAACAGAACACTACTATGTTAAAAAAGTTTTGAATATGGAATTGCAATGATAAATTACTAAATAATTTCTAGTATTTTTTGACTGCAAACCTCTATGGCAGAGGTTAAAGTTGGTGACATTTAGTCCCAAATTTAAACTGGAAATAACATTATGTTTGGTGTAAATGTTGTGATTGTTGTATCATTTGTCTGATATGCTGTTTGGATCTGAACACATTTAGTCAGTTTGCATAGATGTATGCAGTTTGCCATAGATCCTGCTGCATTTTTTCATCTTATTCCCATATTTATGTAGTGGCTTCCTATAGACATTTGAGCTTTTATTCTATATATATGTGCTATAAAAAACCATGTACATATAGAATATTTTGTGTATATGTATACATATAAAAATACATATGTATTTCTACATTTCTCAAGCAAAGTCTGCCTTATATTACCAGGACTAAGAGATAAATTATAGTAATAAAGAAATGAACAAGAAAAAAGTAAATGCAATCCTATAGGTTAAATAAAATATATAGTTAGTTATTTTTAAACTTTTTTTGGTCTAAAATTAAAATTACATGATTTTCTTTTTTTTTAAATTCATGTATATTTAACATCATTTGTGGTCCCCATGGAATTCCCACCACCAGTTCACCATCACCTCAGTCTCTTGTGCTCTTTCTGCCCTCTTCTTAGTTGTTCTCCCTGCCCCACACGAAGTGCCTCTGATTGTCTTTGTCTCTTTGTTTTTGTTGTGTTATGATTTGCTTTTTCTTTTTTGCTGTTGTTCTTTTCCTTGATCCCTTATTTGGCTCCCTTATATTCCTCCTAAAAGTGAAACCATCCAATATTTTTTTTTGCCTTCTGACTTCTTTCACTGAGCATTATCCCTTCTAGTTCCATAAATGTTTCTACAAATGACTCTAGCTTGTCTTTTTTGATTGCTGAATAGTATTCCATTATGTATATGTACCACATCTTCTTGATCCAGTCATCTGTTTGGTGGCATTTGGGTTGTTTCCAAGTCTTATCAATTATAAATAGTGCTGCAATGAACAGAGGGGTACAGGTATTCTTTTGAATCAGTGTTTTTGTGTCCTTTGGATATATCCATAGGAGAGGGATTGCTGGATCATATAGTAGCTCCATAAAATTACATGATTTTCACTTGAAAAGGAAATTATTAAACTTCAAGGCCAGAATAATTTTCACAAATTATTTTTTAAATTTCGAGTAGTGTTTTCTGCATGTTCAAATATGTGTTCTGTAAATGTGTTAAAATTCAAGTGTTGAAACATAATAGTGTCTCACCTTTCTGCAAACCAAGATTTGCAAAACATACTGTTGTATGAGTTGTTATATGTGATGAGTTGTCCTTTAATTTTCTTTAAGAGTAGCCATTTTTAATGAACCAACATTGAATAATCATTTATTCATTCTTGTCCTTGCTCCCATTCAAGATAATAATCTTCTGGAAAACAATCATCAAAATCTTAAAGTTTCCATTATGCTCAAAGTAAACATCAGTTAGACATCACATACCAATTAAAACCTATGTTTATGTCATGGAGTCACTCTTAGGTATTTTATTAAGAAGATATGAAGGCAAATCTGATATTACTGTTCTAAGTTGCATATTTTTCAGAAAATCAAAACTTGATGTTTTTTGAACTTATATTCACTGTAGCTTGCTGCCTTGAAAAATTTTGATTTTAGTGAAATTACAGTTTTTTATTTGGTGTTTACAGCTCAGGCTAGGACTTTTTTAGCTTATTATTATTATTAATGAAACAGGTGTCATGTGAAGAAGATTTTGAAAATTGCATATAAAGTTTGTTTAGTTTATTATGAAATGATAGTTTTAACAACTCATACAACCTTCTACTGACAAGAAAATTGTGCACAAAAATTCCCAAACTACAGTGTCAGCCTCCTAAAAATGTTTTGTATCTAAACCTGAAATATTGAGAGAGATGTTGCTTATAACATATGCAGAATAAAAGCATTCTTAATTTTTAAAATGACAAGACTTTTTAGTTAAACCATGTCACATTTATGACAAGAGAAAAACTACTTATTTTGGCAGCTTGTGACTTAATGAAGCATTTAAGTATCAATACAAGGCTTCATTAAATGGAAACATATGGCAAACCGTATCATTATTTAGTTATTCAAATGTTGAGGAACTGTTAGAGTTTAACAATGTAAATAATACCTAGTAAATGTATCACTTCATTGCTAAGTTTCAGAAAATATTTTAATGGCTTATTAGATATCTTGCCACTGTATTTACAACTACAAGAGTTAATTTTAGTGGTCATCATATCTCATTCAAAAAAGTGGTATATGAATAATCGATTTTAAAAAAGTAAAAAAGGTTCAGCAAGAAGTGGATTTTTTGGACTTCCTTATTTGGAATAAATCACATTTTTATTAGATTTATCACTGGTGAAATTATAGACCTCAGATTTAAGAGAAAAGTTCTTACATTCCTATACTCTGCTCTAAGTGATTTTTCATGAATGAGTATATATATCAGAATATCTGAGCTATGTCTTATATTTTTCACACTAAGATCACCTACTCTATCTCAACACACTTTAACAAATGTCCAATTATTAATCTCATTTTGTGATGCTCTGAAGAGGGATGTGGTAGTCTAATCAGAGTAATAAATAATTGGATCATTTCAGGGTATCTGGTACATATGTTCTGTCCCAGATTTTATCATTCTCCTGAACACCATACTTTCCAAAGCCTTCAAAAGAGCTCTTAAGTGTTTTGTTTCACTTAAGGTAAAAGTCTTTAGGAACACAGTGAACAAAATTCCTTTATTACTCTATAAACACTTACTAAGCAATGTTTATGATATAGACATTAATATTACTAAGTTGCTTTTAGTCAGTTTATATACAGACTTAAAGAAAATTTGGATGGAGTCCAAAAACAAATGATTATAGTCTACACAGTGTCATTGAAAACAGGGCACTTTTATATTGATTCTTCATACAAATTATTTTAAAGCATCTTAGAAAATAACTGTAAATAATCCAAGGGAATTATTAAGTAGTGTGAAATAGGAGAATAAAATTTAAACAGTATAATCAAGTTCACTAACATAGATTTAGGTCAGAATTGAAATGAAAATGAAGGCAATGGTATTTAGAATGAGATAATATAGGGTAGCAAGCTGATCTTTGCTGTTATAGATGCCTGGTAGTACTTATCCCAATATTATGCTATGAGACAAAAGGAGATTAAGTATGGCATGAACTATACCCTGAAACAGCACATGACTGCTAGTATGCATTGGATTCTTTCAGAGCCTTCAGACACATTTTCATTTTGTAATAGAAAAGTTTTAATTTTTATATGTGTGTATATAAATATAAGCATATATGTATGTGTGTTAATGTAGATGTACATCTGTATATGCATACACATGTATATATGCTTATATGTGTAAATGCATGTTTATTTACATATTTATTACACATAATTAAATTACTATAATAAATAACATATAAAATTTGATAGTTGCTTGGGAATAATTTTCTCTTCAATTTTCCAACTATATCAGTATGTAGAAAATGTTAATATTGCTCAGCATATTCTTCAATTATTTATAATCTAGACTATATGTGAAGATGACTGGTGAAGGTTTGTTTCATATGGTGAACCATTTACTTGACTAGCAACAAAGCATAGTACGGTCATAAAAAAATATAGATTTGAAATGAACTAACCTTGGTTTGAGTTCTGCATATGATATTTAGCTAATGGTGTTGTTTCAGATATTTTAATTAATATTCCTGCATTTATTTTCTTCCATCTCTAGTATGGTGATAGTAAAATAGCATTTACCTCAGAGGTTTTTTGAGTTTATGCAAGAACTTAGGGGTGACTAAAATCTGTCTGGAGAGATTTGCCTTCAAATGAGTCCTAGTAAGATCCAGAAGTTCCAAAACTTTATAGAATAATTATAAAAGAAAAAGGTTAGTGGTACTTTGGGGAATTTGGCAGAGGAAAATAAAATGCAAAACTCTGTATATACAGTCTCATCTCTTCACCTTCATATATAAAGGCAGAAGTAAACCAGAAAACAGTTCATCCTGAGTATGGAGCAGTGTCAAACACACATACATCAAATTGGATCAGAGACCAGTAACTTCATGTGCTTGAGCAAGCTAATAAAAATTATGAAATAAGACTTCTGAAATTATGAAAGATTTAATAAAACAACTGAAACTTTAATAAATGCATACAACACTGAGAAAAGAACAGGATAACATGGGGAAAAGGGGTATTTGAGAAATGAGAGCTATAATATCAGTATATAAATTATAAAAAGATAAATTACAGAGAATGTTTGACAGAGTTGAAGAGCTAATTAGTGAAGTGGAAAATGTTTCTGAAGAAATTAGCCAAATGTAACAAAGGTGATGTTATAGAAAGTGTATAAGAACAGCTAACAGAGGGCCTTCTTGGTGGCGCAGTGGGGTAAGCAACACACTATGAAGCAAATTGCAGCCACTACATCAAGAGTTCGATCCCTGCCACAGGCCGGAGGGGACCCACATGGTGTAGCGGACCTCTCCTGCCTCGCCTGCTGCTCCCCTCAGCAGTGTGTTTCGGTCAGTCTGCCTGTTCTGTTCCCCACTCTGTCTCTGGTGAATCCTCTCACCTCCCTGAACTCTGCCTATACCCCAGCTCTTGTATGCGTAGATAAATACATCTTAAAAAAAAAAAAAAAAAGAACAGCTAACAGACAGGGATGTTGAAAGGAAAGTCAGCATATAGATACATGAAGTTGGTTATAGTAAAGAGAGAAAAATAATGGATACAATGATTGAGAAATGTTTAGATCTTATAAAAGATAGGACTGTGGTAGCAGGTTTGTGGTACTGTAATAATACATCTGAATGGTCTGATCCTATTACCTCTAAATCATATACAGTGTTGTAAAACAGTGTTACCTCAATAAAAATAAGTAGAAATAAACAAAAAACTATGAATTTAAAAATAACAGAGAAGTACTGAAATTCAGAAAGGAGAAAAATTCTCCAGCAGGATAAAGAAGATGTGGTACATATACACAATGGAATACTATTCATCGATCAAGAATAAAAAACTAGGGACATTTGTAGAAACATGAATGGAACTAGAAGGAATTATACTCAGCGAAACAAGTCAGAAGGCAAAAGAAAAATATCAGATGGCCTCACTTTTAGGAGGAATGTGAAAAAAAAAAAAACAACAATCAAAACAAAAAATAAAAAGGAAGAAAATAAACAACAACAACATTAAAAAAAAAACAAGAGAAATCTAAAGGAAATGGGCAATCATAACCAAAAACAACCAAACAATCAAATAAAAACTCAATAAGAGCAAAAGATTAAAGATAAACCCAAGGGACCATGGGGGTGGGAAGAGGGAGGGGAGGGCAAAGACTTCGATGAGATGTAAAGAGCACAAGGGACTGAAGTGACGGTGCACGAGTGAAATGGTGGTGGGAAGCCATGGGGGAATACAAACGATGTCAAATACAATTAAATATAATAATTAAAAAACAACAACAACTTATATTTCCAAAATTCAAGAATATAGTTAAGATAAAAGACATCTTGGGTACCTCCCTGGTGGCATAGGGGTTAAGTCTCAGAACGATTATGCTAGTCCCACTGTGACCTGAGTTCAATCCTGGTCAGGGAGCTGACCCACATATGGCGCAGCAGGCCTCGCCTGTCTTGCCTTCTTCTCCCCTCAGCAGTGCATTTCCACAAATCTGCCTGTTCTGCTCCCTACTCTGTCCCTGGTGAATTATCTCTCTCTTTCTCCCTCTCCCCGTTCCCCACACACACCCCTGGCCTACATTCCAGTTCTGGTATGTATGAATAAATAAATAAATCTTTTTTAAAAAGGATAAATGACATCTTAAACATGATCACAACAGGCATTATAAAGACTATCAGACAGAAAATAGTCTTACCAGTTAAAAAAAAGTAAAAGATAATTGCAAAACTCTCTTAAGTCTTTAAAATTGCACTAAAAGAATAGCAATGACAGTAACTCAATTTACTGCTAATAGACTTTTACTGTGTGACTCAACAGTAACTCAAAATGAGAGTGAAGCCAGAAATATAAATTAGAATGCAAAATAAAGAATAAAAAATTTGCTCATGGTTGTGAATAGGCATGTGTGGTTTGAGTATAGAATTAGCAACTATATCAGTTAGACAGAATAGAGGGCTCTGCTTTCCCATTTTTCATCAGTGTGCCAAGTCATACAATCAAGGAAAAGGGAAATCTTTTTAATATAAATATTGAAAAAGCATGGGGACTACAATTGATGTTAAATATATATAAATAAATTAATAAAAAAGAAATTTAAAAAATTTAAAAAATAAATATTGGAAAAATGAGACATCAAATTCAAAAACTAAACTTCAATCAAAACTTTACACCATATAAAAATACTCATGATAGATTCTTGAACTAAAATCTCTTCAGCTTTCTGACTAAATCATTATGAAGAAAAGTTTCTAGACAAAAACATGGAAATTGCTCACTAACTTGGGGAAAGCAATGGTTTCTCATATACCATGCAGACAGCACTGATCATAAAGGAAATAATACAAATAAAATATTCTAGGTTGCATCGTTTCCATCTAAAGACATATTTTGAAGTCCTAACCCTTACTATCTCAGACTGTGACCTTCTTCAGAAATAAATTCATTACAGATAGAAGTAGTTAGGATGAAGTCACAGAAGTAGAACAGCCCTGCCCATCAGTATGAAAGGCATCAGTATAAGATGACAGCTATGAGAAGAGACATACACAAGGAAAATGGTATATGAAGACAGAGGCAGAGACTGAAGTACACTTATAAACCAAAGAATGCAAGGTTTGCAGGCCATCATTAGAAGTTAGGAAGCATGGAACAAATTCTCCTTCAGAATTCTCAGAAGGACCCAGTCTTGGTTGATACCTTAATTTGGGGAAGAAATAGTTAGTAAATTAAAAAAAAATTACATTTCTGCTATTTTAGACACTCAGTTTGTGGTACTTTGTTACAGCAGCCATAGGAAACTTACATGTTAGACTTCTTGAAATTAAAAATTAGTGCTTGTCACAATTCATTGTTTAAACAATTGATAGGCAACCCACAAAGTGGGAGAAATATTTTCAGATAAATTACCTGACAATGGGCATATAGACTATATAAAGAATTCCCATGACTCAATAATTAAAAGACAAGCCACCCAATTAAAATGTAAACAAAATAGTTGGCTACCTTGCAAATGAAGATGTACAAATGAATATTAAACATATTAAATGCCATTATTAGTAGTGATCAAGAAAGTTTTTATTAAAACCATAATGAAATAGCACTCCACATGCACTAGAATGGAAAAAAGAAAATAGCCTTATTAAATATAGAAGAAGACATAGGACATCAAAAATCATGCCCTTATTTTTGAGAGATATGTAAAATCAAACATTTTGTAAAGGTTTTGGAAGTTTCTTATAAACAAATTTCCCCCTGAAAATTCAACTATTTCACATTTAGGCATAACTCAAAAGAAGTGAATTCCAAATCTACAAAGAGATTTATGGATAAATGTTTGGCACAGCTTTCCTCATTGATAACCAAAAACTGAACACAGTTCAAGTATGAATTAAAAAGGGAAAGGTTAAAGAAACAATGGTATATCAATGCAGTGTAATACTATTCAGCCATAAAAAGGCACAAACTACTGATAATGTGAATGAATCTCGAAAGCATTATGAGTAAATGAAGTCTTGCATAAGTACACACAGTATGATTCTCTTTATATAAAATTGTGGACAATGCCAAAGTAATCCATGATGAACAAAATCAGAAGAGTACTGACTGAAAGGGGACAGTGTTTTATATACTGATAGGGATTTTGGTTCATAAGTGTATGTATTGGTCAAAACTCATAGAAAGTACACTTTTACATTTCAGTTTGTGTAGATGTTATTTTTAAAAGAACAGTATATACTTAACTCTAATGCATATGAAAGCTTTAGAAGTGCAACATTCTTTGAGATTCACAAAAAAATGTTTGATATGAGAATAGAGATGAATAGATGTATAGGTACATGATATAGTAAATATAGCAGCATTTAATTATATAACTTAGTTGGTGAATATATTGTTGTCACTGTATTATTCTTTTTGCTTTTTGGTGTGTTTAAAACATTTTTGTTATCAAGTATTGTGAGAGGAGAGGAGAGATGGATACTAAGTAGAATAGGAACCAAAGGTCAGAAATTAACAAACGATAAGTGAGACATTGATAGAGATGAATATAAAACAGAGTTGATAGAAAATGATAGTGAAAACAGAAATGGCATTACAAGTCAGTGACAAAAGAGTGGATCAGTCAATACATGGTGCCAGAACAATTGGCTATCCATATGGGGAAAGATATCTCATACCTCACTCAAAAATAAAATCCAGATGGATTAAAGGTCTAGATTTAAAAGCAAAACTGCATTACTTTTAGGGAAAAAGACTATTTCATTTTGTGTCTTAGGATTGGCAAGGATTTTCTAAAATAGTCCCCCAAAAAACAAAAATCAGGAAAGAAAAGAAAAAAGTTGACATTAAAATTAAAATAATTTTAAGTGACGAAGAACAACTTTTTTTGTGTCTATTGGTCATCTGTCATCTTTGTTGAAATGTATATTTGGATTGCTCATTTTTAGTCAGGTTTTTTGTTGTTGAGTAGTATGAGTTGTTTATATATTTTGGATATGAATCTCTTTGATTAGAGATTTGTGAATTTTTTAACTTTAATGTGAAATATATTTATTGTCCTTGATATATACATACAATGATACAGTGGACTATTGGAGTGTATATTAATGGACTTTATACATAGCTATATGGGCATGCCTCTAAAGTTCAAAGAAAATAAATAATAAAACTGCAAAATATCAAATTAAGATTGATAACGTTATATAATGTTCTAAATATTACATGGTATATTACATAAGAATAATACTATATTCTTGTAGATTACATAATATATGCAATGTTACATGCTTAAATAGCATAATATATGTAATATGTAATGTTCTTATATATCACATGTATAACATGTGATATATAACAATATAATACATTTTATATATAAGTACATACTATATATACATATTTATTACATACACACCATGTAATAGATAAGAATATTTAAACACAAAAGAGTAGAATATATGGTTTAGAAATATATCCATATGCACATAAAATATTTTAAAACATTTTAGAGTGACACCAGTTTTAAGCAATATTTATCTATTGAAAAAGCGGGAAGAGGAGGGAATGAAATGGAATGAAAGAGATGGGACTATAACTTTGTGTGTCCTTTTATTTCCTTTTAAAAAAAAACAGAGCTAAAGCAAATGTCACAAATATGGCAAAAATGTGAACACAGGTAGCTGTTGCATAGCTTTCAGTAATTTTCTTTTTGTTTGAAATACTTAAATTTCTTTAAAAATAAGGAAACTCTTAATTCATCTATTCAAAAAGAAAATAATATATAGTTTTGAATGGAAAAAATATCTACTTGATTTTAATTATATAATTGATATTATTTTTTTTAAAGATTTATTTATTTATGCATACAAGAGCTGGGGTACAGGCCAGAGGTGTAGGGGCTGAGAGGATTCATCAAAGAGAGCAGGGAGCAGAACAGGCAGATCAACAGAAGCACACTGCTGAGGGGAGCAGCGGGCACAGCAGGAGAGGTCTGCTGCACCATGTGGGTCCCCCCCCTGGCTGGCAGCAGGGATCGAACTTGTGCTGTAGTGGCTGCGGTTTGCTTCATAGTGCGCCGCTCAACCCACTGCGCCACCAGGGAGGCCCTATATAATTGATATTAATTTTACTTGAAAGGCATAAAAATTTTTTTGAGGAACTTTGTATAATACTATCATCAGGAGACGGATGGAAATCTAACTTTATATCATGGCCCTTTTTACTACATCACACTGTTTTCCCCATAATTACCTCCTTGTTAATGAGTATGAGTATATTGGTGACTTGTTATGTATCTAAAAGGCTAATTTAATTATGAGGAGACATTTTAAATTTTTAAACTGTCTGAAAATCTTAGTTGATGAACTGACCTCTACATATTTCAAACTATAAAATTTCCTTTGACTTATCACTCAATTAACTCGGTGTAAAACTAGACATTATAGAATCCCACTTTATTCCCAGTCAAGGCATTTAACTTTTAAAATGTACATAATTGTTTTATTCCATACATATTCCTTGTTTTGATGGTTTATGGCTAAACATCATGTAAGATAGTTCCATAAACCATTTTAGTTGATTTATTGATTATTAAATGATATAGTTTCATTTTTCTCATATGCAGAAACTTATCTGCCACATACACCATGCCATTTAATTCTATCTACTAAGAAAGAAGCACACATCACTTAAGATGCAATTCAAGCAAATGACTTCATGTCATCCCTAGTAAGAAAGTGGGGGCTGAGTACAAGTGCAGACCACTGATAGACTAAGTGGTGATAACAGTTTATACCTTTCACAACTACAGACCAAAATATTTAAATGCAAATCAAAACCACTATGAGATATCAAATTGTGCCTGTTAGAATGCCTATATTCAAAAAGATATGAAATGATAAGTACTGGTAAGAATATAGAAAAAAGGATATTGTCATACACTGTTGAATATAAATCAGTATAGTCACTGTATAAAACAGTATGAGTTACCTCAAAAATTAAAAATAGAACTACCATTTGATCCAGACATTCCATTTTTGGGTGTTTAGTAAAAAATAGGGAAAGATATAAATATACCCCTTTATTCTTACAGCATTATTCACAGTAGCCAAGATATAGAAACAGCCCAAGTGCCCAGAGACAGATCATTGGATAAAGACGATGTGCTGGGCTTCCCTGGTGGTGCAAGGGGTTAAGTCTCAGCACTATGAAGCTATGGTCAGCCACAGCAGCATGAGTTCGAACCCCAGCCGGCATCTAACCCACATATGGTGCAGGAGACCTCTCCTGTTTTGCCTGCTGCTCCTCTCAGTAGGGTATTTCAATAGAGCTGTCTGGTCAGCTCCCCACTCTGTTTCTGGTGACTCCTCTCACCACTACCCCCCTTCATACTTCTGGCCTACACCCCAGCTCCTGTATGCGTAAATAAATCTTAAAAAAAAAAAAAAAGATGTGCACACACATACCCCCCCCCACACACACACACACAAAATAGAATAACCACTCAGCTATGAAAATAGGTGAAATCTTGACATTTGGAACAATAGGATGGACACTGAGAGAATTATCTATATTAAGTAAGAGGCAGAAGACAAATAGTAGATAATTTCAGTCATGTAGGAGATAAAAAAAATGATCAAATAAAACAAGACAAACTCTTAGATTCTGACAGCAGAGTTATGATTACCACAGGGGGGAGGTATGGAACAGAAAGAGGAAGTCCATTGGATGGTGGTAGATGGACACTAAACTTTTGGTACTGGGTGTGTTGTGGTATACACACTATTGAGGTTTGAAGTTATATACCTGAAATTTAATATTATGAAACATTGCTACCCTAATTTAAAAAATGTTTTCATTGTTAAGCAGACTATATTTATAAATATATACAAGATTTACAGGCTAACTTTTGTCAAAATAAAAGTTTAAAGACAGAAATACAAATTTTAAAATACTTAAATGAGATGATATGTCACAGCTATAGAAAGAATTTTATGTTAAGATGATTCTGTGATCTATGATAGTAAATTTCAACATATAAATGATATAGAAAAATCATGTAAAAATAGGAATTACTGAAATTTGTAAATGTAGAAAATCTGAAATCAATAACCATAGAGGCCATCAATGTATAAATATTTTTATTTTTTTTAAATTTATTTATTTATGCATACAAGAGCTGGGGTACAGGCCAGAGTCCAGGGAGGTGAGAGGATTCACCAGACAGAGTGGGGAGCAGAACAGGCAGATGGACTGAAACACACTGCCGAGGGCAGCAGCGGGCAAGGCAGAAGAGGTCTGCTGCGCCATGTGGTTCCCCTCCCTGGCCGGAGGCAGGGATTGAACTCGTGCTGCAGTGGCTGAGGTTTGCTTCATAGTGCATTGCTTAATCCGCTGCACCACCAGGGAGGCCCAATGTATAAATATTTTTAAGGTACAAGCCACAGATACTTTTATAAGTATTTTTTTTTCTTTCTCACTTTCAAAATGTGATTATTGCTGTATTAACCTATAAAATGTACCAAATCATGTAAAAACAGTTTTTCTAAATGAACTAAATCTAGCATATCACTTTCAGAGTCAATGCTACAAAGGTACAAAGAAAAGTACCTTCCAAAATCACCTATTAATGTATGGATAAAATATCTATATATTTTGTATATATAGCAAGATATCTGTACTCCTGAAAAGGTGACTTCATTGCCATAAAATGTTAGTTTATACTTGCAATTCAATACTAGGAAATATGTTAATAATATTTTCAATATAACATATCAAATAAAATATAATAGGTTCACCTCAATATATATGCCAGAAGTAATTTATGCTTCAATCACAAAAATTTTTAAGGGAGCAGTTTGATAGAAAAATTGTGAAAATTCTTATTTATCTAAATTCAGGTACTGAATTCCTAATGTGAGGAAAAGATAAAATTGAGGCTGCTACCACCATTATTTAAAATCCTTCACCTAGGTCCAAATAGTAATGATGCTTGCTCATATATATACATACATACATACACAAATCTAAATTAGAAATAAAAAAATTTTCATACCAAAAACTACAACTAAATATAAGTAATTAAACTCAAAATAAAAAAAATAGGGTTACAAATTACTTACAAATGGCTAGTGATTTTAGGCTGGTATCATCCTTATCAAGATAACAGTACCTGCTAATGGATATTAAAGCCTTTGACAATTAGAGATAATTTTTTAAAATCTTATTTTCTGTACAATAAAATGGCAACAAAATTAAGCCATTTTTAGACATGAGGTAATTTCAAAATTTATATGACTATTTGGAGAAGCAGCAGCAAGGCAGAAAATACTGGACACAAGAAAGAATAGATATAACTTATCAGGTGTAGAAAACAGTTGATCCATATACTGTAAAGATATGAGTAAGAGCCCAAGAATAATGCTGTTGGAATCTAATGTGAAGATAGAATTGGATTTTTAGTGGTGAACTTAATGTACTGTATACATGTATTGATTGTCATGTTGCATACCTGAAACCTGTATAATGTTATAATGTGGTGTTATTTCAATAAAAAAGAATTGAAAGACTCCTGTAGCTAAATAACACTAGATACAATCAATTAGAAACTCTAGGAAGATATAGAAACATGGAAAAAAAGAATCACAGTTCAAATACAGAGAAAACTAAAAATTTGAGTTTGAACAATTGGAGCAATGTAAGAAAAAAAAAGACTACCAAGTATGACTCTAGGAACTGTCTTTGGGGAGGAGGAAGGGTTACAGCCATATGGCCAAACCTATATAAAAGAAAGGAAATGTAATAAAAGCACACATATAAACAATATTTATAAAATTGTATGATATCAATGCTGATTAACAACTTTTGCTATTAACCTATAGAGAATGTTAAGAAATACTAATCATAGAATAGAAGACAAACATAATCCTGTTGATGAAAAAGTAAGAGTAAAGCTTACAAAATATTAGGTGGAAGTAGAGAGGAAAATGGGGGTAAATAGTGACCTGACATTGCCTATTTTCAGAAGGAGGAAGTAATGACTATAGTCTAGATTGATAAAATATATTTGATGTATAAAATAGATAATTTGTTATTTTATATATTGTACATTATATGAATATTTGATTATATTCTTTAAAATTCAAAAACTCTAAAAATCTTTTAAAAGTGAAGGGAAAAGGCGCTATAAGGGAACTAGGTTTTTATCTGTCATATCCAAAAGTAGAAGCTAATACTAAATAAATGAATCATCGATAATAAAAAATTAGTATTGTGAAAGTCTACACATAAATGACAAAACTATCTCTGAAAAATTGGACTGAAGATATATAGACTGGGAAACTTGCTTATCATTCAATAGTTTCCTATACTATTTTAAAAATGATGTTCATGTATTGTTCCATAAATGTTTAGAGATTCCTGCAGAAACAGGATATTACATGAAAAATGCAGAGCATATATGTACACTACCATGATACCCAAGGTAGGGGGACTAAATATACAGAGCCCATTAGGACTTATAAAAGTGTTTTGTTTTTTTAAGTGTTACCATAAATTCTCTTTACTTAAGCATTCACAAACTCCATGTGAATAAAGAGTTAAAAATGATCTTATCACCACAGGTTTGCAATCACTAGGGAAATCATAGAATAGCAGCTCAACAACCCTCTAACATCAGAGCTTAAGCAAACAGTGAATTTGTTTTTTATGTAATGTTATTATTCAGTTGTTTTGCTGGAACTAAAATGTGACAAAAATATGGGAAGCTGGATAAAACAAGTGTAGAAAGAAGTTTAAGGCCTATAGGAGGCAAAAACTCACAACCCATAAAATTTTATTTTCTCTTGTTTAAGAACAGGTCATGTCAGATAAACAAAGGCTCAAATCAATGCCCATATGACCAACTCACAGAAGGATTGAACATGAATTACAGTCTCTCATCTCCAGCTTTTAGTGACACCTCCATATGGTTTATCCTTCAGTGAGACCATGGAGTTCTGTTAATGAGCTTGCAAGAGTTGGCTGGTGAGTTGGCAAGAGTTACCTGCCATTAGCTATTTAGAGTTTTGTAAATCAAATTACAGTTTCTGAGGACCCCTCCCCCTTCACCCCAAAACGTGAGTGAGTCATTCTCTCATTAGTGGCCTGCTTTCAGCAATTCATAATTACAGATTGTGTCTCTGTTAATCGCTTGACAAATGATACTTCTCTGCCAACAGGTTTACTGAACTTAGTTTATTTTGAAATATCATCAAATGAATTTGATGTAAAAGTTTGATTTTGATTGCCTAGTTGGGTATTCCAGAAATGTAATCTGAATTTTAAGTTTTATTTCTCTCTCTAAAAGAATCCAATGCAACATATATTTCACAAATAATTTTACACTGGGAATATAGTCTTTGAGGTATGCTTAGATGCACATTACTATACACTAGTACATGTCAGTGTTTTTCTGGCTAAGAGAACATTTGACAAGATTCTATCCATAAATTGCTTTAATGTGCTTTTGGTTTCATAATTCACATCTTTTTCTCAAATCTTGTACCCCTCCCCCTACATCTAAGAATTGGGAGGGGGTGTCTAGAGGAGTAAAGAATATAGTGTGCTACAAAAAATGTCTTTTAGTAAGCCTGGCAGCACCCTCAATTTTTCCAGGCAGGCCTTCATTTCAAACAAAAGACCGGAAATTATGGCTGTCTGAAAATCTAGGAACAAGAGCAATAGAATGTATGCTCCAGCTTTATAAATAAGAAAAGCACTATATAGTACATAAGCAACTGCACTCACAAAGATCGGGTCTCTTTGCTATGCTGGAGTCTACGTGACATCATATGATTCCAACACCTAATTTGCCACAATACTCCACCCATATATGGTAACTAGTTGGATGCTGAAACAGTGAGTCTAAATTAAGCACATGCACTAACTTTGCAGAGAAACTATCAAAGTTCTAGTGTGCATTTTAGCAGGGAAATAGACACCCATTTATTTATTTTAGTCTTAGTCCAGGTTGTCAGTCTTGGAGACTTCCTCCCTTAAATGCCACTCTGCATTTTATTCCATTTGCAATGTTCATCTCAAATTATTTCAGTACTAACAATCCTGATCCTTCCAGTGACAAAGTCACATAGGGCATTACAAGTATGAAGAAGAAAATAAAGTGACTATGCCTTTTGTTCCCTTTCACTGTGGAACATTCTCTATACAATTCAGACTGAATCAGAAAGTTGCTAATACCAGAAAGATAGAATGCTGAAGAACTGTCTCTGAAAACGTACAGTTGCACTCTTTCTTCACATAAGTAATAGGTACAGTTTAGAACTATGTGCACTTAAAGCGATCCCAAATAAAACATAAACTTGTGAGGTATGGGCGGGGGGAATCTGGAGGGGGAAAAAGCAATACATGAAAGACTAAACTAATTTCTTAAAATTAGTCTGATATCTGACAGTTACTGAGTCATAGAAAAATTTCCTGGTCTTAGTGTGCATTGCTGGAAAATAGTTGATTGCTTGACAGAATGCAAGGTGGGAGAAAATAAAAGAAGAATGTGACTTTTCTGCACAGGAGAAATAATCTAGACTATATGTTTCAAACTCATACATTGATAACTTAATGTTGTTTTGACTTTTATCCCTTTGTCAAACTTCTTTTCAACACTCAAGTGTGAAATGGCCGAAATTGGCAGATGTAAAAGACACACAGGTCCAGAGTCCCTATACCTTTTCACAAGTTGAATATAATCCGTGCCATAGGATAACAATATTGTACTTCCCAGTGATGCATTGTCTCATTAGCATACTCTCACTGAACAGACCCCAATCTCTCTTCTTATTTGAAAACTACATGGAACAAATGTTTTTGAAGTAATTGTCATATAATTCACCCCTAAGGTTTTTTAGTTCGATTTCTCATCTTTTTTGATGGTTCCAAAGTAGGCTTTTTGGATTTTTATTAGGCTAAATCTTATCAGTCTAGAGCCATTGCTGGATTGGTATGTAAGACAGCTATCCCATGCCTTTTCTTCAATTGCATATATCTAATGCTCCAAAGAAATATAATAACTAATACAAATAAGGAAACAGTTTAGGGAGAAGGAGCAATTTACAGAATAAATCATCAAAAATGTTTTGATCTCATTGGCTTGAAATTACACAGGCAGGTGATAAATTTCATCTGGTTTCCAAACTGGAATAAATAGGAAAAAAATAGTTAACTGTCTACAATTTTTGTCCCTGTTTAGATTTCTCCTGTTTAGATTTCAAAGAAGCGTATGCTGATGTTGTTGTTGAAAAGCCCTCTCTTCTTCCTTTCTTCTTTATCCTTTTAATATGTTTTGTTTTATTTCTTAGCTCTTGATGCCATCTTATATTACTATTTGTTTTTTTTTAAAGATTTATTTATTTATGCATACAAGAGCTGGGGTACAGGCCAGTGTGTGTAGGGGGAGGTGAGACGATCCACCAGAAACATAGTAGGGAGCAGAACCAGCAGATGGACTGAAATACACTGCTGAGGGGAGCAGCAGGTGAGGTAGAAGAGGTCTGCTGCACCATGTGGGTCCCCTCCCTGGCCGGCGGCAGGGATCGAACTCATGCTGCAGTGGCTGCAGTTTGCTTCATAGTGCGTTACTTATCCCACTGCGCTACCAGGGAGGCCCATACATTACTATTTGTTTTTCAGTTCTCTTCATCTAGCACTTAAGCTCCACAAGGGCAGAGATTTTGGTCCTTTATGGTTCATCCTTTAGTCATTAAGGCCCAGAACAGCATGTGTCACAAAGTAGTGACTCAACATGTATTTGTTGAATAAGTGGATATGTGTAGTTCATTTGAATATGTAAAATCAGTACGTAATTATTTTGAATAGTCATACATAAGATTACAAAATGTCCTGTTTCCAGTTTGACCATCTAGATCTGCTACTAGTGTAGCTACTGGATCTATCTATCTATCAATCTATCTATATATATAAATAAATTTAGATGGAGAATAAAGAAATGATTTAATACATCATCATCTTTTATGAACACCATGGAGAAAATTCACTTCAGATACTGCTATCAGGAATATGGTCTTGAGTCTTTTATTTGTGTTTATTTAATTGGTGAACTTTAACTTTTTTATTTGGTTGCTGAAAAACAGTGTAATGTTTATAAAAACAGGGCTTTATTATATATATGCTTAACTAGCCTACTTTAAAGATTCCTTTTTTTAACATAACTGTTTATTTCTTATAACCTTATCTTCTCCTTTTGTTTCCTTGTTATGTTAGGCCTCCAGGTAGTCAGTTAAGGTGAAGAGTATTAGCTCTGGAACCAGCTGACTTACATTGGTCCCAAGTATGCTCTTTACTATTTAGCTGACCTTGGGCAAGTTGGTTAATAGCTATGTACCTCCTTTTCCTCATCCCTCCAAATAGGGTAAATATTAATACCTAGGTAACAAATTCGGGGCTGCTGTGAGGATTACTTGAATTAAAACTCATGAAGCATTCGGAACAGTGCCTGGCACGTGTTAAAGGCTTAATGATGTTAGCTATTATTTGTAACAAGCTCGCTAAATCCTCTCTAGGATCAATGAGGCAAAACAAAATTTAAAAATACTAAATATCTCCTATGAGCCAGGCACTTTGTGAAGAGCTAGGAATATTAATATTGAATAAAGAAAACACATAAAGGCATTTTGAATGTTGTATGGGAACCTAAGGACATGGCTACAAACTGTGAGGTCACAGAAAGTGTGACCTCTGAACTAAGGAATGAGGGGAAGCGTTTTGGAATGAAACAGAAATACATGTGCAAAGTCAGCATGCTCCTGGAGGGAGGGTCATGGCAATATAAGGAGGCTAGAGTGTGACTAACATAGTCAGCCTGGACCAGATCTCAGACCAATTGCTAAACTCCATTTCCTGCATGTTTGAATATTCTTCCCCTCTTTCTGGAATGAAAAGAAACTTCCATTAATTACTTCCATTCCTTAAAGTCAGAAACCAACCCCATCAGGAAGGTAGCTCCATGATATAGTCTCATTTATTCCCAGGGTATTTGAGAAAATTTCCCCTTAAAATAAACTTTCATTGTAGTTTGTGCTCCTGATAAATACAGGAGGTGCCATTTCAATAACAGGTTAGAGCCTTAACACTTTGCTCTGAGTGTGCTTTCATTTCACCCCCTGCTTCTCACTCTACTCTAATCCACTGCCTCCAGAAACAAATCCAGGTGTTTCTTAAACTCTTTGAATCATCTTCAGTAGTAATTTATTCCATATGTTTATTTGCACTGTGTGTGAAATAATTTCATCAAGTTCCTTTTTTTTCTTTGTCGCTGCATTCAAATCAGCCAGCAGTAGATTCCCGATCTATGAGTAACACTTTTAAAAACACCAACTCCCGTGCTGAGGGAAGCCAAGGGATGTTGTAGTACTGAGTAGAACAAGGAGAAAAGAACAACAAGCAATTGGGACTTGATGACATTAGTTGAAGAGGAAAAGCGAATTTCAGGAATACCTAGCAGGGGTTGGAGGATCAGCTTTACTCAAGTTCTTACTCTAGTTTGCATTTCCCCAGGGTGTCAATTTTATGAAACAAAGTGACGGGATGATTTCTATCACTTGAGAAGCTGTGTTAAAAAAATTTGATGCACTGGCAACAGCAAAAATTGTTATGGTAGAAATCAAATTGGTGCTTCCTTGCTGGAAATGATCGAAGCACTAGTGCCTGTCAGTTTATTTCTGAGCTCTGCTTTTCAAACTTTAATTTGAGAGGGTGGGAGGAGGTTTAATGGAAATCTGAATCGCTGTTAGAAGAGGACTATATTTTAAACTTTGATTTTATAGTTGTCTCTGTGTTCAGAAGAAAATTATTCTTTATACTTAGAAGTGAAAGCACTGTCAGCTCTAAATCTATTAATGAGGGGAGAAAGGAGAAGGGAAAGAAAGAAGTGTATGCCAGATGAATAGATTCCATAATTAGTAAATAAAACTGTCATTCTTATATCTATGTACTGCCTATACTATTTTATACATGAAGAATATGAGTGATTTACCTTTTAAAATTACAAAAAAAAACTTTGTTTTTAATAAGCTTCTGCTAATAACATTCTCATCACAAAGCTGAAGTTTGATAGCAAATGTTTCTCTCTTACTCTTTTAGTCAGAAGATTCTGCTAAAATAATTTTAATCTTAATCTACTGCCCTCCCCTTTATGGGCAGTAGATGCCCAAGCAGCTGATTTGGTGGTAACCACTGGATTGATTTGGCTTGTGGAATATAAAAATAATACTCAGATTCCAGTGTGCTCTTTGAAAACCCACAGAATGAATACACACACACATTGAGAGTTAGGAAGCAAGCGCCATGCTCAGCACTGTGTGTGTGTGTATTATTAGATTCATTAAATAGCTATAATATCATTTTAATAATTATCATTTGCAGATTGGGAAACTAAAACACAAGGTAAAAGAGCTAATAAGTGGAAAAACTGGCATTCTAACCGGAAGCCATCTGCATGCAGAACTTAAACTTGTTGCTGATTTAAGTTGTGCTCAAAGGTATAATAATGTAATTTCAGACAATACTTATCGTACGAATAACTGAATCTGGCTCATAAGTTTTTGAAAATGTTCCTTTGAGGCTGAAATTCTCTATACTTGGTGTCCATCCAACTGTGTGGTGGCAGGAGGCAAAGAAAATACAGCAAGTTCTGGTAGAGGCAGGAACAGATTTTAGAATTCTGTTTGGTTTTTGAGACAGGCTGGAGCCTGGACCAGAATCCAAAGCCTGTTGAAGCAGAGATGTCTCTTCCTAACAGCATGGAATAAGAATTTCTATTGAAATTTAACTCAAGCACAAACTTGACCCAGGGCTAAATAAATAAATAGATATAATTTATGCTTATCTTTTGGTTCACATTGATGAGAAACTCATTCATGTCAGTTGTCTTCAATCTGTGAGCTGTGGGCTAGAGCCCTCTAATGCTAGAGCAAGCATGAGTATTTACTCTCTTACGTAACTACCCATCATTTCTCTGTATTTTACTCACAAATTCAGAAAGATCTTGATAAACTAGTCAGTACTGGTATTTACTCTGTGGAATCTTGATATGGCATCACATGAACTCCCTATGAAGGCAAAGGAGTTGTTTGCCTTTTTCTTCTTTTCCCCCCATCATCCTTTATTTGTTCTCCTGACTTACATGTTAGCTGGGGTTAGTTTTGTGTCTCTCTATTGCCTGGCCTAAATGAAGCTGTAATAATTAAAGAACAGGGCAGTGGAGGACCTCCTGTGTTCAGGTCTTCTTTGCAGGATAAAATAGAATTTCAGATGTTCAAATGTGGTTTCTGTGGAAGAATGGCTTATCTTTATTTCCTACTAAGCAAGAAGCAGTGGCTTGTTTTCTCACACCATTCCTATTTTGCCACACTTTTATTTCCTTTTTATATCAAAGCTCAGAGCTGCTCTGAAGAGTTACTTGCATGTACCTGGGTCTTGTTCTAACCTCAGCACTGTCTACTTCTTGCTGAGTCACTCTTGCTTGTCACTGCTACTCCTTGTGCATGACACTACCCTTGCCTTACTGTGTTCTTTTGTATCCTCCACCCAAAGATGGTGACTTGGCAGTGGGGATGGTGCCAGTAGAGATTCTGAAACTGGTTGATTTCTGAGTATTTCTGAATTCTTAGAATGGTGGGCCTTACACAACATAAACTATCATGTCACCAAAGATGATGAACTTTGACATAAAACTTATGGCTAAAAGGAAGCAAATAACAAAGGAGATGCTTATTTAATATTTATTGTATAGAAACATAAAAATATATTTTAGACTAACTAACTTTAGAATTTGAGGAAAAATGAACACCCATGCACAAATACAAAACATACATCTTTATGCATATATAAACTCATTAGTATGCATATGTACATATATATCCTCTATCTCAACAAGTAGAAATATTCAAATTATTCACACAGAAATTGTTTTATGTTTTGTTAAGTTTTGTAGGTACCTTTTTGTTAAATACAATTGATGGAACAAAATAAGTGGATTCCTGAATGCTGACGGTGATTTTTCACAATGCTTATTACTTTGCTTGGAAAGAAGCACTGCTCATGAGAAGTTTACAACATGGTGGTGACTTTAATAGGATGGACTAATACACTCTGAGCAAAGTCAGCCAAGAAGTAGGAGAGTATGGACTCTGTCCGCCACAGGACTCTGAGCTAATAGCTGGGGTTGGAGATGGATTGAAGATGAGTCTCACCTACTTGCCAAGTTAATATAACATATCTAAGTATGTGTAAGCTGAGACAGGCTACCAAGGCATGATTTGCTTCTAAATTCCGTGGCTAGAGAGACCTGAGTTAACCTCCATGGGTGGAAGCTGTACTCTGAAAACAGGCAGAAATTGAGTGTTTGACACATTTGTGGTAGTTTGACTATTAAAATCTCTAGTCATGGATAATAATGTAGAGCTCCTTGGAGGGCAAAATGAAAAGCTATCAGAATAATATTTGCTTTCATCTGCTCAGATATAATGCCGAAAGCACCCGCTTGTTTGTGGTTTCTTCCTGGGGTGCATTCGGAAGCCCATCAATTTCAGTACCAGGGAGAGCACAGTTGAGCTGTGTTGAGGTAGAGAAAAAAGCCCAAATTTCTCTTGTCTGATTTAAAAACTATACCCCACAGTGAGCTTCTCTGTTTGTTAAAATCTCTAATTGGTGTTTTCTCAACTTGCTGCTTGGCTGGTTTCTTTTTATTGATTTCATTTTGAGTTTGTAAAGCTTTATTTGGAGCCCTTTCCAGAGTTTGTTTGGAAGCTCATTTTTAATTTTAATGAAAATGCATTTTTAAAAATGTATATTACACCACCCTGCCGGTTTTGCTCAAATAAACCTGCTACTGTTTTCAGTGATTTCCAACCATTTTAGTGCCCTTAGTCTCACTTGCTAAAGGGACCCCTGTGCTATTCCTGGCAAAATAACAAAATCAAGTAGAAAAATGAATGTTCTTCACTGCTTTTGAAGGCTCTTATACAACAAAGAAAAAAAGATTCATTTAGGAAACTGCCTTGGGAATAAGGCATAAAAAAGGATCAGGATTAAAAAAAGATAGGGTATTTTTCCCCCATTACAAATCTAAACAGATTTTGTTTCCCAGATCCAAAGCAATCAGCAAAGGAAGATATTTCAAAGTCAGTATCTATACTGGACATAGACATAATACATACCCATAGTTCGATAAATTTGGGAAATGTTTTAAAATAACATAGCTCATACTTATCTATTATTGACATTTAAAGTTTAAAACTAATGAGTTAGAATCTAAATTAGCATGTAGCACAAAGGGTCCATTTTAAAATAATAATCAAGAACTCTGGGATTTATCCCAATTCTGCCATTTTCTTGACTTCAGAGTTACCCTGTTACAGGAATTTTCATTATGTCGTTTCATTATGTCGTGGAATTAATTTCATCTCTTCTATTTGTCAAATGGTTCTGAGTTCTGGACATTTTATCTGAAAAATCTTTGAGATTGAACCTCTTCTCTCTCCTACCATCATCCCCCTCAGATCAAACCCCTACCATCTCTACCATATAGTCATAGGAGTGTCTCACTTATCTATTTTCATCTCTCCTCTATCCTTAATGCTATTGTTCCTGTCTTTTTAAAAATCTGATATCCTTTCTCCCTTGACTTTACAAGACAAAACAAAACAAAAAAAAAAAAACAATGTTTAACAGAAACAGAGATAATATAACTAAATCAGGTTGAAGTTTCCTGTCCTAATAGGTCCTTCATATTCACCCTAGCCTTCTTTTATGTAACGCTTTCTCGTAAGATCTCTTTTTCTAGTTACGCTCGAGGGGTACAGAACCTCAGAACATTAATTACTCTTTTTTTGAGGGGTGTGGGGGCATCTGTGGGCTTTTATACATGCAGTGTTCTTTTTGGAAGGAAGTAGATGTTGTGAGGGGAAAATGACCTTAGAATGAGATCTGGGTAAAAATTTCACACCTACTACTTAGTAGTTGCAAATAACCAGACATGAGTTGAATTTTAAGTCCTTCAGGGAAAAAATGGGATTAATAACATCCAGCTAACAAAGATAAAAATTAGTGAAGTAACATGTGAACTCACCTAATGGTATTGTTTGAATGTATTAGGGATTTATATAGTTTGATTTCCCTTCCTTGTAACAAACTTTGAGTTAAATGAAACAAAAAAAAAAAAAAAGGAAATTGCCAATATGAGTAAAAGGGAATTGCTAGTGGCAACCAAGAATAATAATGAAGTTTGGCCTCAGGAATACATGAAGCTAGACACATGAACCCTATGAGGATCCTTTTATTCACCTCATATTTCTGGTTTTTGGACACATATATTTAGTATTTCCTCTTGTGTGCTGATTGTCTCTGTGGTTCCATTTAAATGACAGATGTGGCAGTTACCGTAACTCCCAAATTTTACTTGCTTCATTTGAGACAAATAAAAAAATTGTAAGTTTGAATGCCTGAAGAACACTTCTCAATGATGGGTTTGGTGGAACTCAAAATGGCAACATCTGCTGGCCTGAAGTACTTGGTATGGGAAAGTGCCTGGTAGAAAATAATAGGTGATACCATAAGTGAATTACATGTCCATAGATGTTCTTTGTGTCCTTCTCCCTGTTTAATATGGTATGTCTTCAGTGCCAACTCAAATAACATCCTTTTCTTGAGTTAGCTGACTTTTCCATTTCCTTGCAATGTCCAAAAGTTTCCTGACATTATTACTGAAACTAATAGCACTTTTTAGAACACTTATATAAAGAAACACTCCCTCTAAAACACACCAGTCTCATGCTTGGGACAGTAAGGCCTTTGGAATGAAATATATTGTTTTGTCTTATCTTTATGCCCCAGCACCTGGATAGTTCTCATTTATAGTCATTCTTAATTTATGTTTGTTGAATTAAATTATCAGTGTCTCAGAAATATATGTACAACAGGTAGCTCTTCTGCATTTTTTCCAAGAACCACATCTTCCCTTTGTTTTTAAAGTCAGAGAAAGAGGTAATGGTGTTTTAACATTGATGCTAATCAAATTGCTGCTTAGAAAAATTGAATTTAAAAATTAGAAATGAAATATATATTCTACAAAACTATTTTCCTTCTGTCTCCTTGCCTTATTCAAGGCTACCTCCACTATTTCCATCATAAAAACCCAAAACTTTTGTTTCCATTCATTTTCCTAATCAGCATGCATTTACTGTATTCTTCTCTATGTTTAGTACAATTCTAGGCTCTACAAATACAAAAGAAAGGGGAATCCCGAGGGGCTTACAATATGTTTGTTTTGTTATAAATCTCAATATGAGGCAGCATTTGCCTAGGCTAAGCCTTTACTTTCTCTTCAATAGCATGCTTTCTTCATCCTGTCTCTTTCATTTGCACAGAGCCAGACAGAACTCCTCCTTTCGGGGCACATTGCTCCAGGGCACATTTCTCCTCAGAAAAACTTTGTATCCCAGTCTTGTATCTCATCAAGCCTAAACTCTTGTACCTGGCATTCTAGACCCGTTATAATCTATACCATGTATTCCTCTCCTCCTGATACGTTTTTCTCTACTTCTTTATGTTTATCTTCCCCTCTTCCTGATGTTACTCTGCTTCTGATTCCAACCTCCTTTCACTTCTTATTGTTATAATCACTGATCACATTCCTTTTATCTGGAGTGTTCTGCTTATCTCCCCAGCCTGTCAGTACTACTTCTGACCTCCTTCCTCCAGGTAACTTTTCATGACCATTTGCCTTAGCCTGCTATGTTTTTCACATTTCATTATAAGTTCAGAGCATTTCATACTTGACTAATTACTGCCCTGTATCGTTCAGGAAATATTTGCTTTGGTGGTCCTATTTCGGACCAGACTCTGGTCTCTATTGTACTTCCTAGAGCTCAGTTTCTGTGTGGTTAGAACCTATAAACTGATAGAGTAGTGGCCTGTGGCCTGTCATGTGTAGACTTAACTTCAGCTGAAATTTTTAAGTTGTATTTACTTTATTTGGTACAAACTTTAGTCACATACCTGAAAAGAACAACCTATCCCTGACTATGTATTCCACATCTTATCTCTCTTAGATTATCCTCATATATTGTTGCAAAAACTAAGACAGAATTTTTCTTGCCTTTCTACTGTAATTGGCACTATCCTACACTTTAATTTTTACTATTTTCCTACTACTCCTGAATTTCTTTCCATTTTAGTCCTTTATATGTATGTATACATCTATATAAAACTATTACCTATATCCCTAGTTAAGCTTTATACATATTATTATATATAGCATACACATTACAGATAATATTTATTTAGGGATATAGGTGGTGGTGGTGATTGTTTAAATATTTTATTAAATGGAATTTCTGAAGTTGTAGAAACAATATTTGTTTATTTTAATCTAACTATAGAAGTATATTGAAATAACTTCTTAGATCCTGTCTTGCCTCTCCAATGCTACCTCTCTTCTCAATAAAAATAGAAATAGTTATGATTTCTTCCACACCTTTCCTGTGCTTATACACATATATGCAAATATTTACACATGTATATATATATGTGTGTGTGAGTTTCTTTTTTCTTTTCTAATTTTCTCCTCTAGGCTTTATGTTTTATAACAGTTACAGTTGGTAACAAAATTGATCAGAAATTTCCCATGTAGGTACATGCTGTGCATGTACAGCATGTATTACCCAAAGGACATAGTTTACATTAGGGTTCACTCTTGTTTTTTTCCCTTTTTATATAGAATAAAATCACAAATTCATCTGCAATTTTACCTTTCCTTTTAATAACAAAATATGAACACATTGCAGATCAGTACACAGACCTAACTTATTTTTTTAAATAATGCAATATGGATTGATTCTGTTCAATTATTTCCTGTGTTAGATTGTTTCTAGTCTAAATTGTTTCTAGTCTAATTCTAATCTAGATTGTTTCTAATATTTTTTCTACTATAAGATAAAATATTATAAGCCCCGTTGTTTGTAAATATCTCTACACTGATGATATTTTGTCTGTGAAAAGATTTTTCATCTTTCTACAAATAACTAGTGGGATTATCAGGTTAAAGGATACTTTCATTTTTAATTTTACAATACTAAATTAGTGTCCAAAAAAAAATGTTCCAATGGTCTATAATACCACACCCCAAATGCTCTTTATCTTTAAAAATATTCCCCATTTGATTGACACTTCTTCCCCATTCTATCTGGAAGGTGAACCAAAGTTCAGTTTGCTGTCATTAATGCATGTCCATTGTTATTGATTTCAATGTTCCTGTAATGCATGGTAAACCTAATGTCAATTATTCTTTGTAGGGAATTTTGTAATTTAGGATGTAAAACTCAAATGCTACTATATAGGTTCCATTGTAGTGAATTGGTTCTTTAGGTCTTAAAGCTGTAAAAGGGATGGTAAAGTTATGTATCTTCTTAATGAGATGTTTATTTTTGAAAACATATTATAGTAACTTCTTCTTGGAAGCATTTGAGATCCCTTAACTTTCACTACAAATCCTCATGGAATGCTATGATGATGATAGACATAAAGCATTGAGACCATTAGTAGGAGGAAGTCTTATATTAGGTCAGTATGATTTGAGACCTGATGAAATTCTCTGACAATTATTTCCATGTGGGATTCTTCATGCTATGTCCCTATGGAGTTGAAGCCTTGCCTTCCAAGCCTAGTTATTCCAACAGCTCTGCATCAGGAGCTCAAGCTTGGGTTTAGGAGCTCCTGTTGTTAATATGGAAAAATTTCTAGGAAACAATAAAATATTGAGTTATATTTTGAACATTCTACATTCTCCAATTTAGCAATTTATCTTTTGAAGTAGTTGTGTGGTTCGCTGAATAAAGGTGATATTTATATGAGAAAGATTACATTGCTGAAAGCATTGAAAATATCACATGAAAACTCTGCACATTTTTGTACATATCCTCTTAAATAGTGTATGTAAATTCTCCATCAAAATAATTGATAATTTTGAAAGAAATTAATATTTTACAATATTATATATCATCATTGAATATAATTTTAAAATGATTATCTATTTAATAAGATAATTAGTGATCATTAATTATTTAATAAAGTAATGATAATTACTCATATTGGTTTAGCTCTAAATAAATTGATACAGAACAATAAAGTGTACACTAATTATAAATAGCATCTTATTTTCTCACAGAACATTTTTTTCAAAATTTCTCCTCATATACTTTTCTCTTCAGAAATTTCTCCTTATAAACTTTTCTTCTCATATGCTTTTCTCCTCATGAACTTTCATCCTTAGACAGAAATAATTTTTGATTTCTAAAAGGTAAATTCTACTAGTAAAACATTAATAAAATGAATTCTATTAGTAAAATAAAACCAAAAAAAACCCTTTTCACTCCTGTATTTCAACAAATGCTATTGAACAATTCTCTGCTCCAACCCTCAAGGAATTTATTAGAGCCTGGTTTTGAAATGTATATTTATAGAAGTAACTATAATAAAATGTTATTTGAGGAATAAAAGTATCATATACAATGTAATGTGATGGCTGGCGCTAAGGAGAGTTTCACAGGTAGGTGACACATAATTTGTCTACTTGATAATTAAGCAGGAGGTTTGGTAAGAAGTGAGAAGAAATCTACTCTAGAAATAGCATGTTTAGTAAAGCTCTCCCTTCCCTCACCCAAAGAATCACAAGCTATTAGATGACTCTGAAGTCAGATTTTCAGTAGGGGATAATTTGCTCCCAGATAATATTTGGGAATATATGGTAACTGTCTGGTTCACAACCTAAGAGCAGGAATGGTGTTATAAACATATACTGAGTAGGGCTGTTGCTAAGCATCATGTGCTAAGAGTGCACATGAGAGTGTCACACAACAGAATTATCCAATAGTGCATGGCAACAGTGTGTAGGTTAGGAAAATTTTCAGCTGGAGTTGTAATGGTGCTTATGGTCAGATGAGACCTGAGTCTCAAGTGAAGAATTCTGACGAATTTTTTTTTATTATATATTTGGAGTTGATCACACTGGATGGATCTAGATACATGGAGTTTTTGTGGGTTTTGTTTTTTATGTCTTGCTCCTGTGGTTAAGTGTTGTTTTTGAATTGAGGTATAAGTGTTATGTAGTTTTGGTACCCCTGCTGACTCCTTTTAGACACTATGTGGTTCTTATGGCAGTGTAGCCTCCTGGATTCTGGAGTCTTTGCTTCTCCTACTGTATCTTCTCCCTAAACTTCCCTTTCCTACCTCCAAACTCAGATGTATTAGGGTATGTCTAGGAGTTCTTGCCTTGACCTGCTGAATTTTTCATTTTACACACTCATGAAGCTTTGTTCATTTTTCTCATGAACTCATTTCCTACAAATATATGAGAATGATTATTAAGAACATGGATACTAGGACCAGGGATTCAACTGGTTCCAGTACTTACCAACTATGTGAACTTTTTGCAAGTTATAATAAAATGGCAATAATGATAACACTCAAGAGTAGTAGGGAGAAATAAGTTGTGCTATGATACACAGAAACACTTAGACCACATGATAAATTTATGTTCACACCATTTTTTTCTAGAATTTCCAGGCTTATTTAAACTGCTGAGTTGGCTTTACCTGAATGTCTTACCAACTACCAGAATGAATGATGTCCTAAATTAAACTTGCTGTTTTTCTTGCTCACTTACCCAACAATGCTAAACTAAACTTTACTCATCTATCAATGATACCATGATTATTAAGGAGACCTGGGACTCCCCATGTCTTTCTTTCCCTCATAACTCAAAAAATCAACAACTAAATTCTCTTGGTTTTATTTCCTATATGCTTTTTCAAACTGCCTTCATATCTCCATCCCACTACCACTTATTTAGTAAGTCAGCTTGTATTATATTTCATCTTAACTGCTAAGTAGCTGCATCCCTAGTAGCTGAACTCTAGTATTGTCCTCATATCTACTCAGTGGTTGGTACTTCAATGGCTCCCCTAAGCTTTTAATAAGTCATGCAAGATCCTTTTCTTTCATTTGATACCTTATTTACAACTTCATTATTTGCCATTCTCTTCTCAATCTTGATAGAGGATAAAATTCAAGATGTATATTAGTTGTACTTTTTCCATATCTCTTCTGCCAAAAATGTACCCCTTAATCTAACATTTCTACTCATTCTCTCCCTCACAAAACATATTTGTACTTTTCCTCTGCCTTTTTATAACATCCTGCTATTGAACTCTGAGTTCTCTTTTAAGTGAATGGCAATTTATTTCTCAAGGGAAGGGACTAAATTTATGACAAAATCCCAGGATATTGTGTAGAGCTTGGCACAAAATTGGTGCTTAGTAAATGTTTATTGAATATCTAGTTAGAATCATCAACCGATGCATGGTAATTTATAATAGCATAGTGAATGCGATAACTTGGTGGACTGAAAGAGTGGGGTAGAAACAGAACTGTGGTGAAGTGAGCATTTAAGGAGTGGAATAAGGAAGATGGCAATATGGAACTTTGAGAATTGTTGTCAGAGAAATAGAATAATAACCTTGAAAGAATAATGATATAATGATATGGAAACCAAAAAAAGAGTTCCAGAACAATAAATGTTTAACCATATGGAATGCTACAGAAAGGCACGGGAAAGGCTTTGAAGTACCTATACGATTAGGTAATTCCTGGGAATGGCTAAAATGTAATGATGTGCCTAGATATTAAATTGCTGTGTATTTAGGAATAAATAAAAGTTAAGTTAGAGAGAAAACAAGAATAAATTGCTTTCTACTATGAGGCAGTAAAATTAAAATGAAAAGTAAAATCAAATATTTTTATATACATTTTTAGTTTCTACTAAGTGGTGAATATCTTTATAATGGTAATCATTATTTATTTTTCATCCAGTCACTCCAGTCCATTCTCTACAAAGTGCCCATAAGTATTGCCTTTAAAATTTTAAAGGTAACCTTGTCATTCTCTAAATTATAAATCTCCTTTAATGCCAAGTTATCTATAAGATATTATCTAAACTCTCTAGTTTTGCTTATCGGGTATGTAAAATTGGCCTCCACCTTCCTTTCTGGTCTTATCGCCAGTTCCAGCGTTCAATTCAGACACATCAAAAAATTTCGTAACTCAGTGTTCTGTGCATGCGGTGTCCTCACCTAACTCATGCTAATTTTTTAGGGCTCAGCACAAATATCACTTTTAAGGAAGTGACATTTTGAGTTAATTGTTCAGACCCCTGTACTTTAAGCACTTTACACATAATTTTTTTGTCCTTTTCTAAGATGTTACCCGTTGAACTTGGAGTTCCTTGCACATCCACAGAACCCAGTGCCTGATAAACATTCAACTTGTTGACTGAATGTGTGAATTAATAAATGATTGGGTATAAGCTGATACAGTGAAAATAGAAAACTTCAGATTGCTTTCCTGCTTTAAATTAGAACTCTTATTTATGCTGTGTGTGTGTGTGTGTGTGTATGTGTATGTGTAAAGCTCTATGGTGTAGCCGTACTGTCTGTTCCTGTGTCTCTGATTATAGTCCAGGAATGTGGTGTCACTTATCAATCAATGAAAAAATGTGCTGGGTCTTGAAGTGCTGACTCCGCACCTGGGAGGGCAGCCAGACTGACAGTACCATTAGAGGATTCAGAATATTCATTTAATCTTGGGAAAGTCTTTGAGATGGAGATACAAGTGAATAGAATGAGAAACGTCTGAACTAGGTAACAAAGTAGTTTAGATTATAAGTCATAGCATTTGACCAGATAGTGAAGACAAAGATTATTTGTATCTTCCAAAAGAAGTTGTATGTTTAGATATACTGCTTAAAAATTGTTATTGCCCTTACAGCTCTCAGGGCACTAAGAAGTTGTAGAAGATGAGTGGACATCTGACTGTTCATGAGTGTTCTTTCTAATTTGGGCATATTTGTCACTTTCCCTTGGAATATAATATATGGATGGATCAGCTCTGGTCTGCTTCTCACGGCCATCATAATTGAGGAGTGGAAAAGATAAATCTTATGTTTCTTGATTTGACTTGTTACTTAGATTTACTTTGGACATGAAACAGAAGCTTTATTGTTATTTTGTCCTGAAATCAGCCTCAAGCTAGATTGGTGCAGAGCCTAGGCCAAAATCTGAATCCTAGCACCTTTTACTGGGTTTCCAGGAGCTCTCACTTAGTTGCAGGACTAAGTGTTCTCAGCCCTGTGACTAAGGAACACTCTTGGAAGATATATGAAGCAGTTCTCTAGTGCTATTGTCAGCGTTGCCCAGTGCTTTTAAGAAACTTGGTGAACATTTTCTAGTTATCCAAAGACAGAATACCCTATAATTCTAAACATTTTAATGTATATAGCTTCTTCTTAACATTTTTAACAGTCCTCTGAAGAAACAACACAGATTCAGCTGTTAACTTTTGTGGTAATCAGATGAACCTGTGACTTCAGAAAACTGTAAAAAGTTGTAGAATAGAAGATAGAAATGAACACTGCTACTGTTTTTATATTTGCTTCTTTTTCAAGTTTGTACACTAGCCTATATAGGTCTATATTAAACAAAACAATTCTGCAGTAATCAATAACTACACACCATATGGGCTTGTCTTCTTTTATTTTTTTATTATTTAATTTATATATATTTGACATCAATTGTAATCCCCATGTATTCCTCATCACCATATCACCAGCACACCATCACCTCAGTCCCCCGTACTCCCGTCTGCCCTCAACCCTCCCCTTGCCCCCTCCCCACCAAGTGTCCCCAGTTTGTCCTTGTCTTTTCATTCTTGGTTTTTGTTTCTTTCTTGTTGTTATTATTATTGTTCTTATTCCTTTCCTTGATCCTTATTTGGCTTCCTTATATTCCTCCTAGGGGAGGAACCATCTGGTATTTTTCTTTTGTGTTCTGACTTATTTCGCTGAGCATAATCCCTTCCAATTCCATCCATGTTCCTATGACTGTGTCTAGCTTTTCATTTTTGATTGCTGAATAGTATTCCATCGTGTATATGTACCACAGCTTCCCGATCCACTCATCTGTTTTTGGGCATTTAGGTTGTTTCCAGGTCTT
>JAGFMF010012000.1:4077333-4130756 GCA_019455555.1 Galemys pyrenaicus
TTTCCCTTTCTTCCATTTCTTTTATTTTCTTTTGTTGGGACTCCATCTCATTCCTCATTTCCTTGATTATGATCTTATCCCTTTCTGCATTGTCTCTTATCGCTTTGATTGTTTTCATCATGGCCTTTAGAATTTCTTTGTCTGATAGATGTGCATATTCCTCTGTGTCTGTAATATCAGGTTCTGGATGTTGACTTTCTTTCTGTGGTGTATTGTTTTTGGGTGAACCTACTTGGTCATTGGTATTTTTCTTTCTTTCCATTGTTAACCTTCGGGTTAGAGTTTGTTGTGTCCTGGTCCTGCTGGTGCTGGTGGGCATTTTTTCTGATTTCTTTTCCTGGTCCCCTCGGAGCGAAAAATCCCAATATGGCGCTCCCAGGGAGCTGGGCACGATAGGATCCCCATTGGGGCTGTACTGGCATTCCAGCCCTACTTTGCTCTGTCTGTCTGTCTGGGCCAACCCCAGGCAAGCAGCTCCTGACTGGCGTTTTCCAATTGACTTTTAAAGTTCAGATCTCAGCCTGCAAGGGTTGCTTTGTGACAGGAGGTACCCCCAGCACAATAAATCCCAATATGGCGCTCCCAGGGAGCCTGGCACATAGGATCCCCACTGGGGGGCATTCCAGCCCTACTTTGCTTTATCTGTCTGCCATCAGCCGCAGGCACGCAGCTCCTGGCCTGGCGTTTTCTGACCGACTTCTACAGTTCAAGTCTGAGCCTGCATGAGCTGCTATGCATCCAGCAGCCCCGCTGCCACTCTCCACTCTCAGAGTGGCGCCCTTGGGGCCCCAGGGATTGCCCAGTCCTTACTTCAAACAGAGTTCATTTAGTTTCCTACCCATCGGGCTGATGCTTCCTGTATGTAAGCTGAGAGTCCGTTTTCTGTTTTTTTTTTTTTCTTTCCATTTTTGGTATTCACTGTTATGTGTATCTGGACACGATGAGTCCAGCTTCTTCACTCCGCTGCCATCTTTTTCTCCTCCCTAGAAACTTTTGTCTTCTTTTAATAGCTGTCAAAACATCCTTATAAGCTCTCATTTATATCAGGATTTCTCCCAGCACTCCTTAAAGAGAGTCCTGTAGTAGAACCGTGGTTCCCAAACTATAAAATGCCACCCCTGGTGACCTTTTTCAAGGGGCAGTGAATCAAACCACTTCACTGTTATTAGTAGACAGAAAAAAAAGCCTCTGTTTCTAATAGATGCATTTATTGAGCTATTTATATGTGCCAAATAATAATCCTCCAACAACCTGTGAGGTAGGAAATGTGGTTTTTTTCCCCCATTTGAATGGATAAGAAAACTAGAGTGCTGACATGTTAAATAACTTGCCCGAAGTATTTCAGATAGAATTAGTAGATGTTAATGTAACATTTTTTGAACATAGGTAATCTTTTTTTTTTTTTGCATTGTCTCACCAACTTTAATGTGAATCCAGGTTCATTAGATACTAGTTTTAAATATGAGAATAATATAGGATTTTTTTTAATCTTATACTTTCTTTTTTTATTAATTATATTTGACATCATTTGTATTCCCCAGGGAGTACCCACCACCATTCCACCCGTGCACCATCACCTCAGTCCCTTGTGTACTTTCTGCCCTCATCCCCTTTTTGCCCTCTCCTCCTACCCCTCCCCCCCATTGTCTCTGGTTTATCTTGTCTCTGGTTTATAATTGCCCAATTCCTTGAGCTTATTCTTTGTTGTTGCTGTTGTTCTTTCATATTCCTCCTAATAGTGAAGCCATCCGATGAACATAGGTAATCTTAATTGCAATTCCATCTTTACATAGATTCCACTGAATAAGTGAAGAGGAAATGTATATTTATGTGTTTCTGAATTGGAAATTTTCATTGGCATATTTTGACATCACAAAATATTTACAATACTGACAGGGAATGAATGTGCTAGTATAGAGCCCATAACTTCTTCTGAGAATACTCCAATAATACTACTTCTGCGATAGTAGTATCTGATTGATCCTTCCTCCCACTCTCATTGGAGCCCAAAATCACAAATGCTATTAAAACTCATATGCCAGGAATATTATATGATTGTTTCAGAAAAATTAGAAACTAAGCCTTACTGACTGTGGGGAATGAAAGAAATGGTCAAATTGTGATACTAACTGAAGAAACATTAGGATAGTGTTTAATAATGGTGTCCACCTTGGACAGTATTTGCTGTCTATCCTTGCTGTTAAATTTAGGGAAGTAGCAGCACAAATATAACACTTAAGTCAGATAACTTGTTAGGGTCTGCATGTATTCCTGTTGTTCATGCTTCTATATTTTCCTATTGCCTTTATTTCTTTTCCTGACTCTTAATCTTTTAAACATAATTCTGGGGGAACTTTCACATTGATTTGCATTTCCGTCTTCTTCTAAATATAAAGTATCCTGATCTCCTTGGAGGAAAGGTGCTATAGGATTGTAATATATGGATAGTTTAAAATTAGAAATATCATCACATTAACATCTTTTTCCCAATAGTTTGGTACTTTTGACAATGTACTATTTTAGTGTATCATGGGGTTTCACAGTGATTGTAAATTAAAGCTTTCCTTATGAAGACTGAAAATATACCTGACTTGGTAAATTCTCGACTTTCTGAGAATCAATGTTCATTGTCTTTTTTTATCCTTAATATGTTAATGACTGAATGAATACTAGAAAAGAATAGATGAAGGGGGAAGAAATAGTGTAAACAGCAGGTGAGTTCATTGTGCCAGATAAATTATGACAAATTCTTGGACTATTTACACCAACTAATATTTTAGACCCCAATTTTATTTTAAATCTAAAGAAATGAGCCTATGCAAACAGGTTCATGCCTTTTAACAGCCTCCATCCTAAGTACAACTGAAGAATTAAAACTGTCTATTTTCTGTTCTGTCTACTATAAGGTGTGGGCATCAGATGGATCATGCAAGTGTGTTTTTTCAGCATGTGTATGTTTGTTTTCCTGCCTCCTTGAAGTAATCCATTTTACTTAAAATTAGCAATACATTCTTTGACTTTCAAACTTCCAAATAAGCATTTGGAAACATAAAATTGTTTATTGGCCTGTGTTGCAGGATAAATAAATGTCTGTTCAGCCCCATTAGTTTTAAACCCATGATTTAGGATTCTTTTAAATGTGCTAAAATTAACAAGACTTAACTCTGTGGGTACAGAAAATGACAATACGAAATAATAAGTCATGCTGAGAATTGGACATTTGACAGGATTTCAATTTTTAATCTGGCCTCCCAGTTTGGGTGATCCTTCCTTTGTGGCAACAGATCAGAAAATATTTGCTTGTCAATAAACGTAGGCAGTTGCTACATCAAGGCAGACCTGGGTAAGCTTGAAATTTAGAAGGTAATGCCAAGCCGGAAGAATAGCTGGAAAGAATATGGTTTGATTTTCTAAACCATCAAGTGATTTGGTAATTGTAGTTTACGTTGGCAACTGAATTCAAGATGTCACAGTTTAGTACACGGCTAAGGTCAGTTATTACTTCATTATAATTATCCAGGGGCATCATTATACTATGTTTGATTGAGTTTCTTTCTTCTAAGAGCTAGAGAATTGCAAATCTTTTTATTCTCTGTTATGTGCATATGTATGTTAAGGTACATAAAAGAAAATGCTAATATAAATTCCTTACCATGTAGAACTTAAAAGTAATTCATAATAAAATAAGCTTGGATTCCATATATATATGAATTATCTTAAATTTATAGAGAAAATCTATAATATACTTAATAATTAGAGAAATGGTCATCTAATTATGGGAATTAGAAAAAACTGTTAAGACTGTCACAATTACCATTTCAATTTGGAAAACTAATAGAATTCAGTCTTACCTGTTGATTATTACACTTGATCTTAGCCAAAAGGCCGAGAAGTGATGATTCTTACCTATTAATTGTTAGTAGAATCCCTGATTCAAAACTATATGATTTTTTTAAAATAATTAAAGTCTTAATTATTGAGCAATTTTAAAGGCTGTTTCCCCAATATTAATAATAGGAATCATTAAGTAAATAAAAATAAATTTGGAGAATATAAAATCCAATATTGGGCTGTATTCACAAATAATTATATATGTTGTATAACTAATTTCCTTCATCTGTTTCGATAAAATTATAGCTGATGGCTACTGACAGGAAAGAATTATTTTTTTCAGTTCAAGGAGAGTTCATAAATACAATTTTAATCAATAGCATAAAGGATTTTATGCTAATCATTTCAACATTCTTTCTAGTAACTGGCAAAACTGACTAGTGGAAGCATTATAGAATGGTCAGTACTTACAAGTGAGAACTCTAGCGCCATCAAGCCTGGGTTCAAATCCTGTCATGCTGCTGTGGTACTGTGTCTTAACTTCTGTTGCTTTGGACCTTGTGCATTCCTGCTGGGAATGCAAAGTCTCTGAATATGTACTTGCTGCAGGAACATTGCTACTCTTTATATAACCCAGTTTTATTTGCATCTAGCAGTTATTTATGAACATTTTAAACTTTCAGAGTAGTGTAAAATTGTTTCTTGACCCATTTCATAGCACAAAATATTTTTCATTCTTTTAGTTTTGCATCTGGACAAGTCACTTAAAATTCACAGAAGTGAGTTTTTTTGTCTATAAACGGAAGTATAATGGGCCCAATATGTGTTATATATTGTAAATATTTTTATATTTTGTCTACCTTCATGAGGATTTTCTGACTCTTGTGTAAAACAGCTGTGATATAGCAATGGTCAAAAAAAAAATAGTCACAAAAATTATAGTATTTCTAAAGGTGTTTCTAAAATTTCTAAATTAACAATTTCTGAAGTTAAATGATGTAACTATACTTCAAATATTAAAAAGTCTCACTTTTATTAGATTTTTAAACTCTAGTATTCTGCTTTAAAGTTTGTTAATAATACTTTAAAATATTTATTAAACTATAAATTATACTAGTAGCTAATATTTACTGGAAGATATTCAAGCATATTCTAAATCATCCAAAAAAGAAAAGATTGAAGATGTTTAGGATGTGTATGTATTGTGTTTATTTACCGTATTCACAGTCTTTGAAACTGGATGCATCACACATTATATATAATAAATCTCAGTTAAGCTAAATATAGCTTTACTTAATCAGAGTGGCTTATGTTCCAACCATTCTGAGAAAAGTGAATTTTAATATTTTGTAAATTCAAAACAGTGAGATTCTATATTTAAAAAATACATATGAGTATATGTATATATATATTTATGTGTGTAGATACGTATATATTTCCACGGTTGCATCCGTATGTGTACTAATGTATATCTTTTTTAACATATCTCTATACTTAGCTATGTGTTTATATATATATTTATACATAAATTTTGTAAGGCTATATTGTGATTGATGTAGTGAAAATGATGAAATTAATCAGAAGGAGAACAAATACAAGATGATTCCACTTATATATAGAATATTAGAGAAACAAAAATGAATAGACATAACTAAACCAAAATAAACTCCAAAAGTATGACTATAGAATTGAGACTGCTGGGTGGGGACAAAGGGTTAGGTGGGGACCAAAAGGAAGAAAGAGCTCAGTGGTCTATGATAAAAGGGTGTGGGTGCTTTGGTGGTGGTATAGTGTGGCAACATACATCTGAAGAGGCATGAACCTATTCTCCTAAATTATATAGTGTTGTAAACCAGTATTACCTCAGTTATTCAAACAATCAATAAAAAATATTTTGAAGGGGAAAAAGAAGTAAAAGAAAAAAAATCCAGCTTTGTGTCATGTCAGAACAGTAAAGCTTAACTGACAAGCTTTGTTTCTTAGATATTATTTCCATTATGACTAAGATTAGAAGAGGACTTTCTTTTAGTTATATTTTTGTTTGTTTGGCATTTCCTTTTTTCTGGTACTGTTATGGGTTTTTTCCACAACCCAATTCTTTTGGAAATGAGTTATATCTGAAAATATGGCCATTCCCATAGTTTTACAACAATAAAAACATTTGGATTGGTGTGTAATCTCTTGTTACAGGCTTTGTTCTGTGTAATATATGAATCATACATACATACATGCAAATGTATACATAACTTCTTTTAAATTTAACACTGCTCAGTTGCCAAAATAACAGCTGCCATTTTTTTTAAGAAATAATTGAACTTATCCTTGAAGAACCTTGAACAGCACTATTTTTACTTTCAGAATTTCCTTTTAAGAATAATAGTGAACACTGAAAAGATACAGACCTTTATAAATATGCTTTCATATATCCCAGTTCACTTTCCCTAAATACTACTCTCAAAATTTTCTTTCAGCACGTCAGTGTACAGTTTTGGGTCATCCATAGGAATAGAGAAAGAGTTTCTAAGTGACTAGATTCTTGTTCTGGGGACACGAGTGCTCTCAGTTGTCCATTTGTACTATATGATTTGCTACTGTTTCTGCATATAGAACATCCTCACCCATTGAATGGTAAGGAAAATCTAATTTTCTGTGATTACCAGGCAACTTCTGTTACTTTTGTCTCTTCAAACTATCCTTTGCAAGGTCCTGACACATAAGTTTACTGCCAGGCTCCCCAGAGGAAATTCCCTGGACTCCAGAGGGAGATCACACCCTGCAATTTTGTCAATCTGGGAGCATATCAATTTCCAGAAACCCTGAATAGAGGGCAGTTCCCACCATATGTGCCTAAGTGTACCCTTTTCACTGCATCCTCCTCAGTGATTGTCAGGACTGTTATCAAATAGTTCCTCGGTATTTTTACGTTAGAAACCAGTGATTCCACAGGATGAGCTCTTGATATAAGGGCAGTTTTGTTTCATAGTCAGCAATATAGACCATAATTTTTGCCTTTACTCTTGCTGTCATATTCAGTTTAAAGAAATACATCACCTTTTAAGTGATTTGGGGAAAGTAGTTTAATGTGTTCCTTCTTAGCAATGGTTATGAATTATACTGAATTAATTTCGTCTTTTCTGGAACACTAAATTGAAAAAGAGAGGGCAAGTATTGAAAACAACTTACCTAGTAATTTTGGAATTGTAGATTTTGTTTGTCAGAGTTAATAAAAATCAGAAGTAGCAACACTTTGATTTTTAGATATAATTTTGGATCTATGATGTGAGCTGTATTTCAAATAGGTTAAAGCTTTGCATAAGTTCTAAGTTTTTTACAGAAAAGAGAAACTGAATTTTGAAATGGAAATTTTGTGGTCATTAGTATTTTATGTCTACATTTGTATCTGTTCTTGGATATTGAAAGTATTAACATATTAAGGAAACATAAAATACCCTGTCAATTTGTTTTAATTTTATTCTGTCTTAATAATAATAACCATGATAAGAATTTTAACTCTTAATTGTAAATGATTTCTAGAGAATACTCACTGGGACCTTGTTGATTATAGGCTTTCATGCAGTTATTGACCCAAAGACACACTCTGACCATAGAGCTCTATTTTTTTTGTAAATTTTGCATTTCTCAGTTTGATTCTTTCTTTTGCAAATTTAGGGTTTTCTATAGAGCAAAGAAGACACTATTCCTCCGAAATAAGGAGCCATGGTCCTTATTGTCATCTTTATACTTGTGGAACACACATAGGCAAGTATCCAGAAAATCATTGATGATGAAAGAGCATGACAGAAGTTAGGCATGGTGGTGGCATATCAGGGAGAGAAGGAAGAACTCAACCAGAGCATCAAGGGTAATGGGCCTCCTGACTAGAAGATATTTTAAAGTTGAGACCTGAAGAGAATAAAATTGAGCAACATGCAAATATGATAAATGAGGAAGAATATAGTGGGGTATAAGAAAAGGATAGGAAACTTTATAGAAATGGACTAGAGATGAACCTGGAAAATGAGGTAATAAAGACTTTGGTAATCACATTAAAGTTATGTTTCATCTTGGGAATAATGGGAAACACTAATAAAACTGGTTCCTTGATCAGTATTGAGAAATGTCACTTAGACTACAGTGCAAGGATCATAACACAGATGAAAAACAAAATGGAGGAAGACCCGTCAAAAGGTAACTGCAGTAGAGGGTATCAGTTAATGTGGATAGAAACATATGAAGACATAGGACTTGGTTGGATATGAAGTACAGATGAAAAGAACTAATATGACACACATTTCTGTTTTAGCACTGGTGGTTTGAGAAAGAAAAAGTAAGAGTCAAAGAAAACTTGGATAGGGTATTCATTCACTTCATTTATTTAGTACCTACTCTTTCTAGTCCTATAGGACTAGATCTGAGAACATGACATTAAAATAAAAAAAAAATTGTTTTCAGTGAGTTCACTGCATTGAAAGATATTAAGAGATTAGGAGGGGAAGTAAAACCAGTAAGTGAATGTGAAGCTTAAGTAGATGGGTCAAAGAGTATAAGCCAGGTGGATAGAGAGGAACAGAATTCCAGAAAAGGAATAGCATGTGGCTCTGATGTGATAAATACTTTTAATTGAAAGTAGTGAATTTACCCATATGTATCTTAAAATATGTGTCCTACTTAGTTTCCAACTTCAAGGTTATTGAAATATTTTCTTATATTTTAAATGTTTTGTTATTCTGTTTCAGCATTAGGCCTATAAATTATCTGGAGTGATTTTTATGTATGGTGTAAGATAGGAATTGCTTTTCATCTTTCCAAGCATACAATAATTTTCAAACTTCGTTTATTGAAATATGAGCTATCCCCACTGCTCTCTATTGCTCTCTTTTTTGTAAATCAAGCATATGAATATGTGTGAGTCTCTTTTGGGACTTTGCTGCTTTATATCATTGCTCTGTTTATCTATAACTGAGCCAGTTCAGACTATTAATTTGAATATAGGTGGCCTTAATATGCAGCAGAAAAGGTTTTTCTACGTCATTATTTTTAAGAGGTTCTAGCTATTCCTAACTTCCACATTTTCCTATTACAGAATCATATTTTCAAGCAAACCATTGAGTTGAAGATGTGTGTATGTGTACACATGCACACACATGTAAATACATACACAGCCTATGGAGGCTTATATTCAAAATACTTAATAATATAATAATGCTTAAAAATCCACTTTAAAAGGTACACAATTCAGTAGAGACATGGTTAAAGATTTTCAGTTACTGCATGAAAGAAAAATTCAAATACTAATAAATATGTTTTTAAAGATAGAAAGTTCTGGGGCTTCCCTGGTGGTGCAAGGGGTTAAGTCACAATACTGTGAAACATCCACAGCCACTATAGCACGAGTTCAGTCCCCAGCCAGGGAGGTGACCCACATGGTACAGCAGACCTCTCCTGTCTCTCCTGCTGCTCCCATCAGCATTGTATTTCAGTAGATTTGCCTGCTCTGCTCCCCACTCTGTCTTTGGTGAATCCTCTCACCCCCAGCACCTCTGGCCTGTACCCCAGCTCTTGTATACATAAATAAATCTTTTTTTAAAAGAATACCATTTATACAGAGTGAGATGGAAATACTTTTCAAATTTTATTGGTTTTCTAATTGTTTACATAGCCATATAATTTTGGGAGTACAGTTTTACCCCTCAACATGTATACATGCTTCATTAACCTCCACCAACACTCCAGGACCAACACCCTATCACCTTCCCCCCATACCTTCTCTTCCCTCCTCCACACCTATGGAAACACTGTATTTTTCATAGGAACTAAGCATTCTTTTTCTTGTGTTTTGTCAGTTTGTATTCTTTGATTATTTATATTTTATGAGTGAAGCTGTGCAGTGACCCTCTTTCACTTTTTGACTTATTTTACCTAACGCAGTCACCACAAAAGACATCCATTTTGTCCCATCATATGAAGGCATCATCATCTTTTTTAATAACTGAATAGTATCCTACTGACTAATATTCTTTATATAGTCAAATTCTTTATCCAGTTGTCTATCAGTGAGGACTTACTTTTGTTTCTATGTTTTGGCTTTTTTGAATAGTGCTACTATGAACTTATGAATACATAAATATTCATAGTAGTGTGAGAAATGCAAACTGAAATAATAGAAGTTCACTGTTAAGTATCAAAATGGATAAAATTCGAAAGCTTGTTAATACATAATGCTAACAGGATTCCAAAAACAATGGGAGCTTTTGTAGGTGTGGGTGGACATGTAAATGCTAAAAAAAAAATCTTAGAAAATATTTTAGCTTTCTTGCTAATGGTGATGATTGACAGCAGTCTCACTCCACTTATACACCCTTGAGAAAGTGTGTGTATGTGTACATTGTAGATAGATGTTTTCAATCAGTGGTAATTTCTTCCTTTTAGCAATAATATGGGACACTTTTTTAAAACTTGAACTGGAGGTGCTGTTGGCATAATGGGTAAAAGTGCAATGATACTGTTAAATATCCTACCATGTATACAGTGATACTGCTAAATACCTAACAAAGGAGAATTATTCAGCCCAAAATGTCAATAGTGCCAAAGGTGAGGTAGTCTGACAAGTTATTTATTACAAACATTAATGTTATCTGAAAACGGGAACACCCTGGTGGCGCAGCAGGTTGAGCGCCACATTGTGAAGCATCCACCGCACAGCAATGCGAGTTCGATCCCCGGCTCCATCCCCGGCTCCTTCGCTAGGGAGGGAGGAGACCCACATAGTGCAGCAGACCTCTCCTGCCTCTACCGCTGCTCCCTTCAGCAGTGTACTTCAGTAGATCTGCCTGTTCTGCTCCCCGCTCTGTCTCTGGTGAATCCTCTCACCTCCTGCGCGTCTCGTCTATACCCCAGCTTTTGTATGCATAAATCTTTTAAAAAAAAAAAAAAGCTGAAAATGGAAGAAAAACAAACTCACCTCTATTAATCACTCATCCGTTCTCCATTTTTATAGGGTTGTCATTTGAGAATTACACAGTATGTAACCTTTGAAGATTGGCAATTTCATTCAACATAATTCCTTGGGATTCATCCAAATAGTTGTAGTTATCAGTAATTTGCTTTTGTTATTTCTAAGTAATATTCTGTGGTATGGATGTACCATAGTTCAGCCCTCAAAACATTTACATTTCAGTTATTCTGTGATGATGTTTTTATTTCCTAAGAATTTATGCTTAAAATAGCAATTCCTGGATTGTATGTATGGTTTTATAAATTTCTCTTTAAAACCTGCTAAACATAAAATTGTACCATTTTATGTTTGCATCAGCAAAGTATGAGTGATCCAATTTCTCAGTCACCTTGAAGCATTTGGTAATGTCATAAATTTAACAATCCTGTAGGAATGAAAGAATAGCACAGTATGGTTCAATTTGTAATTCTCTAATTAATGATTAAAATAAATAATAGAGTCAAATCTATTTTCTTCTGGGTGATTTTAGGCTCAAACAATAAAATGATGTTGATCATGTTTTCATGTGCTTATTTTACCACCTGTACAGATTTGCTTTTAAGTTTTGAGGGGAGGAGTTTTTCAGTGTATGGAGTTTTTCAGCGTGTCTGTTAGGGGAGGAGCCAGTGGAGGGTGTTCATAGTGAAGATGGATTTTCTTATGCTTCATACCTGGAGTCATGAAAGCAAAAGGGTAATTACATCACCTCAGCAAAGTGAGCCAACACTTGGGAAGGAGCTTGATTTTTCACTCAGTTGGCCCAGAGCAGTATTCATTAGGAAGGAAAGCTATAACATTGAGAACTGGAAGAATTGATGTATAAATGATACACATGATGGGAGAGAAGATGGGCAAGACAAGAAGCTAGGACCACAGACTTTATAAATTATATGTATGGTCTGGAAGCAGAAGCAGGTAAAGCAGACTGTGAGAGAGATTCAAAGTTGCACACTGATAAGATTTGTACACCTGAAAGTTGATCAGGAACAACGATTAGGAGACACTATTCAGATGATGACTTAAGACTTTTCCAGGTAGTTACCAGGTTCTTAAATTTTGGTTTCAATCACTGAGCAGTCTTAATTCTTTAAAGCATACAATAGTAAGAAAGTCACTTTAAGAACAGTGAGTTGGGGAAGAGGAAGCTAAGGCTTAATGGTCTATTTTAAGAAGAATGTTACAGATTTTCTGATGTTTAAAGGCAGTGAAAATAAATAATGGAGTCAAATCTATTTTCTTTCTTCTGGGTGTTTTTAGGCTCAAATGAGATAATTATAATAATATTTCACATGTGTATTATTCTATAATATTTACAAAATATGTTGGCATATATTATTATCATGATCACAGCCTTATATAACTTGAACATTTAATGGTACTGCTTGGTTTGTTTTGCATTCTGTTAACAAAAACAAACCACAGTATACACTCACACCCACACACATATTTTTCTAATCCTCAATTTTTGTCAAGCATACTACTTTTTAACTTGTGCTACTTTGTTCAATTTTATAGACCTTTATAGCTCTCTGGAAATCCTTTCTGGACAAAGTAGTGGTACAAATATACAAGTGCTACTCAATAATTGTGAGGTTTATCTTTTGGAAGAATTTTATATCAGCTATCCATAGATTTATAAAAAATAATGGCAACCTTGAAAAGGTCAATGAAAGATTCCTTTTCCAGTTAAACTTCATTTCCTATCTGAGGATACCAAATGTTATAATAATCACTTCAGAAAGCTAAAATATTAGAAAATATTAGCAGGCCTCAAATGTATAAATACACATGTGCACATGATTTCTTGAACATGTTCACAAATATGTTCACAAATTCCACTCTTGCTAATGATTTCACCACATATTTCTTTGGTCTAGTTGTTTGGTATCACAATGCTAAGCAAAGAGGATCCTTTTTCTTTACCTCAGTTATAGGATACAAAGAGGCAGGAAACATCCTTGAATCCTTACCCCCAGTAAAGGCCTAGCATATCTACACAAAGAGCATGATTGACTCAAATGCTAGTCTAAACAAAAGCTTTAAATAATTTTAAAACAACTGCACTCCAGTAAGATAATAGCATCTGATAAGTTCTGCACCACAAATCAGTAAGATAAACCTAAATGAACCAAAATACTGTAACATCTAATCAGACTTAGAATCTAGACCAAACTGTCAAATCTAGAATTTAAAAAAATATATATAGACCTTGCATATTTGCAGAGATATTTAGAATATGTAAGCTAGATTAAGAAATCAAACAACTTATGATCCTTACTAAACCTGAAGATTGAAAAAACATTAACATCTTCCTTGGCACAACATGGCTTTCAAATCTATATGACATAGCTTGGCTCCATTTTCAGTCAGCATAATTTTGGCTTCTATTCTTATGTGGATAACAGCCAAATTCATCTGTCTTCTATGTCCAATCCTAGCATTTTTGTTTAGTTCCTCAACTGAGATTCTGTTTTAAATAGCCTGAAACATTACTGTAGAGAGATTTTTCCTGAGCAATTTGAGGTATCTTTGTCAAATCATATAGTTATCATCTGAAGCTTTGTTTTCAATCCAGTGGTTTAAAGAGTGTAGTTTTCTTTCTATAACTTGCTTAGAGATTTCCATGCCTACTTTCGCCCAAAATTGCTTTGATTAATATAATTCTCTTTTGCCATGATTTCTTTTGCTATTCACTGCCCTCTTTGATGAATAAAAAACACAGGTGCTAGATTTCTTGGGAGGGCTCAATTTGAGGGCACTGTGTGCATTCCTAACTTTACTGTCATAAACTGCCTTTAGAACTTCAGTTTTTATATGTATTTATAAAAACCTGACAGATTGCTTTGAGGTCTTGGGACTATTTGACAGCAGATCTATTCCTTAATCCTGCTCCCTGAAGACTGATTTTCTTGGCTACTTTGTCAGTGACTTCCAGCTTGGGTCAGTCAATGGGAGGTGAAGATGAGAGTGAGGTCAGGATGAGGGAGACAGCTATAAAGCTCAATGATTAAACATTTTCACTGGTAGCAGCTTGTGTCTTCTGTGACTCCAACTGCCACTCTCCGTACCCCCCAATGGTGCTATCATCAACCGGTGACCTCTGACCCTCCATTCCAGTCTTATAACTTCTTCTCTTTGATTGCCCAGTGTAGAGGCATTGGTGAATTCCTGATGTTGCTACTGTGTAGGTTATTCTTTCCCTGTTGTCACCAGTTGTTGTTTTGAATTATTTCATCACCTGTGCGATTAACTCCTTCTTATTAAATCCATTTTCTTGTAAATTACCAAAATGGATTATGTTTTTTCTGAATGGTCCCCAGTTGAACTGTTCTTAGCTGACAAACAGGAAGATTTAAATTTAACACACTGTACATGTATGTGTGGATTTATAAAGGCTACCAAAAGTAACTATGTATTGACCGTAAAAGTTACTATTGGCAATAATACTACATAAATCCTACTGAGATTGCAATTCAGTTGGACTGGATATTTATAATTATTTGAGGCATTTAGGACTCAATTGGGGGAAAAATGAGTTCTTTGTAAGATATTCTTATATGCTATATAAAAGCTTATTTATCTTTTATAATTTATAAAGTCAAGTTATGTCTCCAAGAATTTCCTTGGAATTTTTTCATTTTAGGAAGAAAACTTCAATTGAAATAATATAGAAGAAATAAATGATGATCTAATTATAATTTGATCTGAAAACTAATATGTAAAAATAAAAAAGTATATGCAAAATTTAAAAATGTCTGTGCCTAAATATTAATACAATAATTGAACAAACTTTCAGAAATAGGCTTTTCCTTTGAAATTAAGTTTACTTTTTTAATTTGGCTGCAGATATAAATATTATATTATGAGAGAATTTTTCCCATTTGGTTACACTGCATGTAAATATGTTAACTGTTAATAAGAATTATTTTATAATATAATACTTCAACATGCCTGCAAAGTAAAGGCATTTTTCCCTCCTTATGTGTCCTTCTTACACATTGAATCTTAGGTTAAAATTCTTTGTTAACTCTTATATGATATTCTTTCATGCCATTTATATGTATATACAGTTACATTCAGGAAGACATTTCAGAAGGTATCATTTCTTTGGTCTTTCTTTTGGAAGAGATGACATAAATTACACCAACATAGCATGTAAAGAGAATATGCCCAGTGTCCTGTATAACTCTATCCTGGCCACAATCAACAAGTTCACCATGTCCTGAATGGAAGAGGAAGATAGGAAGAGGCAAAGGGAGAATGGTCATAGTACTAATGTATACCTGATCAAAATAAGTCACTGTGACCTTGTTAGTTCCCATATCTACTTGAAACTTTGAAAACAACATGAAAATGATGATCAGTGCCTTATTTCTAAATAATCATCTTTATGTAAACTGATTCTAGTGATATGGTTTGGCAGAATATCTTGAGTCAGAAGGGTTTCCGGTGTTGTAGTTGCACTTATAACTGAAGAATTAAAGTAACTGAAAAGCTGTTAAAAGCTACCATAATTGCTTATCCCTCTGTAAACCCTAAAAATAGGTGAAGAAAGTAAAACTTCCTTTTGATGTGGATTTATATAATCATATTCCTATGAAACTGACATTGTCAACAGTAATATGAATATCTTTCCAAATGATATAAAAACCAAAACATTAAAAAGTTAATATTCCTTTAAAAACACATCTCTGTGCTGCCTGGAGTTCTCCCCTCCTTTTGATGAACAAAGTGCAGGCATACAATCTTTTTATCTCATTATGTTACCTTCCCATCTATAAATTTCTCCATCCCTTTGTTTCATCAAGGTTTTGTACAGTAATTCTATTGGGTTCAGAATAGAGTGGTGTTTCTTGAACTATCATGTAGATACAAATCAGCTGAGGATTTTGTGAAAATTGTATGTTCTGCTTCCATATATCCAGAGTCTATATGGCCTGAGAGTAGGTAGTTCTAGCGAACTTCCAGATGTTGCATGTGCTAGTATGTAGAACACATTTTGAATGGGAAGTAATTAGATTTCTTGTCTCTCTTCCCCACAAATGACATGCTTCTTGCAAACAAGAATGTGCTTTGCTTTTCTCTTGGTACACTGTATAGTAAATATGATGTATTTCAATGAAACATTTATTACATTCTTTGTCCACTAGGAGAAGACTTTGTTTTCTATAAATACAGAATGTTAGCTCCAAAAATAAAATGAATTCACATGTGAGCTAATATATATTAAACATTATTAGATTTAAATATATGTAAATGTTATACTTTATATATTATATGGTTTTGGCTTTAATGCAATGGTATTGGAATTCCTGTAGAGAAATTGTAACTTGATATTTCATCCCTAAAGACTAGTTTTATAATTATGATATACTGAAATTGAAAGTATATAATAAGTATGAAAGTGTTAGAGAAAAGGGAATATAATGGAAAAGGTGATAAAACATTGATCATTGTTAGCTGTATGTACCGTTGAATTTAAAGAATGTAGAACAGAAAAATTCACATAAAATATAAAGGAAAATGTTAAAATTAATAAATATAGCAAAATCAGTTTAATAGCTCTCCTAGTGTTGAATTTATAGGAAACCAAAATTTGTATATCGAAATTTTTTTTGTGTTGGAGTCAAGATTAAGATAATCAAAACTTAATAGAGCTTTCTTTTTTATTATTATTTAGTAAATTCCTAGTTCCTTTAGCTTTACATGCAGCTAACATCCATCTTAATGCTTTATGTGAAAACAGATTTCAAAATGTCCTGTATAGTAAGGCATAACATAGAGAACATAAGCATGCACACTTTTTCAGTATTTTTCTTTCTGTTTCTCTTTCTTCAGAATGACCCATAGTAAACCTCACTGCTAATAGAAATAAAAATGATCACAAAGAACTCTGAGAATCACACATCCTTACTGCCCTTTAGTATTTCTTGATTTTTCATATTCACCTATTTTTTCTGGCTTAGCCAAAAAAAAAAAAAAAAGTCTATTGATACTACAAGCGATAAGGCTCTGGTCAAAAAGGAGGTAGAAGATAGTAAAGATTCAGAGACTGACAACTGCTATTTTACTTAATCTGTTAGTATCCATATGCCTGTTAGTGTGAAGTTGAATTGTTTCTATTGGAAAGTTGTTTTCTAAGATGCTAAGCTTTTTTGGATGTTGATGACTGAAGTACGACAGCTCATATGTACCGCTGAACACTCTGACAGCATGAAAAAATTTACTGGCTCCTGGATGTTTTATCTTAACATACCTACAAGTGCTACACATATTACAGTTTCTTCATGCTTAAAATAATTTTTTTCATTGTTACATGGGAGTGTCGTCTGTTTTTTACCTCATAATGTCCTCAATGGGACTTTCTTCCCCATAAGGGAAGTAATTTATTTTCTGAATAAGTATAGTAACTGCATGTGGCAGTATTTTTATTCGTGTGTTTGAAAGTGATAAATTGTTATCTATCAGTTATAATTATAGAATGAACTTCTTTACTGCAAATAAAAACAAAAAATGTATCTGTGTGCTATTGCCAATTCATGTTTTAAAAGCTACATGATTCATACTTGGAATACTTAAGATTATAACCATAATAAGACTCACTACTGACATACACATATATGTGCATTATAATATCATCTAATAATTTCTCAATATTTGATGGTGAAAAAAATAAAACATGTCCATATCTCAAATATATCACTCAGGATATTCTTTAATTTTTATTTCATACAATCCAAGTTTTCTAGCAAAATGAGTCATTTTTAGGATATGATACTAAGATCAAATAAAGTCACATTTAGAATTATGTTGTCAACATTTTTTAGAACTTAGTGATAAAATTTCTATTCAATTAAACTCTCATATAAAACCAGAATTCTAAGCAGGAATACCTTGGCTTGTATAAACATAAACAAAGAATCTCAAACACTCCATTTCCAAGACCACCTTAGAGAAATAGAAAGACACTTAACAGCTAGGAAATTGTAATGTACAGAATCACAAAAAAAGAAATGATTATTCAGGTTAGAAGATACATGTTACTGCTTTTTCCCTCAGATGTGTATTTAATAGGTTTTATTTATAAAGACACTCTTCACATAGTGCTATATATTTTACATATTCAAAGATAATTATCCGACATGTTTTGCCTTTTCATAAAGAAAGGACAATGCTGATAGTGTAACTAAAATATAAATTTTAATTAATTCATATATTTGAGGGGAATTTCTAAAAACCAATGTAATTAAAATACAAGCAGTTTTATCTTTGCAGTATTTTAGCACAAACCTATGTTATTTAATATATGTTTTCTTATAACTTAGAAGACTTTTAAAATATTTTTAATAAAATATTTGATTGGTTACTGTAAGTTGTAAGAACTACAGCAACCATATGGAGGACATTTTAATGAAGAAAACTTCCAAACTTGTTTGGACAGTTTGCTGCTGAACTGCCCTCTCTGCTATTGATCTTGTTGCTAAGGAATTGACACAGAATTAAGTTTCCAAGATGAAAATGGAAGAGAAGGCAAAAAATGTACTGCTTAAAATTAGGCAGGTATGGCAGAGTGGAATTTAAATATTTTACTGCCAAATTTGAATCTGCAATTATTTAAAAGAAAAGCTTCTATAATATCGTAACAGACTCCTCCATTGCTGTGCCTGTTCATAAATCTTAAATCTAGTGATTGATTTAAAAATATGGGCTGTAATGTAGCACTATAGAAAAAGCTCAGGATATTCCTATAGTCAAATACTCTATATTAATACTCTATATTATTATACTATGTGAAGAGTGTCTTTATAAATACTCTATATTAATACTTATTTCATAACTTTCACTGTAAGTTAGTAAATATACATTTAACATCACATTTAATTCATGATTAATACAGCCAAGCCATAATAATATTATGCATGTACATATACACATATATGTGGTAACATAAATGCATTTACATGTAAATTTGCTTACCCTGTTAGCAAATTGAAGTTTATAAAAGAAAATGAATGGAAGAAATTTAACATAGCTATTTTTGTTTTGAAAAAAAAGGGGAAGAAGAATTCTTTGACATTTCGTTCAACTAAATGTCTCTTCTTTCTCAATTGAAGCATCCAGGGAATATTATCCTCATAAGTTTATTTCTATGCTTAACCAAAATTTAATAAATTGTGTGTGGTTGAATAATGAACTGGCCCTAGAACTTTCTTAATTTAATTCCTCTCTTCTATGAACTTACACAGCTGTTTAGTTCTTTTGTAAACAGGGAAGGCTAGGCACTCTTGCACAGATCTTTTTAGCATATGAAACATATTGACATGAATATAACATATGTGCCAAAGCAATATTATTCAGCTAACATTTCAACGAAATGCAACATAAAATTTTAAATTACATATTTCTGCATGTGTTTGATTCCCTTGTTTACTGTTTCTGATCCAGAAATATAGAAGACTCTTATTGTGAAAAACCATATCTAATATCTTTGCATTTTAATTCCATTATAAAACCATGGTTATAACTAGTCATCATTTATCTTGTAATAGTTCCAAAATTATCAGGTATAAAAATGGCAATTTTAGTTCATTAGAACTTCTGATTCAAATGACAGTGTCCAGGAAAAGGATACTGACAGACAGAGGTATGTCAAACATAGAAAGCAGTTAGGAAAATTTTGTTTATTGGAATAGCAAAACAAAAGATAGATTGGCCACTATGGTTGAAGCATATCACTTTAAACAAATCTGTCATATATCATCACCTTAGTTTCTCCAAACAGAATACTGAACCTCTTTTCCTTTTTCAGGTAGGATGATGTGATTATTCATTATTTGCACTTCACAATAACAAAGACATGTAGTATAATAAGTTATAATTTTTCTTTTTAATTTTACTCTCTAAATCCCCATTCATGAAATCTTTTTATGATTTAACATGTTTTCTGTTCTCAGAAATAGGATTGTTGTCTAATGAAATATTTTAGATTTTTTTTGCTTTTTATTCATTGTATAATTATGTAAGATTTTTGATACCCTAACTGAAAAGTAGTGTTATACTTCTGTTTATAATTGCATAATTGGAAATTCCACTAAAATTTAATTTAATAACACTATTAATAAATGCCTAGTCTTAGCATATATTGAAAATGTATACTTTTGTTACTGTAATATTCTATAAAAGGAAATATTTCAGAGTAGAATATGAAAGAGTCTTGCAAGTTGAGCAGGTCCTAGATGTCAAAAATAGACAGCTATTTTCTTCAAAATGTGCGTATCAGTTTTCAATGTTGGAGACAATCTGATGAGGAAGAAAAGCTAGATAGAAGATGGAGTTCATTTTAGTCGACTGCATATGAAATTTCAGAGTAAGATCCATGTCATTTTTATGTGCTAGAGCAAACTGTGATTCATATTTATGTCCTCTTCTCACTGGTATTTTTACTTTCTTACCTTGCTGAAAAGATAAAACATACACATCATATATCATACATTGAAACCTTACCCAAGCTATGAGGAGGAGTGGGGAACTGATACCAACTAAACTTGGCTTCCTGTGAAGGGAAGTTAAATGGTTTCTCTATACACAGAAGAATTTGAAAGAGGAGGCACTAACTTAAAATATTAGATATTTATAGTATGCTATAAAAATTATTGTAGTAAAATGCTACTATAATCTGATATGTGTTTTTTCTTTCTTTTTCTATTAATAAAAATGGAATACTAGCTGGGTTTCTTGCTTATAGGGCTAGTCTGAGTCCCTAATCTTCAGAAGTTATCAGTGCTGCATCTTAATTCATATTGGTTATCATTTAGTCCCTCCCCCATTGAATGGGCCTTGATAACCAGTAGGGAACTTTAGATAAATGAAATTTATACTGACTTTCTCCACAGTTGAGCTGCCTTTACATCTGATTAATGAAAAGAAGACCTCTTTCGAGCAGGTCTCTGACTTTTGTGATTTCCTCAACAATTATTTCTCAGGCATTGCTGACTTAAGAGATTCTGTGCGACCTTTTTGAACAGAAATTTTAAGTACTAAGAAAAAGCCTTCTAAGGATTTACATCCCCAATGGGGCTGAAAAGTAAAAGTCTTTGAATAGGCATCAGGTTTAATAATAATAATAATATAAAAAGGAGTTCCATTTATTCTCCTAGCAATCATTTGAATAACAGGGATTTTTTTCCCAAAAAGATCCATGTAGATTAATTGAATAATTTTCTTGAGGGAAGAATTGAAATGGCATTTGAACTTCAACTTCAATCATAAACTATTTTAGCTCGATCTCTATTGTCCCATATGGTCTTTAGCTTGTTAAAGAACCTCTTGTGCCATTACATAGTTTTGTGCTGTGTAAAAGAGGACTCCGGTGTCTGGGCAGTACTACAACCTGACTAGAGTTTCTGGTTTACTTCGTGGAAGGAGATTTGTTACACCTAAAGTGAAGTGACTTTATAAAACTTCATTGCTAGTGACTAAAGGGCTTCCTCTGTCTAGTTAGAACATGGAGAGGAGGTGAATTGAGACCCTTCTCACTATGCCCCAGGGAAGCATAGTTAACATCCAGGAGAATTTGGTTTTTGGAGTTTTCACTCGCACAGATTCCATACTATGTTATCCATTGCCAGTAGGATAAAAGGGGAGACTTTGAAGAGAAATGATACCATGATTCTCATATGAACAATGCTTCATGTGATAGGCATGTCCAATCTGAAGATAAGTAATGCAAAGGAAAGAAAGAGTGAGTTCTGTTCCATGGTGTAAAGCATTAGAAAAAGTAGGAAGATACTTGAACTGTGATCAATTTGTATCATATTTATTCATAAAAATAGCAATAGTAAAGCTATTCAAAATATTCTCATCATTTATTAGAACAAATTTGTAAAAAGTTACTCCAGACTTTTGCATCTGCAATCTTTGATGTCAGTGTCAACCTTGGTTTTACATAAACTTTATAATCTTGCCCAGTTGCTCATAAAACTCACACACACACACACACACACAATCACTTGTCTTTAGAAATACTTGTGTTCGCACAGAGAGAAATGATTATAATATGTGGGTATTACATTTATTTTAGGCTAGCAACTTATCTCATAAATTTCACTGAGGTGATCATTCATTCTACCAGTAGTAGCAAGATATCCTGTCTACTACTAGATAAATTTATGCACAATACCCCTTGCTATAGTTTTTTTTTATCAAGAGTACTTTAAATAATCATTGTAATTTTTAAACATTTGATTCCAGTATGATAATTCAGTCCCAATGGATGTGATCATTAATAGATTATTGTTCTGTCTACAGCACCAGTTACTTTAATAACTGACCTTATGCAATTGTCCCTTAGTTCTTTTGCAGCTATACTGAAAATTTCATAATCATAAGTGTGTTGCATTGCCCTCTTCTAACTTATAAACATAAACACAAGAGGAAAATCTAGAAATTAGGGGGTTGGAAGTTTCATATTCTTTATTAGTAGCCACTGTTTATATGCTGGTAGGCACATTTTCCATTAGCACCCACATGTCTACCTCTGGTCAGATGTCTGTATGATATACAATGTTTGCTCCACTGTAATATAAACAGTGAAGAGAAAAGACTCAAGAATATTAAGTACTAAGCTTCCATATGTCTTTCCAAGTATGTGAAAATACCTTACAGAGTCAAATTTAATCTCAGCCAGTTCAGCATGCAAGTTACTAGGCATGCTTTCAAGTTTCACTTATCAGAACTCCCTGCCCACTTGTAACATTTTGACTTATTCAACTCAAATAATGAGTCAAAAATCAAGAAGCAATTAAGCAGAGTGCAATTAAATTCAGTATGCCAGTCTTACATTCAGGTCAGAGCAGAAATGAAAATTAGAGAAAGTGCCAAATTTGACTGATCATTGAAAAAGATAAAACCTAAGATTTTAAGTTTAATTGCTGTATAATAATTTAAGCCTCAAACTCTATGGACATAATGTTTTGAAATACTGAAATGATTCTTTTCTTTTTAGAAAAATAAAAGCTTTCAAACAGGTCTAAATTTCATATTTTTCTTACTTGTCCAACATCTATATTTATACCCTAAATCAGTGGGTATCTTTCTTTCCCAAACTCTCATTCTTATTTAGAGTGTTTCCCTCTTATGTGAACATGACTCACATACCTGTCCCAATTACATATTTCCCACAATCATAAGCTGTCAAGATATAATAAAAAAATTTTTGCTTTAATAATTCCTTCTACTGTTTTCAGAGACCAAACTAACATACTTAAATGTATTTTCTTTAGAGATAGCTAAATCGTTAAGTATCAGAGTTTAAAGCCCATCAAAGAGGAAGAATACTTACCTTTGGTCTTCCATTTGGGACTTAGAAGGTTTATACTCAACAATTTTGGGACATACTAGTAGTAAATGTAACTCTTACAAGAATAAAACAGCCACAAATAAGCTGAATCCTCATAGGAATCTGAGATTTCTCCCCTTATAATTCTTACAGATTTGAAGAGTCAATAATCAAATTGGATTAGGGCAACCTACCCCTAATCTGACTGTCAGAATTAAGGGTAAATACTCTGGAGGAAGAGTACATCAGTCAGCCCCTACACCACAAATTATCTCAGTGACTTTTATAAACATTGTCAGGCAGTTAACATAATATCAGGGCTCAAAAACGTAAGGACTTTTGAGAGAAAAACTAGACAAATATGTAAGTGACCCAGATAATGGATTTTGCAGACATGCTTTTAAATAAATGCAAATAGTGTGTTTAAGAAAGTAAGAGATATTATTGAAGTTTTCGGCAGAAAACTGGCCTATGTAAAATAATTACATGACTATTCTAAACCTGAAAATAACAATAATTCATAATTCAATGAGGTTTAGGCAAATCAACTTATTTTTATTTTATCTTCTGCAAAGTGACGGATTAGCTTGAGTTAAGCAAATATTTCTTAACCAGGATAAAAATACTGAAGAATAGAGGATTAGTAAAATGATTTTTAGGTTTGGGGAAAATATCCAAACTGAAGCACAGATAGAAGAAGGATGTAAAATACCACAGGAATGTAGTTGTCATTTACAAAGTGATAAAATGTGTGAAGCATGTATATGTGGAGAATCTGAGAATAATCAAAGAGAAGGGTCAAAACTTAAAGAGAATTTTCCAAAACTAAAAAAAATGACAGTGAGAAACAAAAGTATATATAGTATCAATTTCAAGGAAAATAAAATACAAAGAAAATAATACTTCAGTATATTTCAGTTTAACTGCTGAAATCAAAGACAAGGAAAACATCTTAAAAATATCCAGAGATTCTGACATTTTATATTCAAAACTGTAACAGTAAAATCAGTGCCTTATTCTCAACAGAGTGGAAGGTAAATATAATAAAATGACCTGTTTTCCAGGGAGCCAGTCTAGATTGTATAAACACAGAAAATATTTCTCATAAATAAAGGCCAAATAAAGACTTTTCATAAATTTAGTAGGCACATGTCTAAGGTAAGTTCTTCAGAAAGGCAAAAGGGAATGTAGAAAATACAAAACAAACTGAAAATATGATTAAATCCAAATAAATGTTTACTATCTAAATTAATAATATGAGCTTTTAAAAATATTTAAAATATGAAACACAAAACTTAAAGCTTCCTTGCTGTTACAAAGCAGTATTAAAAAAATTTTAAAGAAACAACTTAAGACTCAATATTGCTACTTAAGGTGATCTAAAATTCACTAGAATACCAATGAAAATGCTACAAGATTTTTATGTAGAAATTTACAAATTCATTCTGAGGAGTCTATGGAAATGGATAGAGTCTAAAGTAATCAAAGCAACCTTGAAGAAGAATAAAGCTAGAGGGTATACACTTTAAGACTTACTGTATTAAAAAAAGAAGACTATAAATTACAGTAATTTGGACAGTGTGGTAATGACATAAGGCTATTCACAACAGCACTCTGCAATTCTAGGGGGGAACTATAGCCTTTTCCAAACTGGTGGTGAAATAATTGGGTATTGATTAAATGAAAAATTTGAGTTATTTTTGTTGTTGAGATAACATTGATACATCTTTGTGTATTAGAAGTAATGCTTTTGACCATATGCAAAGATTAGTTTGAAGTTAAAGAATCACAATGAAAATGTAAAATTAAATTCTAAATCTTTTGGAATGAAGCAAAGAAAATGGAATTTATGACTGAATTAGGCAAATATTTTTATAGAAGACATTAAGAAAATCAACCATTAAATAAAAATTATATTTAATTAAAATTACAAATACATATTCTATTAAAATCAGTAACACCTGTTCATCAAAACATACCATTAAGAGATTCAAGAGCAAGTCATAAATCAGGAGAAGATATTTGTAGTATTGGTATTCAAATCATAACATTTAGGATTCCAACAACAGTAGAAAGTCTTATTTAATGATAACTCAGCAGTCACTTCATAAACATAAAAATACCCAAATGGAGAGTAAGCATATAAAAACATATTCAACATCATTACTAAAGAGGAAAATGAAAACCCACAAGAATGGTTAAAGGGAAAAAGATGAGCAATAGTAATGAAAATAATAAATCAATTGTAAATAATAGCTAATGGGAGTTTAAGTTGGTACAAATACTTCTGAAATCTATTTGGTACTATCTACCAAAACTGTACATCTTGTTGATTACCCATTAATGTCACTCGTGTGTATACCCAATAGAAGATGAGTGTCTATGTCCACTACATACACTTACCATACACATACATACACACACAGAGTATGTGCAGAATGATTATATTATAGAGTGCTACAAATATACATACATATGTGTGAGCATGCATGCATACAAATAATAAAACTGGAGGGAGGTTTTGGGTAATTAAGATAGAGGAGACATTGTTATGCTAACTTTAGAGAAGGAACAACAGAGGTGAAAAAGTAGGCCCTATGTCCTGGAGGTCTGTGAAGTCAGGAACAAAGGCAAGTTCTCCCAAACGTGAAGTGATACGAATTCCAAAAAAACCTTGATCATGTTCTGCATTGACCTGGACACTGGCCCTGGAACAGAGCTTATTGAGTATAGAAGCAGTAATCACTTCATGCCTAGAAACCCAAAATGAACGCTTGTAAGAGAAAGAAGCAAACAATGAGGTCAGAACAAACAACTCAAGTGAAGGTAGGCAGGGATATCATAAAATAATTTCTTACTCTCTTCCATATCCAACCATAAGACCTAATCCATTAGGCCAGTGAAAGCAGAATAAAGCAGAACAAATGTATTTATGTGAGGGGTGGAGGAAGTGCAACAAAATATTTTTTTATTAACACTTTTTTTTATTTATATATATTTGACATCAATTGTAATCCCCATGTATTCCCCATCACCATATCACCAGTGCACCATCACCTCAGTCCCTCGTGCTCCCATCTGCCCTCAACCCTCCCCCTCTGCCCTCCTCACCAAGTGTCCCCAATTTATCCTTGTCTTTTCATTTTTGGTTTTTGTGTCTTTATTGTTATTATTATTGTTACTGTTCTTATTCCTTTCTTTGATCCTTATTTGGTTCCCTTATATTCCTCCTAGGGAAGGAACCATCTGGTATTTTTCTTTCTTTTTTTTTTTTTTTTAAAGATTTTATTTATGCATACAAGCACTGGGGTACAGGCCAGAGGTGTGGGGGGGGTGAGAGGATTCACCACAGAGAGCGGGAGCAGAACAGGCAGATCAACAGAAGCACACTGCTGAGGGGAGCAGCGGGCACAGCAGGAGAGGTCTGCCGCACCATGTGGGTCCCCCCCTGGCCGGCAGCAGGGATCGAACTGTGCTACAGTGGTTGTGGTCTGCTTCATAGTGCGTTGCTTAACCCACTGCGCCACCAGGGAGGCCCCTGGTATTTTTCTTTTGCCTTCTGACTTACTTCACTGAGTATAATCCCTTCCAGTTCTATCCACGTTCCTATGAATGTGTCTAGTTTTTCTTTTTGATTGCTGAATAGTATTCCATCGTGTATATGTACCATAGCTTCCCTATCCACTCATCTTTTTTGGGCATTTAGGTTGTTTCCAGGTCTTACCTATTGTAAAGAGTGCTGCTATAAACAAAATGTTTTTAAAAGTCATATTGGAAGTGTGGGGGAAAGGTATCTAAAACCCAGTTGTTTACAATGATTACCTCTCAGGGAAAACACCTTTGCTATTGTGTATTTCTGTGGAGATGGAACTTTTTATAGAAGCAATTTCCTATCATACCCAACTTAAACAATTCTTAAAAGCCTAATTATACACAGAACTTCATTTTAGGAAAGCAGAAAAGGGAAATGGTATTAAAATGTTTTAAGTTTTCTAAGATCCTTTTATGTCTGAAAAATAAAAGCACAAATTTTCATTAGTCTTTAATCAAGTTACAGTTGAGGCAAATGGAACACAAATAATTGGAAAACTGGTTGAAAATAAATAGATCATTATTTAAATTAATTTTAAACAAGCTAAATATGCCAGTTAAAATGCGATAGTTTTTAAATTGGACTTTTAAAAGCCTGTATGCTGTTCACAGAAGACATGCATTAAATATAGGGTTGCAGAAAGATTGAAAAAGAAAGGTTATAAAATAATAAACCATGTAAACACCAAAAACACATCTACCTAAATGATATCAAACAAAGTAGACATTAAGACAAGTAAGATTGCCAGAAATAAATTTCATGAGATTGTGTCAATCCATAAAGAGGATTTTAAAATTATTAATTTATATGCATGTAAATAAAGAAGGTTAATAACACATATTTCTTAGCAAAATCATAATTAAAATAAGATTAACAAGTCCAAGTTTCTTTTTTATGAAGTAAAATGCTTGACCTTTCTTGCAGGTATTTTTCCTATGCAGATTTTTTCCCTTTCTGCTACTTGTTGATTTGAAGTTATATTATAAAAACTAGAGGTTCGTATTCCATTAAGCGCTATCAGCATAATAATATATTGTGGGAATTTGTCTCACTATATTATAAAATCTTTGAGTATGAATCCCATATTATAATTATATCTTCTATATTGTGTAGCAGTATAATAAATAATCTTCAAAAACATATAATAAAACACAAAATTAAACATAATACCTGATTAACCAGGGGAATTTTGTGGTATCTTCCATAAGTTCTGTTATCTTTCTCTTGGCATGGACCTTTAAGGTTATTTTTGTTTTGTGATAATTCGTTGTGATCACACAAAATAATATTTTCAGATCATCAGATATCCATAAATACGAATGAATAGTTTATACTGATTGGGTATTAAAACATCCAGAAATGTTAAAGGCCTTAGTTAAGTTATAAATAAAATTGATTTTCAAAACCATTTTTCTATTCCCTTGAATATAACATATATGTAACACAATCTGTTAATTGTTAATTCCCATAAACACATTGCCTATATTCATTAGATAGAAATTTTAGTCTTATGATTTTAATAACTTTTTTTCTTATAGTTGTTATGTAAATTCTGTACCTCTGATATCCCTATCTACTAAGAAGACTTCTTCTTAGTCTATAAACCTAGTAAAGTCTTACTTACTCCAAAATAATAATGGACATTAAAAAAGAGACACTGAAAAATTACTTAGAATTATTTTTATTTTTTAACTAATCTTTTAACATTATAAAATTTTGTAAGCTTCAGGTGCATTTTCTGTAAGTTTCATATGCATGTCATGCATTATAACATCTATCTACTACATTAAATCATCATAAAATGCATTATTTTTAAACTCAGTATTCTCCTTAGCATTTTTCATCTACTCTGAAAAAAAAACAAAAAAAAAAACCCAAAAAACCTGTATTCATGATCAGTCCTTAAAATTTTACAAACCAGATTCTGTTTCTGCAGTATGAATGACCTAACCTCCTGATCTCATGATATGCATTTGGTCTTTCTCTTTTTCCACCAAAGTGCTACCAAAGTGTCCCTTGAAACTCTCCCCTAACATTGATTCTGACTGTGCTAATATTTCCTTAGGTGCCTGTTTTACTCTGCCCTTTAGTCTACTGAGAAAGCATTTTCCCTGTTGTCATTCAACATAAGCAGACCTTCAAAGCTGAAGATAGAATCCCCTTCTCTTTTCACCCTACACACTGTACAGCTTCATCAACCCTCACAACATCATGTGTTTATTAATATGTGAATGATCATCAGTTCACTTATAGCCCTGCTACTCTCTGCATGCCAAACACTGTTATTCAAATGTCTTAGTAATTAACCACCAAAATCTGTAATTCTAATCCTACAATACTCTGCAATCTTTGTTTTCCATATCTCTACTCTAGCTTAGATCTTAGATATCTCTCATGTAATCTAGTGTTAAAATTATTTTCCTGACTTTCAGCCTCAATCTCTAAACTATGTCAGTTTAGAGAACTTCATTTCAAAAGGTGAGCTTTTATAAAAGACTTATACTGATAAAGATCATGAAAGAAAAAAATCAAGGATCAAAACTTTTGATTAATGCTACCGATTTAGAGTCTATTTAGAAGAACTATAATAACTCTACTTTTTAAAACTAATATTTAATTATTCTGTGAAATACACTTCAACAAAAATTCCTGGAATTGCTAAAGTTGCTTTTCATCAGGCAAACTACATGCCTCTACCATCCAAGGTTCTCACTCTGCCAATATCATAGTTATTCCTTACAAGAAAGCACTCATTTACCCTTCATTTGTCTATAGTTACCATACTCTATATCCATATATATTCAGAATTTTTCATTTAATTTCCTGAATAAGTAATTAAAAGAGTAACACTATACTGTCTTAGAAACTTGGGACTTCAAAAATTAATATTTAATCATCTAGATATTTATTACTTTATCCATGAGAGTGTCAGACATTTTGAAAAGTTCTTCATTCACATCACCAAAATCTCATTAATTTCACTAAATAGTTCCATACTGAACTGAACAAGTTAAGCCTACTCCCAAAGCACCTAAAACTCTGGAAGGAAGTGATTTACTTACTTTTACGAACTCATTAATTAAGTACTCACAATACTCTAGGCTTTTACCAAAAATAGAGATGATTCAGTCTCTTTCTGGAGAGACCATCTTCAGTTTCTATTATTATTAGAATACAAATGCAGCTTATTGGTATCTGCCACCCCTGGGGGACAATGAAGCATATCACAAAAGAAAATGTTGGCATAATGGTTGTCTCCAGCTAAAATTGCCTAAGAAACAGAAGTTGCTGTCGAATAAGTTGATGTGTGCTGGCAGAGTTATGTGAGAAGTTTGAATTGCCTCTTGCATTATGTCTAACATGTCAAGCTCTCAGTTTCATAGGGGTAAATCTGGTATTCTATCACACCTTTCATAATTAACTCAAGGTAGCCCAAAGCAACAAGTTTCCTGATGATATGAGGATGTAGGCAAAAATGATAATATGATAGCTTTCCTAAGAGATGATATTTGTTAGGACAATAGGAATGCTTCTGATTCTTCCTGATGCATGACATGCCATTCCCTTCTATTTATCCAGTACAGGTACCACTTAGAGCTGTGCATTAAAGATGCCTATCCTTTAAATGACTAAATATTTTAGTAGATGAACGTCTCCAGCTATATAATGAACATCAAATCAGTTGTGAAAATGAAGTTAATTTCTCCATCCTGAACACAAGAAAATGGATATTTAATCTTGATGAATGCAATCGAATCTGTGAATCCAAATCTTCGTATGCTATTACCTGTTTACTGCAAAGCTATTGGGAATAGAGGATTTTAAATGTTTAGCCATTTCTTTTGAAAAACTTTCTTGTACATTTTGAATCCATGGAATTTCAGAGGAAGGGAGGATAATCCTTCTGTAAATTAAGTCATGATGATCTTGATGATCAGGTCAGACCAGCTGATATGCTCTCCATAGAAATGCAGCACAGCAATTGACTGTCATAAAGATTAACATCCATTTGCTTAGCTAATGAGTGCCACATGCACAGCATATCCAAAACTCATCCTTTAAAAGGTTGTATCCATTTTTATCTTCACATCTGGAAGCACATCCAGTGTGTTATACAGCTGCATGACTGATTTTCATGTTTGTGGTCTGTAATCAGTCTCGTTAATTTTTAGTCATATTCCATATATACTGGTGGTGTACTTGGAAATATGTATTATTGGACAGCTGGAAAAGTTTCACTTTTCAGGTGTTTATAAATGCATTTCAGCATTATTTTATTCCTCTTTGGCCTTGAGTGGTTCTCTCTTGCTAATTTTGATACACATACTATCTTACAAAAGCTAGTCCTTCATAGGTGATAATACAATGAAAGTTTGCACAGGAATTGCTTTAAATAGACATTTTCAATTACAGAAGAGTCACATGACCCCATTTGGTCTTTTGCAGTGCTATTAAAGTAGGAAAAAAAGGAAATGCACTCACAAAATGTTAAATGTTTAAAATTAGCTTTTGCTATATTCTGCTTTGAAATACCTGCATGTGTACTTTTAAAGATGTCTAAATGATGTGTCATGTTATGTTGAGTATCTTCTTTCAAAATAAATCCTGCCCCTCAAGGATATCTATATCCAAAGTAGCTATGCCGTAATGTAGACTATAATAGCCCTTCTGTGCTAAGAAGAACAGGGATAGAAATAGATACTGTATGACTAAATGCTGATTGACAGCTCCATCACAGGCATGGAACTTCTTTAGCTAAACTGCAATAAAGAGCCTTCATATCATACTATTCAATAGATAATAAAATAGTGTAAACAGATATAACCTTGTGGAAAAATTTGTCTACTCAATTATAACAAATACAAATTAAACATTTGCTTTTTAAATATCTTAAATAAGGATTATAAAATTAATTGATTTGTGAGATAAACTTTCTTCTCAATTATCCTTTAATTTTTCTTACTAATGAAAAATAACACTATATCTGGGTACTCTTTAAATATATGAGGGCAAATATTTAGTACAAGAACTTTTTAAATGCAAACATTGAATGTCTCCAAGTTACAGGTTGGAGACAGCTTAAAAGCTCCTACAAAAATGAAAATTCACTTTTAAATCTGTCAGAGTGTCTGCATTGGTATGTTACTGGGGGAAAAACATGAAGAATTCTTGTCATCAGAAGTTTCTTGAGAAATAAATAGGATGCTTTCAAAAGTAAAGACCTTTGCTACTCACAGAATCATACACAATTGAAGGGTACCATTATTATAAATAATACAGATGTAATCTTAAGTCTTTGGAACCATGGAGTCCTCAAAATGACCTTATCAGTTGAAAGATCTTGTATCAAAATTGATAAAGTAAAAAATAACAATATAAGTGTTGACCAGGCATAGAGATTTTGCCATATATGCAACATATATATGAAGTAATGTCACTTTGTTGTCTTTCAATTCTGTCGTAGTTATTCCAAATAACTACAGTTATCATATCATCAGGAGTTACTATTGGAGCGGTTATAATACAGCCTGCATAATCTGTATGCACCTTCTATCCAAATTAATGAGAGATTTGATGTGAACAAGTGATTGTGTTCATTTCTGGTTCTGTTTCACTTTGATAGCAATAGTCTTTCATGATAATTTTGTGTAATGTTGAATATGTTTTTATAACAGAAGTTAGCAAGTTCTAAGGTTAAATTGGTATCTGTTTTGATCCATATGAGAAAATTGAATTGAGATTCTCAATGATAGAGCAGAAGGGAAGGTAATTAATGGCATCCACACAAAATTCTTGGGACATATAGAGTTTCTGAATCACTGAATTCAGCAGTGCTGTCAGTGTTTTGGCTGACAGCCTATAACCCCTTTTTAACCTGAGCCCAGCTTACTCAGCAAGCTATGGCAAATGACTGCTGAGCTGTTAGTTACTTATTTCAAAATATACCTCCAGTTGAGAGAGGGACATGCTCTTTTACATATGGTATGGGATTGTGTTTGGGAACTCAATTTTCTGTTATGAGTTTTTTAAAGAAATGTACAGCAGTGGCAGTGGCAAAAAAATGAGAAACTTTGGAAAGGAAGGAGGAAGGATGAACTCAGAAACTGAGATGCAGTACTTGTTTTGGCCAGACAAAGTGAAGTTGAGAAACACTCTATATGTGGGCCAACAACGTCTCTGATAAAGGACAAGGACTACAGAGTACTCAGCTAAATCTCTTCCATCCAGCTTATTATGCCATCCTCACTCATAGCCAAACAGAGCAGCTTTATTGTACCCTCCCATAGATTTATATAGCTAAAGAAGTACTGTTAGTATTTTGGTAAAAAAGATAGAGACAATGATAATACTGACCATTGTACATGAGAAGGTATGTGAGAAGCTGCATAAGAAAACTGACAAAGGTGTTAAAGCCCTCTTCTAAACAGTAATGATTACAAGCAAAATGATCACTGTTTAAGAAACACCTATGCATCCAAACCTAAATATTTAGCTGAGTCAAGTAAAGATTTTAAGCATTTTACTTCTTCCACTCAACTTTCATTCTAAAAATATTTATTTAAAACAACTTATGTTCACACCATTGGTGAACACTGTGGATGTATTGCTGAATAAGATGAAGATCTTGTTTTCATGATAGTCAAGTCAGGAGACATGTACTAAACAAGTCAATAAACAATATATTTGTCACATGCTGTTATGAAACATATAGGATAATGAAGGGGATAGATATTGAAAGTATGTGCTGGGAGAGGTGGGCACTATTTCTTTTTGAGTAATCAGTAAAGGCTGATCTGAGGAAGTAGAATACAAACAGAAATGTGAAAGAAGTTAGGCAGAAAACCATATAGATTGTAGGAAGAATTTTCTGGATAGAAAATAGTAATAAAAAGACTTGCAGTAGAAACAAATAAGCTTAATTTCTGGCATTAAGTGAAAAATGTTATTGTTGCTAGAGTGAGATAAGTGAAGAATGAATGGAAATCATGATAGAAAAGTAGGAATGGGTCAGGTCATACAGGGTTTCATAGGCCATGATAATGGACTTGACCTTTATGCTGAAGATAAGAAGGAACCATTAATCTTCTCTGTAGAACAGAGTTTTAAATCTTGTTTAAATATTTAAATAAGGATTCTGATCTGAGCAGAGGAGATAGACCATTTGCTGAGGTGAGGAAAACTAGAACAGGTTGCAAAAAGGGATAGATGAAGGTGAAAAGATATTCTACTTAGATTAAGTTTGTGATGTGTATACAACTAGGTAACAGTTGTATACAAAGTTTAGTGCCCATGGGAGAAGACTACACTGTTGGAAAAGACACCTAGATATCATCAGCATTTAGATGATATATTTAAGGTAGAGACTTGGAGAGCTTGCATAAAGAGTTATTACAGATAGAAAATAAAATGTCAAAAACTGACCTGGGGACTCTTTAATATAAAGAAAAGTCTACAAAGGAAAGATAGCAGTCAGTAAGGAAGAAATAAAAGATATTGTTAGTTTGGATAAGCTAAATAAAGAGAATATGTCAAAAAGAAGAAGGAACTACACATTCATTCTGCAGAGATCAAATATGAGTAAAAGTCATTGGATTTAGCAAATGATAGATATCAGTGATGTCCTTGACAAGGCAGTGGAATAGTGGGGATGACTGGAGAGATTGAGGAGAGAATGGGAAATGAAGAAGAGATGAAAGGAAGATGTGTAATTGGAATCACAGTTCTTTCATTAGTAAAATTCAGAACTTGATCCAAATAATCTGTGATTCTACCTAAACATTTTTCATATTTTGATCATAAATTATAGCTCTATTTCTGCCATTTTGTTAAATCTTAAATTCCTGGTTCATTCTATTCCCTTCAACTGCAATTTAAAATGAAGAGAAAGTTATTGGATATTAGTGATTTCTCCTTAGAAATATTTTTTTCAATTTCATAGGTCGGATAACCTCATTACCTATTACATTATGCCAATATTTTTAGACTCTTATTTTGGATTTGTTGCCATTAACAGGAAAATATTTTTTTCCCTAAAGCTCAATATTTTTCTTAATAAATTATTCTCAGAAAACTACTGCCTTATCACCTCTGCAGAAAAATGTAATAATTGGCAGCATTGCAAGAAACTTTAAACATATCTAATACAACCTAATAGGGGTTAGTAATATGCTTTTCATTTCTTATCCAAAATGGGCAATGGTTTGAGTAATTATACATTTTAAATATAGTTTGAGTAATTAGACATTTTAAATATAGTTTTCTAAACAATAGTTTGTCTGGTAATACCATGCAGGTCAGTGAGATTATTTCTCCAGAATAAGAACAAAATAAAAACCTTCCTTCCATATCTGATGTTATACTTCCATATGTGAAGTTTTACAAACTTAACAACTCTTGTCTTCAAGCAATACTTCTGCTGTCACTACTACTTACAGCAAGAAGAAGTAGATATGGTTTTGTTTCAACAGCAAAAGTAAATGAGCAAGCATTTACCCATGGTCCCAGATCTATACACATTAAACCATTGTCTCTATGAAGTAGCTTGAACTATGCTGCTGGGAGAAGGCCCGATTAAAATTCAAATTGTTTAATGTTCAGTGGTTATGTTCTGATTTATCAGAAGTTAACCCACTAAAGTGATTTAATGGAGCCATTTTCCAAATATGGTGGTTTATTTGTAGTTTATAGACTATTATTTCTAAACAAACCATGGCTTATTTTTAGGTCAATATCAATATTAGATTCTAATTATATTTATTTAAGGTAATATTAAACAATAGTATTCTTTGTGGTATGATGTCATATCAAACATTTTAGTTGGTAATTTGTGTTTTTTTTAAAGATTTATTTATGCATACAAGCATTGGGGTACAGGCCAGAGGTGTGGGGAGCGGGGTGAGAGGAATCACCACAGAGAGTGGGGAGCAAAACAGGCAGATCAACTGAAGTACACTGCTGAGGGGAGCAGCAGGCACAGCAGGAGAGGTCTGCCGCGCCATGTGGGTCCCCTCCCTGGCCGGCAGCAGGCATCAAACTCGTGCTACAGTGGCTGCGGTTTGCTTCATAGTGCATTGCTTAATCCACTGCACCACCAGGGAGGCCCTTAATTGGTAATTTGTTTTGAAAATTTTCTGGAAGAATTTTTCTTTGCTTAAAGGAAATAGCATTTCTTGTCATTTCAAGTCATAGTTAAGTAAAAAGAGTATGTCAACATATTGGGGAACTCCCTTATTATATACTATATGATATATATACACACACATGAGATAGAATATGTATTTCATAAATATGTTACATTAAGGACTTTTCATAAATGTGTTACATTAAGGACTTTTCTCTTAGGTTTAACAAATTAGTACATTCTAATTAGTCAGTAGGCTGGCAGTCACACCTCATCTGCTGTCCCCCTAATTCATATACACTATCTCTTCCAGCCCTGCATCAGGCTCCTGCTGTTCTCTACTTAGCATCCACTTCCTTTCTGCTCTGCTCCCAACAGATCTTTCTTTGTAGCTGTCAACTCTGCTTCTTATGTGACTCAGCACTGAGTTTCATACACAAGTAAGTTGAAATCCGTTTCCAAGTCATTAACTCTGTATTTCCTCAAGCCAAGAGTCACAGCCCAACCTAAACTCTGTATTTTCCCCAAGGTCTTGCTTCTTTCTTTTGTGGAGATTTCAGGTTTTCCTTGAGTCAATCACAATAAAATCCAAATAAGGGTTAAATCCTGACCCTCTTTGGATTTGAAAACTTTCCTTCCTCTAGATGCACACAGAGAAAGACTTAAATCTACAAGGGCAGAATCTGATAGAACATCTCTTTCCCGGGTCATGCGCAAGGATAGATTAAAGCTAAACATGGCTCAGATCAATCAAAAGTTCAGACACTGAAAACTACTTGTAAACTCTAGGAGACTGATGCAACTTGCTATTAGGTTAAAATCCATAAACTGAAATGCTACAGTTAAACTATTTTAAAATGATATGTATCATATCTGATGTAACCATAGATAATAATAAGATAATGTGATTGCTTTCAAATATGTTGGTTAGGTTCTTATTTGGTAATGAGAATACAGCAGAAAAAATTATTGCTATTCTATTTTGTTTTCAATAGCAAATAATATATTTGGTATTTTAATCCGTTCATATTCACATATGATATGACTCATTTTGCTTTTTCTTCTTGCCTATCTTTCAGTGTTTAGTTAGGTTTAGTGTTCACTTAGGTAGTGAAGTGACATCAAAAAAAGAGATTTGGCACATGTTTGAAATGGATTGCCATGTGGCTGCTGAAATTACCCATCTTTCTCGTCAGCATCTTGAAAACAGGTGTCATTCCTACTACTCATAGCTTATACACAGCAAAATAAAGATCTATTTAGAAGAAAATATTACCCTAAGTTATAGGAAACTTTATCTCCCATTTCCTTCCGATGCCTTTTTGAAATAGATTTCTTACTGCATCACTTCATACTTTCATTTTTAACTATAAAAACAATTAATCATCCCAGAAAACATGCATAGCATTTTCATGATGGTCTGGATAATTTTTTACCCAGGGATTTCTTTTTTTCTTAAAAGAAAAAAAAATACAAACTTACAAACTGTTTGGCTGCTGCCTCAAAGAGTATGTTTATACCAGCAGGATCAAGTCCTCCTCACTTGCTACTAACTATGTTGTAGCAGATTGGGTCCAGATTCTAACTTAAATGTCTTGTGTAGGAAAACTCAGAAGGTAAATCACCAGTGGTACTTCATATACTAAAAGTTGTTGCCTAACTGACAGTAAATAAAGCTGCAAAATTAGAGCCTGCAGAATATGGACTTTAAAAATGTCTTGAACATGAACATAAATTATGAACAAAGATTAAGTGCCAAACGCTTGCATATATTTCCGAAGAATGTGATATTTAACTTATGATTTTAAAGTGTCTTTTTTTAAGTGTTCTTTTCTTAAGTGTCTTTAATTTAATTGTTCTTAATGGTGCTTGATAATTGGTATAAACTCTTATTTCCTGAGAACTGGCTAAAGTCTCACTTTGGGTCTCTCTTGACTGACTTCTACCAGACCTAGAAATTTTGTCAATAGGCACTGACTAACTAGGACAAAGGGCATACCATTTTGAGTTACATGCCAGTCCTGTAGTTACTCTTCAGGCTTTGACAGACAGAAACATTTAGCTGTGATTGTGTTTGATGCCATATGAATAAGATTGTTTTGTGTTCATCAGTCTGCTTACCTCAGGAGTTTATAAATAACATCACTTTCACTTTATGATAATTTTCTTTGTTTGATTTTTCATAGCACATATAAAGAACAGATCATTCAGTGATCCCATCACCTCATTTATTTACACACTACACACACGCACACACTTCACATAATGTACATGTTTAAATTATAAAGCTTTTTTGATTTTGGAGTCTAAGATGTCATTGTTTTTGCAGTAGAATTGCTTCCTTTTCTCATTTGAACTTGACCTTTTTGAATTAATTTCAGTCTTTTAAAGGCAGCAGTAGAAACAAAATGATAGAAATGATACTGATGACATTATTATTTTTTAGTACAGGTAAAAAGAGCCTAAGAAAAATGAGTCATATTTGTATTAATAGATTATTCTTGTGGTTATCTATCAAATAGATGGATCTTATCGAATGTATCTATTAATCATTTTCTCGTTTTTTTAATCATGTATAGAAAACCTGCACTTCACCAAATTATTTCTGCCAGTTTCCTATACATACAGTAAACGAATTCAGAAATTAACTCAGTAGAGCTCTTTGTTAAAATTTGTCATTTATCTATTAAAATTCTTCAGCTTTTGTCAGACAATGTACTTATCTCTGTAATAAGAGTCCCTGAAGATATGTGTGTGATTTGTCAAAAGAGAGACAAAAAGTGTATAAAACTCTAAAATGTCAGCAATCAGATTTAACAGACTTTAGTAAATTTACATAGAATGAATAGAAATCTTTGATATTAATAAACTTAGCTCGGGGGAGTATAATAGAGGGGGCAAAGAATGATAATTTGAATACAGTTTCAACATCAGTTCTTGCAGAATTAAAAATTGTTATGGATAAATGTGTGGAAAAGTTTAAATAACATAAATATAATTGTTTATTACCAGCCCAAAGTTTCAAAATGAGATTTTTTTAAGTGAACCAGTAAATTATATAATTTTTCAATCAGTTTATTTTCTCTCACACAAGGAATAATATTAAATAAGAAAAGGTATTTATCATATATTTCAAGAATGCCTGGCAGAGAGTAGATAGGAAGCAAATAAATTGGCTGAATCCAAAAATATGTTGTGTTAGTGTACTAGGATTGCCATCACAAAATACCACAGATTGAGTGGCTTAAGCCACATAAATTTATTTTCTCACCATTCCAAAAGCTAAAAGTCCAAATAATTGTTTGATTTCTTTTGAAGTCTCTCATTGATTTAGAGATGGCAGGTCTTGTGAACTTAACAAGGTCTTTCCTCTACACGTACACATCTCTGGTGTCTCTTTGTGTGTTCAGATTTTTTTCTCATTGGGATACTGGTTATATAGGATTAGGCCTACCTGAGTGGATTTATTTTACCTTAATTTCCTCTTTAAAGGCCTTGTCTTCAAATATAATTTCTATAAGAATTTGAGTAGGGGGGACAAAAATTAGTCCATAATTTATTGATATGGAATTAGAATGCACACTTAGGGCTTTCAGGTGCTAGGATCTTGGCAATACCCAGCAGTAGTCAGAAGAGGGACTCTCCTGCCTTCATACTGAAGTCCTAGTAATGGATATCCTAGTCCTAGTGAAGTCTGGTGCCTTCACACCAGAATTCCTAGTGATGAATATCAGTAAAAGAGAGGTTATAACTGGAAGCCTTTAAAGCCTGCATATGCTTTGATCACATCTCTTCCCCTCCTAGAAAATATTTTAGGGCATGAGAGTAGTGGATAGACAGAAGTTAGAATTACTCTCATAACTTTTGTTAAAGTCCTGCAATTCCCATTGGCTACAATTCCCATTGGCTCAGAGCATGATATTCTGTGTATCCTTCAGCTCTTTATTCCTGACCCCTTTTTTCCAGGATGTTTGCCTTTGTCTATCCTGCCAGAATACCAGCCAGTGTTTGGCTGTGGAAAGTGGGGTATTAGTGTGTTCATGAGAATAGAACTGGTTCTGTAGAATTCAGGATGGAAATAAGATATTTTACCTTTTCTCTCTTAGTTGCTACCTTATATTTGTATCACATGAGAAAGTATATTAGTAAACAGAAAATGCTAACATTTTCCTTTAGAACTGAATTTCTTACTGGGGAATTTTATGGAACAGGAAATGAAAGGAATGAGTAATATTGGCAAAACATTTTGGCATTCACAATTTTACATTGGCACCATTAGTCTTATAATTTTTATATTGGAATGAACTTTTCCACCCTAAAGGCTTCTCCTCATGTAAAATTACCTGTTGCTGTTTAGAAGAGATGGAGCATCAGGGATAGCTTCAATAAACCATAGAGTTTACTTGTGTCAGGAACCATAATAAAGATTTTACAAATACTAAACCTTTGTTCACATAGCACCCTGTCAGGTAGATAATAGTACTATGTTCAATTTATGGATGAATAAACTGAGTCACAGAAAATTAATGAATTACCAGAGACATAGTCAGTTGCAGAGCCAAGAATTACACATAGTCTCACTCCAGAGCCCAGGCTTCTAGCCATTATTTTATGCATCTGTAGAAAAAAAAAAGAAAAAACCTTATATTTCAATAACCAGTATTCATGAAAAAATGATAATTCTAAATTATAAAACAAATTTGATGTACCATTGACAGAGGAGAGAGATTTGTTTTTTTTTTTTTTCCTGAGAGAAAAATACTTTAGGAACATATGGTAAGGAAGTACCTGCCTTTGTACTAAAACTGCCCCCTCTGGTACTATTTACTACTGTGCTGTTTGGCTATTTGCTGACAAGCTGTACATATCTTATTTCTCCTAATATATTGTGACTTCTTATAAAGCAATCAGAACTTAAACTATCCTGGCCTAAGTATTTAAAATTTAGGATTTTCAAACTGTAAGACTAATTCTCAAAATAAATTCAAAAGATGTTTTAAATAAAATTTCTGTCTCCTCATAATTATGCATTTCACAGAAGCACTTTTATGTGTGTTCTTAAAATGTTAACTCTGTGATTGTTCAAGTTGTGGTTTCCTTAACCAATATAACTAATATGCAAATAGATATAGTACAAACGTTGACCTTATTCTTTATTCCAAGAAGCTACATTGATGGATGAGTCAGTAGCCAATTATGAAATAAATGAAATTGACATATAAATTCAGTCTTTCTTTACTGAATTTGACCTATGTATGTAAGAATATTCCAGTACTCCATGTATTCCTTGACATTTCCCAGATTGTACACTACCAGCAAAAATGTCATGTCTGGTTCTAGGGCATATGTGAACAGGTGCATTCCTCTGTTCTTCTTTACTTTTGCAGTGACCAGAGGGCACTGCAAGATGGCAGAGCCATCTATGCTAACCCCTTTTGGAATGTGCATGAGTTGATATGTTAAGTAAACCTCTAAGATTTAGGGATTGGTATGTTATTGCAACATTAATTAGCAATACCTAATGAAAACGAAGATGACTTCACTTGGACAAATGTGGCAGGTAGGGAGGGGTAAGATGAAGATTTGCTATACCCTTGAATAGGCAAGTTCAGTGGATTTTCTGTATATATTTTCAACATCTAAATTAGTATCTCTTAAAAGACAAAAATATACTTTTTAATTTAGTCTAAATTTCCTTTTCAACTCTTAAATAGCTGTATCTTAGGACAGATGTTATAAAATATATAGATAATTATTGGTACAACATGAAAAAAAAGGGAAATCTACGTAGAACAAGAAAAATTTGAGCAAAACTTACCTAACTTTGATTCCTTGTACCTAGTGAAATTGTTCCCTTACCTACTTTCACATTCATCTTGTCACCAATCACTGTGACCAAAAGTTAGCTTCATTTTAATACTGCTCCAGTACAGCTCTCAGATCCCCTTTTCAGAACAAAGTGCTCATTCTTCAACTATCAGGGATACTGTCTGCTGATCCCTCCCCAGGAATTAGCCTAAAGTGAAAAATGCTGCCCTCCTAAAAATGGCCCCTCCCCAAAGTGTAATAACCCAATAGCAGTGCTTTTTAACTTGACTGATAGAAAGATCTTGCTTTTGTTTGGAACATCTTTGAAGGGTTGTCCCAGCTTAGGAACTCCTCTGTTGGAACTGCTGAAACTTTTTTCAGCTTGCATTTCAACCATTGCCTCTGCCCAATCCAGCTTCACTTGCTGCCTAATAGATACTTTAAAAAAAAAAAAATGTATGCATACAAGCTGGGTACAGTTCAGAGTCCTGGGAGGTAAGAGGATTCACCAGAGACAGAATGGGGAGCAGAACAGGGAGACTGACTGCTGAGGAGAAGCAGCGGTGAGCGGTGCTATGCCATGTGGGTCCCATCCCTGGTCAGGGATCAAACTCGAGCTGCTGTGAGGTGGATGCTTCACAGTGCAGCGCTCCACACTCTGCACCACCAGGGAGGCCCCTAGATACTGTTCTTAAGAGTCGTCCTCAGTTAATCCACTGGTATAGATCTGTGTCAGTCTGTTTCCTGAGGAACATAGCTTAGGACATGCATAAGCCCAAAACAGAACTGTAGTTTATAATGAAAGTGTTTTATTTGCATGTAGAAAATCTGAATATTCCTTTTTAAATATATGAGATAAATGGTCTTATTTGGAATTGATTGATATAAATTGTAATATATAAAAATAGTCCAAAGAATTCCTATACACACTGTACACAGCTTCCTCTAATTTAACATCTTACATTATAGTTGAACATTGGTATGTAACTATTAAGTAACCTCCATTTTTTATTCAGATTTCAATTTCCTCTTTCCTCAACATAGCATTGCATGGAGACAACAGTCATTTTTAATAGACCTAGTTAATAAGACACACCAAAATGTTTATATGTATGTGTGAGTACCAAATACAGGAAAAACTATTTAAATTTGCATAAAAAGAGCATTACTTCTGATAATAACTTACTGTGTGACTTTATGCATATTTCTTCACTTCTCTGGATTTCAAACATCTATCAATCAGCAGTAAATTTGACGGTATGTTGGATCCTTTTTTTTCTTACATTCTGTGATTCTGTACTTTTCAAGATGACTTGAAATTTTGCCAGTCATTGTAAAGAAAAACTTCCTGCTGGAAAACTACATTTGGAACAAGTTTTCTAATTAATGTAAATTAAGTGGGCATTAATAACCTTGGTAGAGTTTCGTTACAATTTTTGATTGTTAATTTGACTTTTTAAAAATCATCATATGATTTCCCTTGAGCTACCACTAAATCAAAGATTAAGATAGCACAAGAGAAAGTGCATTGATGAAGTAAGATATTTGAAGTAATTCTTAGGAAAATTTAGTGTAGAAAGAGAAGACTCTTAAAGGTCCATAACTCATTTGTTAAGAACATTTTTGTTGGGTCAGTAAAGAAATGCTCTGGTTTAGCAGATCTGAGGAATAGAAAGTCTCAGAAGATACCACATTCTGATCAACACTTAATTATTTTTTGTAAATATGAAGCTAGTTCAATAGGTCAAAATGAAAATAATTACTATTCTGAAGAAAATTAATTTCTTGAAAATAAATTATGCTAATCTTTCGACATGTTATTTCAGGGGAAGACAGAAAATACATGAAGAAGTTCAGTACATTTTAATTCAAATCCCTTACTTTATGAGAGTTACTTAATGAAATTCTACTTATAACAGCTAATGGTGATTTGCTGATAAACATTAACTGAAATATGCACACGAAGTAGTATTACAAACTTTTTTTGCAAAAGAAAGGCCGCAATATAAAATGATTATTCAAATGTATTCTGAAATTATCAATGAATTTTTGAAGTTTTTTGATCTGAGTAAATTATTTAGAAAAATGATAATGTATATTTAATGACTAAATTACAGTAGAGTTTAGGGTTCACTTTTTAAAAAAATTTATTTATTTATTTTTTTCTTACAATGTTTACTTTCTTTCCTCAGGTGTAGTCCCTATAGAATTTCTACCACCAATTCATCCGGTACACCATCACCATAGTCCCTTGTGCTTTCCTGCCCTTGTTTTGATCCCTTTTCCTCCCCCTCCCCTGCAGTATGTCTCTGATTTATAGTTGTCTGTTTAGTTTAGTTTTGTTGTTGTTTTTCCTTGATCCCCTATATTCCTCCTATAAGTGATACCATCTGGTATTTTTAATTTTCCTTCTGACTTATTTCACTGAGTATAATCCCTTCAAGCTCTGTCCATGTTGCTATGAATGGCATATGAGTTTTAGAATTTAACTTTTTAACAGTATGTATTGTTTTCCTAATTTTCAAGAAAAAATAAATATTGGTTCTATTACCAAATGAAACCAAATTTGGAAATTTATATTTTGCACATTACAAGTCATTAATTTTTAAGGAACTGAATACTTTGAATACAACTCTGTGAAAAGCTTTCTCTCATTTGTAAATGGGCATAATGTCCATGAATTTGGTGAAATTTCATTTATTTAAAAACAGTGATAGTATTAAAAACAGGTGAGTTCCAAGAATATAATGAAATGTGATTTAAGAGAATGATAACATTTACGTGTACTAGCTAACCTACTTGTGTCATAAAATCTATACTGAAATGTTTTAGCTACAATAAGTTCTGAGGAATAAGTGTGTGTGTGTGTGTGTGTGTGTGTGTGTGTGGTGTGGTGTTTGGGGAGATGGGCTGTGAGGTGGTTGGGAACTGTGTGACCTTTCAACATGAGACCCTTTGAATATTTCAGCATGGAGAAGAAATACAGTTTCATATTATGTCTCTGGGTCTTCCTAGTAAAGGGTTTGGTTTCTTTGAGAAGTTCCAGGCCATTTGATAGGAATAAGACTTGTAGCTACTGCTATAGCATAGTTAGACTTTACAATTCAGTTATTCTGATCAAACCAAAAGTCTCTTTGTGATATGAACTGGCCCAAATAAATACTTAAGTATTACATAGAAAAAAATATTTGGCTACTTAAAAAGGGTAGGTGACATTCAAGTCTTTCATATTTGGCTTTGTAATCCATGATATTATTGTTTTCTCAACATATTTGCTTTCCTAATTGTATTTTGCTTGGATTCATATTAAAAAGTTTGTCTTCCCTGAGCACACACCAGCTGGGTGGTGGGAGGAAAGGGCCTCAGAGCTAACCAGGCAATGGGGCAACATATCTCTAAGATTCAAAATTAGTCATGAATTATTCACAAAGTAGATAATCTACCAAGGAATAAACAAAAGGTACTGGAATTCTCCCAGGACTATTTTATCCCCTGTTCTAATTCTTAAACTACTAAATTTTTCTTAACATTTTTTTTGCACTGGTTAACAGAAACACGGTAAGATGTTTTATTTAAGGATTTTTTAATTAAAATTGATAATTTTGAAAGTATTGTCTTTCCTCTTGGTTATATTTCTTATTTGAAACAAAGGTTTCTTATATGTTTCTACAAATAGCTAATAATGTACGCATTTAGTTTTTTTGGAAGCGCTAATAACTTATAGATACTAGATTCTCTTCTAATTTGTCAGTCCACTAGGAGACAGTTGTTTTCTCCTTCTGTTTTTCAGTTAATTCCTTTCACATTGCTTATAAAAATAACAAATAATTTAAAATAAATTGTAAGAATAAGATAACATAGGTGTTAATAAAAGGTATTTATAGTGCCTTTATTTTATTCTTTCATTTCCTTGACTTTATTTTATTTGCATAATTTCAATGCCATAGTGCCAGAATAATTATTGCTATGATTATGCTTTTATGTCCATTGAACAATGGCAGTGGTCTTGGTATAGCACAGCACATTGAGAAAAATTCATCCTGTATTGGGGAGAACGTAAGGCTAGTATACCACAAGCACATTAGAGGAATCTCAGAAAAAGTCTACTGTTTTTTAGTGAGTTACTACATTAAAAAAAAAAAAAAGATTGTTTTCATCTTCCTTTATTGAATTGTTTGTTGTGGGGGGGGCCTCCCTAGTGTCCTAAGGCATTAAGTCTCAGTACTATCACCAATAGGGCCTGAGTTTGACCCCCATCCCGGATGCTAACCCACATATAGCACAGCAGACCTCTCCTGTCTAGCTCGCTGTTCCCCTTAGCAGTATATTTCTCTATATCCACCTCTTCTGTTCCACATTCTGTCACTGATGAATCCTCTCAGCCCCCACACACACACCTCTGGCCTACAACCCAGTTCTTCTATACACACCAAAAAAATTTTTGTTCTAATAACGAATGAATGAATATAGATACGTAAATCTTTGTATGTCATATATTTGAAGTTTGCAGCACACTTTCCTTCTTTGGACCATTTTAAGGCAATTTGAAATTAAAATTATAGTTTTCTGACAGAACATCTTTAGTTTTGTGTTCAGCCTATTTTTCCATTCTGAGTGTGCATGTACACACACACACACTACAATTTGGATAAATACTTCCTTTGAAACCCAACTCAACTTCTCTCCTCCCACACTAAATCCTCCCTGTATTGAGCATCAACTTAAATATTCTATTTACGTGAACATGAAATATAACCTTTTCTTTAACACATATCCATTAATAGGTAGACAGTGTCTTATTTAATTATGTGATAAGCATGTCATCCATGGCCATCAACTTGACTCTTTGTTATAATGTCATCATTGAAAACTCCCTCCTTGAGTTAGGATATCATATTTTCTTGATTTTCATTCTTCTTTCTCTCTTTCATTGAACTGATCCAACTTTGGTAAATGTTTGAGAATCTAGGTCTTGTGCTTTTATTACACCTTTGCCCTTTGGAAATCTTGCTCCCTCACCTTCAGATAGATGTCCTTGTAGAGGGACATATTCTCACCTAAAGATAGCTACTGATGTTTCTGGCTCCACAAAGTCTAATGGTTCTAGGAATCTTGGAATCATCAAAGAATGGGTGGCAACATCAAAAATAACTTGTGATTGTAGAAGAAAATATTTGTGACTAAAATCTGCCATACTGCCAGATATTATAAGAACAGAATCTTAGTATTTTTTCTTAACCACATAAGTTCTCAGAACTCTGAAAAAAATACTTAAGATCTTTTTTCTAATTTGCACACAGGTTCGTTGTTGTATGAGTTCTATTATTGCATTTTCTCTTATTTCTTTTTTTTTGGAAAATAAATCAGCTAAATTAGACATTTGTATAAAAGAATAATAATAACTAAGATTAGTATTCTATCCACAATGTGGCCAAGTAAGGTGGGTCATGAACCCCTCTCCTAAATGCAAATGTAAAAAAACAAAACAAAAAAAAACACTAAATATTGTTGTTAGGAAATTTCACCAGTTCATTGCTGGCAAGGAGCAACTGAACAATAAATACTTTGCCCTGAAGTTGTTGGTTTGTTTTTAAGATAGAACAGGGAGAGAGAAAGAAGTTGCAACCAAAATGGCAGCCATACCAGACACATTTCCAAAGAAAACATACAGATGGCCTACAGGTTCTATAAAAATGCTCAACACTACTTATATTAAGGAAATACAAATGAAAACTATAATGAGAAATTGCTACTTCTGTGAAAATGACCTTTGTGAAAATTGTAAAATTGGCTAGGGTGTGTATAAAATGGACTCTCATCCACTGTTAAAGGGAATATATATACAAAATGCTATGGAGATTCCTCAAGAAAATAAAAACAGAAATACCATATGATCTGGCAATAATACTTGTAGGCATTTACCCAAATAATATGAAAACATAATAAGAAAAGAATTATTCATTCTTTTGTTCATAGCAACATTATTCATAATAGCCAACCCATGAACTGTCAAATACCCATCAACAAATGACTTCAAATACAGAATTTCAGGATTCAATCATCTGTTCCTTTCATGAAAGCACTCTAAATTTTACTAAATAGTCCTCTTGGTGATTACATTGCCTATCAGTATACATTTTCACAGGTCATGAGTACTTTCATTTATATATGTATACACTCATTTTTAGCAGAATATTGGAAATTGATGCCATCTCAAAAATGATGAACTAATTCAAATATCTCAATATATTAGGAAATAGTAGCCAAGGATAAAATATTTTTTACTCTCATGTGACTAGAAACTATTATACTATATCCAAGTACCCAAAAATCAGTAAAGTCCACTTTCTATCATGTTTCCTTTTCCTTGAAGGCTTTAAATATTAAAGTGAAAGTTATGCCTGTGTCAAATATTTTGTAGTTTCTAACACAATGCTGATCTTTGTTAGGATCCAGTTTTTTTCTAAATAGAGAAAAGCAGAAGAGGTCAACTAACATAAGTCTCTTTTCTAGCTTGAAAAAAGTTATATGGCCATATATAACGCAAATTAAAAATATAGAAAAGAAATCTGAAAGCTGGTGTGTATGTAGATGGACAATAAAAATTTCTTCACCCCCAAGATTCCTGAAAGAGGACGCAGTTGTTTAATGTGGGTAGGAAATCCTTGACAATATTGCTACTATGTAGATTCTAATCAGTAGACCTAAGATGGTGCCTGAGATTCTGCACTTCTAAAAGCGCTCATGTGATGTAGATTCTACAGACACTGCTTTAAGCAGATTGGCCATGGGTTTGTGTACCTGTGGGTGCCCTCTGCTGGCAACATCTGTTCAGGCAACATATAGGTAGTTAACTCTCTCCTGTTTGTAATCCATGATAAGAGAAATGAGATTTAAGGACTAGGGTAAAAGAAGATTTTCTGGGCCCTCCTGATGGCACAAGGGGTTAAGTGCCGCATTGTGGAGCTTCCACAGCCACTGAAGATCTGAGTTTGATCCTCAGCTAAGGAGGAGCCCACATGGTGCAGCAGACCCCTCCTTCCTCACCTGCTGCTCTCCTCACCAGTATGTTTTAGTTGATTGGCTTGTTCTGCTCCCCACTCTGTCTCTGGTAAGTCCTTTCATCACCCCCACCCCGTTTCTCTGGCCTTCCTTCACCCCAGCTCTTGTATGCATTAAAAGAAAGTCTTCTTATTGTGTCTGCTATTATGTTTCTCTAAAGAGCCTAGACTAATGTATGTCAACAATCAGAGAATAACAACTTTCCAGCATATACCACGTACTGACTGAAAATATGAAAAGGTAACATAGAAGCAGCACTTTAAATATTGATTATCCCTTTATCATACATATTTGTGTATACTGCGCTAGGCTTTCTTCCAGACCCTGGGGATACAGAAGTAAGGAAGACAAAGTCCCTATCTCCATCAAGCAAGTCTTGTTTTTAAAACAAGCAGATAGTGTCATTAAGAAATATAAGCAGAGAAAGGTGAAAGTAGGTAGGAAAGGACTCTTTGAGAAGCATTATTTGAACAGAGATCCTCCACATTAATTTACTTGTTTACCTGACCAACAATATTTCTGAGCAGTCTACCATGTTTTGCATGATTTTCCATTTGCAAGGGAAAAAAGATAAATAATACCTGATTTTAGAAATTTACCCATAGACGATAAAGCTCACACATATCCTCAAAGAGAAGAGGTTATCTTATAAAAGTTATAGCAGGTAATAAAGCGTGAAGTGAAAAAATGACCAGAGTATAAACAAAAGTTAGATTGGATAAATCCTTTAAACCAGATGACCACTGACAGAAATATATAATGTGTATTGGGATCCAAACTTGAAGTTGTTTTTTAAACCTACTAAATTACCTAATTTATTTTGCTTTTGGCAGTATTTCTTTGAAGATCTAATTTCAGCTCTCATATAACAAATGCTATCTAGCTATTGATCCTTCCAACTTTCAAGTCTCAACATTTGTTCTTCTGTTGTTTCTTTATGACTGGTAGCTATTAGGGCTGTCATTACACAGTTCTACTCTGATACCCATATGAAGTGAAGTACATAAAAGAAGACATTGTTTAAGGGGTTAGAGTTGATGCTGGTTGGCCCAAATTGTAATCTTTACTTACCTCAACCTATTCATTAAGTATATATAACAAGTTTTGCACATTTTTTTGTTTTTATTCATCAGAATGCAGTTGACTTTTTAGGTCATAAAGGACTATATAAGAGGACTATATAAAATGACTATAAATATAATGTATATTTATATAGAAATATATAAATATAATACAAAAGGACTGTAAATCTTAAATATAAAAGCTCTATAAATCTTAAGTAGAAATTTTGGCAGAATTTTAAAATTTGAAAGTGAATGTACTCTGTGTGTAACAATTCTTTCATAAACTTTTAATGAGAACCAGGATAAAGAGAGGTGGAAGAGAACTGATATTTGTCAAGCTTTATATAAATTCTCTCATGTAATCTTTAGTGTCATAGAAATACTGAAATTGGGGTCTGTGATAAACAAATTCTGTGTTTGCTCTCTATACCTCACTGATTTATAAGTCTTATTAACTAGTAATGATACAAAATTACTTAATATAGGCTGTTGTCAAAAAACAAAAAGTCAAGTGGGGTAAACAGCCATATTAATACAATTTATAGTGTGTGTGGTAAGCACAGTGACTGAGATGTGTATAGGTTGTTGTGGGATGTCTAACCTGCTCAGAGAGATAAATGCTCAGAGAGATAAATCCTTTCTAAGATCATGAGTTCTAAAGAAGAATGAGGTTACATATGAGAGGGAAAGCCTCTAGGTAGAGAGAATGTAAAAGAAACTTTCTTGAGAAGAGAACAAGGCACATCAATATTACTTGGAGTTCAAGTCTGGAATGTGGTTTAAGGTACTGATATGGAAAGTTAGTAGTTAGAGTGCAGATAACCTCAAGTCCCATGTAAATAATGTTAGGATTTATTCCATAAGTGATAGGGAGTTGCTGAAAGACTGAAGTGGAATAATTCTATGATTAGAATGCATTGTAAATGCAAGACTCTCATATTGTGGAATGGTGACTATAAATGGTCAGACATTAGGCAGGAAAACACAAATTATAGGCACAGTAATAAAATGGAGATATTGAGCTATAGTGTAAAGCCCCATCAACCAGATCATGGAATTCAGCATTTCTTTTTTTATCACTAAGAATAAAATCTCTGCTAATCAAATTATAACAATATAGTTGTTTTTGTTGCAATATACCCTGACTTCAGAGATATTGAAATGTAAAATCTTCATTTATAATTGATGAAATACAATACTTAAAAAGGTTTCAAGTATAGAGAGGAAAAGAGAATCAAAGACTTCAAGATTTAGGCTCGTTGGGCCTCCCTGGTGGTGCGGTGGGTTGAGCGCCTCACTGTGAAGTATCCGTTGCACAGCACTGCGAGTTTGGTCCCCGGCCAGGGAAGGGACCCACATGGCACAGTAGACCTCTCTGCTTCACATGCTGCTCTCCTCAGCAGTGTATTTCTGCCTATCTGCCTGTTCTGCTCCCCACTCTGTCTCTGGTGAATTCTCTCACCTCCCATGACTCTGGCCTGTACCCTAGCTCTTGTATGCATAAATAAATAATTTTTTTAAAAAAGATTTAGGCTTGTAGCCTAAGTGATAGAATTAAAATTGATCCAGGTTCATATAGGATATGAGCTCATTTAGCACTAAAAAAAAAGTTTCATATTGGACTGGTCTGGAGATAGAGACATGGAATATTCACATATAAGTAGAGGATGCTTGATATGTGTACAGAGGATATAAACATACAAGAAGTGACATAGTGCTTTACAGATATTATATAAGGACAAAACTAAGTGAAATACAGAGAAAGAAAAAGGGGCAAAGAAGAACCGAGGATAGTATCATGAAAGATAAAGCTTTAAGGGGGAATGTGATCATTAATATTCACTGAGAAACACTGTCTGATAAGACAAAAGACTGAATTGTTCATAAGGTGTGTTCACTAGTGGCCTGAGCAAGAGTAGTCTGCAGAAGGATGGGGATAGAGTCAAGGGTGCAGAGATTAAAGGATGAAAGTAGCATGAAGTAAGTAGGCATGACAGAGAAAGAAAATAGAGGTTGCCATGAGATGCATTACGAAGGAAAATAGTTTTAGGGAAAGAGAATTGGAAAGGTGTTTAGACTTAGGGAAAGGAACCACTAGAAAGAAAGAGACTAAGAGAGAAGGAAAAAGGAAACATGCTCAGAGAATGGATGAATAATTCAGATAAATCATTCCCAAGTAGCTTTAATTTTTTCCCTAAACTAGGAATAAAGTCAACTATGATATTGTCATTGGGAAAGGTTTCTAATTAATATAAATGAAAAATATTTTCTACTTAATAAACAGCTTTTTATTATTGACATAACAGTTTACAATACTGTATATGATTTAGGGGAATAGATTCATACCTTCTCAGATGTCTGTTATCACACCACACACACCCCCCCCCCATCAAAACACTACAGTCTTTACTATAAACCATTGGGGTCCTCTGCCCAATTTGTTCCCAATCCAACCTTCATTCCCCCATTAGTAACCTCAATTCTGCAGTCTACTGCTAGTAACTGTTTTGGTTTAGTTTTATCAGTTATTTTGTGTTATTTCTCTGTATTCTACACATTTCTGGAATCAACTACTTTTCTCTTTCCTTCTGACTTATTTCACTTAGCATAATTCCCACCAGTTCTATCCATACTGTCTCAGATGGCCAGAATTTTTTTTACCTTTTGTGGTTTTATTTTATTCTATTTTATAATGTATTTTTCTTTATTTGTATATATTTGACATCAATTGTAGTTCCCATGGAATTCCCACCACCATTTCACCAGTGCACCATCACCTCAGCCCCTTGTGCTCTCCTTCCCTCATCCCAGTCCCTCTCCCTTTACTCTTAACCTCCCTCCCCAAAAAAGTGCCTCTGATTTGTCTTTGTCTTTCTGTTTTTGTTGTGTTGTGATTTTTTTATTGTTCTTGTTCTTTTCCTTGATCCCTTATTTGGTTCCCTTATATTCCTCCTAGAATTGAAACCATCCAACATTTTTCTTTTTCCTTTTGACTTATTTCACTGAGCATGATCCCTTCTAGCTCCATCCATGTTTCTACAAATGACTCTAGTTTATCTTTTTTTGATTGCTGAATAGTATTCCATTGTGTATATGTACCACATCTTCTTGATTCAGTCATATATTTTTGGACATTTGGGTTGTTTCCATGTCTTACCAATTATAAATAGTGCTGCAATAAATATAGGGGTACAGATATTCTTTTGAATTACTATTTTTGTGTCCTTTGGATAGATCCCTAGGAGTAGAATTGCTGGGTCATATGGTAGCTCTATGTTTAGTAGACTGAGGAACATCCATACAGTTTTCCACAGTGGTTGGATTCATTTGCACTGCCACCAGCAGTGTAGTAGAGTTCCTTTTTCCTCATATCCTCACCAGCATTTGTTGTTGTTGGTTTTTTTTTTATATGTGCTATTCTTACTGGTGTAAGGTGGTCTCTCACTGTGGTTTTGATTTGTATTTCCCTGATTATGAGGGATGTTGAACATTTTTTCTTTTTTTTTCTTTTTTCTTTTTTTTTTATTTTATTAATATATATATATTTTTTTATTAGTTATATTTGACATCATTTGTAGTCCCCAGGGGGTACCCACCACCATTTCACCCGTGCA
>JAGFMF010012000.1:4131026-4158034 GCA_019455555.1 Galemys pyrenaicus
GCCGGATCATATGGTAGTTCCATTTCTAGTAGACTGAGGAACCTCCATACGGCCTTCCATAATGGTTGGATTAGCTTGCATTCCCACCAGCAGTGTTCCTTTTTCTCCAGGGATGTTGAACATTTTTTCATATGCTTGTTGGCCATTTGCATTTACTCTTTGGAGAAGTGTCTCTTAATTTTTCCTGCCCATCTTTTGACTGGATTATTTACTTTGTTTTTCTTGAGTCTTGAGTTGTTTGTATATCTCTGTGATCAGTCCCTTATCAGTTGTGTGGAGTGCGAAAATTTTTTTCCCAATCAGTGGGGTGTCTCTTTGTTTTGGTTAATGTTTATTTTGCTGTACAGAGCTTTTTAATTTGATGTAGTCCAGGCTGTTTAATCCTGTCTTTTTTTTTTTTTTTTTTTGCTTTGGAGGATGAGTCTTTAAAGACAGCACTGAGATGTGTGTCTTATAATGTTTTACTTATGTTTTCTTCTATATATTTTATGGTTTCAGGTCTTATGCTCTGTTCTTTTATCCATTTTGAGCTGATTTTTTTTTACATGGTGTGAGGCTGTGGACTTGTTTCATTTTTTTTGCATGTGGTGGTCCAGTTTTCCCAACACCATTTACTGAGTAAGCTGTCCTTGTTCCATCGCATACTCTTTGCTCCTTTGTTAAAGATCAGGTGTACATAATGTGTTGTTTTACTTATGGGCTTTCTATTCAGTTAAATTGGTCCATGTGTATGTCTTTGTTCCAGTACCATGCTGTTTTAATTATTATGGCTTTATAGTAAAGTTTGAAGTCTGGAAGTGTGATACCTCCATTCCCCTTCTTTTTAGTCAGGAGAGCTGTGGCTAATTGAAGCTTTTTGTGGTTCCATATGAATTTCATTGATATTTGTTCTATTTCCTTGAAGAATGTCATTGAGATCTTTTATTGGAATGAGATTGAATCTGTAAATTGCTTTTGGTAGGATGGTCAAATGGCCAGAATTTTTCTTATGTTTTTATATAAAAGTTTAAATTAGTCAAACTCCAAATATCAGATACATAGCAAAGATAAATGAACTACGCTGATAGAGGTATATCAGGGAGATGTGCTATATTGCTTTCTGAATATTGGGCTTTATTATATTTACTACTTATATAAGCCATGTATTACCAAACCACCACCTAGAACAATAACTAAGGATTATGACTGAAGTCATAGTAAGAAATAAGTGGTAGGAAGAAAAAGTGACAGAATGGTAGAGGGCATTGAAAATGACTCATAAATTTTTATCCTTTTCATGTCACATTTTACTATACAGAGTTTCAGATAAGATAATGCAATGAACACAATTATTTGACTTCCAGATAGCACTATGAAATGTTCAGCTGTCTACTGGAGCAATAATGGGGACTTTTAAAATTGCAAAAAAGTCAGCCTGATCTTTTGACTTTCTATAATGAGATATGAGTAATCAGAGTTATTCACAATTCCAAGAATAAAATGATAAAATGAATTTCTTAAATATAGTTAAAAATATTCTAAGATTTAAATGTCTTAATCACCCATAGAAATTTGCTAGAAATGGCATTCTCTTGAATTCTTCAAGATAGATATCCACTGTGATATTCTTTATTCTGCTGAGAAGTAAATTCTTATTTTATATTAGATAGTAAATAAAGTTTACATCATCAGCAAAAACAATTTTAAGTAAACATCTACTGAATATCAATCAACACATTCATAGTTTATTGACTATAAATAGTTCATTAGAAGTGATGGTTTTCAATATGCTTTGATAATTTATGATCACTTTAATTATTAACTTTAATATTTTATGTGCAATAAGAATATTTTACAATAATCTTCAACAGTAAAATGTTTTGCAAACAACAGATAAATATTAATTGCACCAACTGCTACCTAAAAAAGATAAAGATTTTTTTTCTATATGTAATCAAGACGGGGTTTAGAAAATATCTGTTTAAACTGTTAGAGATAATGGTTAAAGGACCATGGTTCAGAAGTTGCATTATTTAATCTTTTTGAAGGTGACAGCTGTGTATTACATGAATGTATAGTTATGGACTTTTGAATACTTGTTATTTGCTTACTAGTCTATAATGGCTTTGAATAGTCCCCTATGTAAGTATATATTTAGTCATTTCGAAAAATGCATATTATTATTTGGTACACTTTGTACCAAAGCATGATAAGCAAGGTGTTCACGTTTTCTCTGTACTATTCTGGGGCCTTGGCAGGTATTCACAAGTGAGTCTCAAGCATATTATTTACTAGTATGAGGTTTGAGAATTTGTGTGTTTACAAAATATGCACCGCTGACCCAGTATAAACTACTGAAGTTTTTTTTTTAGATAGTCATCTAGGAAATCAAAAATGTGATTCCTATTTTGTTCAACCCTATCTTTATCTTTGACCTTGCCCTAGACAATCTTCTTGAAAAAAAATCTAACCTTGACAGCAGTCAATTACTTAATTGCCACCTCATTTCCTGCTTTCCCTTAACTCTGAACTCAGAAAGATGTGTACACTTATAACACTGGCATACTGTTTCCCAGTTCACAGTTTCCATCTCCTGAAGTTCAGTCTTTCAAGTTCTAACAACAGAGTGCCTATCATCATGTGTCATTTCAGTTTCTAAGCTGGTTTCATAAAACTAAATATGCCTTCCTAAAGTCTGCCCTTCTCTCTATTTCATTTTTTTTCCTTTATTATTATTAGACTCCACAGTCTCTAAATCAGACCATAAAAAAATTACCCAAGCTTTCTATTAACTTATTTTCACTAATAACTTGGGTTCAGTAAATAAGTGAAAAAAATTAATAATGTCACTGGTTTGCAAGTGCACCTAATATAGAATTTTAGAGTTGTTTATAACTTTACAAATTATCTAATGAGGTCTTTTCATTTCACAGATAAGGAAAGCTAAGGCAAGAAAAATCAAGTGGCCTTAATCCTGCTATTGGTAAGTAACTTACTAAGACTAAAATCTACCTATTCTTAATATACAATATACAATAAGACTTAGTATAGATGTATAACTTCACTTTTACCTTGTACATGGTTATTTCAATATAAAACTTTGAATATGTATTATTTTCATAAACTGCATTTTATATGATGTAAGATAAATTTGATGATGATGACACTTCCACCTGCTTTTTTTGATTGTATTCCTGCTCTCCTCTACCCCCATAGCACACTTAGATTTTAATTGTCTTTTATAGCATGAGAAAAAACAATAAAATCAAAGGTATAATAAAGAACAATACATAAAAATAAAGCTGAGCATCTGAAAACAAAAAGCAGGAATAAAAATCAAGTGAAACATTTGGTGATGATGATAAAGGAAATCATGCTTTAGTTAATTCAAGAAGAAACCTTTTGTTTTTTCTTTGGTCTCAGATTCTTCTATCAATGACTGGGATTCCCATTGCACCTTTTTTGGTGTTTGTTCGTGGGCAATCACAAATCTTATTTGTGAACTGTTCATGTTTGAAAATATTAGATTGGGTTTTCTTTCCATTCAGTAGTCCATTCTCTACCATGAATCACAAAAATCTTTTTATTTTTATATGAATTTCTCTTTCTAGGGGTTAAACCAGCATTTAAGAGATTGAAGATTACACACATACACACATGGTGAGAGACACTGAGAGGCTAAGAGGGAGAACCTGTGACTTGATTGATTCCTAGCATAGACTATTTTGCACATATATAGCTAGAAAAGAACAAATTAATAGGGAATCTCAAACAAAATCCTAAAATAAATCACATTATTTTTAGCTGTACCACCACCAAACTTACTTTTCATTTATTTTCTATTAATTTTAATATTTAACCATATATACTTTAGAATCAAATTTTATACTTAGCATCTTCACAAATTAATATTGCTATACAAAATAATCAGCATAGTAATTTAAATTTGTGTTGCTTCCTCATACAAAACCCTAAAAAGCAGCATTTACTAAACTCAATGGAAATGCATGATTGGTGTGTTCAAGTAAAAGTTTTGGAATTTAAGAAGCACTTAGTTGCTGCATTAGGCCATTTAGGATGTTTCACCGTCTCAATTGACTGTAATTTCAATCTGTTCAAGTGCCCTGTTAATGACCTTCCATCTCCAAGTAAGCAGAGGAATTCAATGTTTATACTTAAAAAAAAAATCTCTACCACAAACAGATTGAAGGACAGGTTCTTTTCATTCCATCTTTACTATGGCAGGAGAGAGTAAATTTTTGCCACTACATCAATGAGAGAGACTAACGTTCAGTGGCTTTTAATGAAAGCCCTCATTGACAAAACAAAATCAACATATCCAGGTATAAGAAAGCCACTTAAGTGTTTTCCATTTCTTATTATCTAACACTGAGTAATTATATTTGTACAGTCTAAACAAGCAGTGAAATTTACCCACATTTACACTTTAACTTTGGTGACAGGTAGTAAACAGGTCTCTGGGCTTCCTGTAGAAGTGTCACACCAATATGTAAATATATTCTATTTATGTGCAGAGTGAAAAAGTTCTAACACCTAGGGGTACTCTTTTAGAAAAATCCATGTTAAGTCCCCACACCTAAAATAATCTCGAAACCCCGAGTATGCTAATATCTATTTGAATTGGTATCAAACTAAGAAATTAGGAAAACTTGTTTCAACTCTTATTAAGATAGTGGGAAACGACTAGGCTGACTATTAAAATCTCATATAAGTCTTTTTTGCTTCAGAGACAAGTTGGGATATTGCATTTAAATATATCAACCTTATATGTCAAGTATAATTCATCTGGTGTCACCTTTCTTTATAAACATAAAAGAAGCTTTTCATGTATCCTAATATATTTATTCTCAAATGATTTGCTTCTGGCAGTGTAGAATATCCTCCATCTAACTTAGAAAAAAATATTTTACTTTATTTTTTACAAAGTAATTTTGTATTCTAAGAGGCAAAAACCCTTGTAGCAAAACATCAGTAATAATGACAAAGACCCACATTGTCTTAAGAAAGTATCTATTCTTTAACAAAGCAATTAGGAAAAAAAAAAGAAAAGAAAATGTCAAAGAAAACACAAAATTCTTTATTTTCCTATTACAGTATTTATATATGGATTAAACACTGATATAGTGAAATGTCTTTATAGTATAAATATTGCTTTGACTGACTGTAACTCAAAATTACCATGTCATAGTTATCCTCCCTATTCATTTCCACTAAAGAGGTAAAACAGGAGGAAAGAAAAAAGAAAGCAAAGAAGGAAGGGAGGGAGGAAGTAAGAAAAGGAGAGCAAAAGGGAAATAGAAGGGAAAGGAAAGAGAGGAAAGGAAGGAAAGAGGGGGAGGGGAGGGAAGGAAAAAAGATGCCTAGAGGGGAGGCTAGTTGAGAGCAATAAATCACCTAAACCACTCAGCTCAGAGGAGTTGTTAACTAAGTGTTTTCATTGCCTGAGCAGTGTGCTTTCCTCTACACCACACATAAAAATACATCTTAAAAAGTACAAAACATTGAAAAAATTGTCACATGAGGTTTTACAACAAGTGAATCCTACCTTTAAGAATAAAACTAGGAGCATTATGTGTTGTGTGAGTGGATAAGGGGAAAGGCTTGGTGGAGAGAACACTGGGAAGGAGAAATGAAACAGCAATGAAGGCTCTAACTAGGGAAGTATATTTATACAAGACTAAGTATATTATGCCTCACATATATCTTGTATATGAGGTTTCTGAGGTGTAGATTTTATCTTGTAAGTCATGGGGAGCCAAGGTGATTTTTCAGACTGAAGAGTTATTCTTGAGTTTGATCCTCTGTCTGTAATGCCACTAGTAAATGAATGTTATAGAGTGTCTCTGTGTTTAATGAGTTTAATAAATATTTTTTAGGAAGTGGGTATTTTGATAGTCATTGTGAGAATGTCAATAGAATTGGAAGGAAAAGGAAAGAAAAGATAGGGAAAGTGGCTTTTACAAAATTTGATAAAAGTGGACAAGTATGGGCCTCCCTGGTGGCGCAGTGGGTTAAGCAGCGCACTATGAAGCAAACCGCAACCACTGCAGCATGAGTTCGATCCCTGCTACCGGCCAGGGAGGGAACCCACATGGCGCGGCAGACCTCTCCTGCTGTGCCCGCTGCTCCCCTCAGCAGTGTACTTCTGTTGATCTGTCTGTTCTGCTCCCTGCTCTCTGTGGTGAATCCGCTCACCCCCCACACACACCTCTGGCCTGTACCCCAGTGCTTGTATGCATAAATAAATAAATCTTTTAAAAAAAAAGTGGACAAGTATACATTTAAAGAGGAAAAAACAGAGGTGTCTAGTTGTAGTCGCACTCTATAATGTAATGTTTAAGAACACAAACTGTGGAGGTATTGAGATTTAAGTTTGTCTGTCTGCACTGCACTAACACATGTTTTAGCTGAAGAATCTTGACTGTCACATTAGTTGGTTTAAATTGCATTCAAAGAGGAGTAAAGAGGGAAAGGAGGAAATTATGAATAAGGGGAGAAAGAGAGAGAGAAGAAAAGGGGAAGCAAGGAAGAAATTTATCCAAGGATGTTTAGTAACTAAAGGATTGAAATTGAATTTTTCTCCAGTAACAGAACCCTGGAATCTCTGGTGGCTTTGTAGCAGGAACTAATAAGCATTCTATACCTTTACTGCATTGTTAATCTCTTTGTTATTACTCTTAAAATTTGTAACCAGTAAGAATATCCAGTGTCTTATCTAATCCTTTGGCTGAAGTGAAACATCTTCTAGGCTATGAAACTGGAATATAATTACCAGAACATGAGGGAATGAGTTCTGGGTGCTAAAACTAGTAAATGTATACAAAAAACAACTTTTCCTTGACCATAAATGCATCAGAAGCATCTTTTCACATCACAGTTCTTCTCTAACTGCATTTATTTGACTATACTATTTTTTTGTGTGGGTGTACCATTATATTTAAATAATCCTCTTCTGTTCTACAATTACATCGTTTCCCATATTGTATAAAAAATGTTGTAAGTTACATATACATGTGATATCTATCATCCATTTTCTCCATGAAATATATTCTAAGAAATAAAATTACTGGATTATATTTATTTTTGCCATTTTAAGGCTTTTGATAATATTACCTAATTTTATTTCAGAAAAGTTTTGTCAATTTACTCTTCTGTCAACAATATATGAGTGACCATTTCCTTATACTATTGTCAATACTTTGTATTATGATTTTAAAACAGTCTTTGACAACTTGATTGATGTAAATGACAGGCCGTTTTAATTTGCATTTCTTTGATAACCAGTGATTTTAAGCATTTTATACTTGTTAATCATTTTTTCTTTCATTTGTTCATTTCCTGTTTGTATCTTGGCATTTTTTATTGGAGTGTATATTAATTTTGGTCTCAGACATGTAGACTTAGAAGTAAAAACAAGATGATGGAGAGGGAGGAACTAATAAATATGTGACCATTTCTTTGTGGACTTATGAGAGAAGACAAAAGAGAAATGAGAATTTTATTTTAGCAAATATCAGTTTAGACAATGCCAAGAGAGCAAATATTTTCTTAAGTGCATTAAAAAAAAAAGACATGGGAGCTAGACTTACTGTTCTTGGAAAACGTCTACATCCTTGAGTATAAATGTTATCAGAAGAATTTGAAGAGGTAGATGAGGAATGAGGACAGCTTTGTGTGTGGAAATGTGGGGAAATGCTTTTCAAGGACAGATAACAAATGTTATAGGAAGGAAAGAAAGAAAGAGTGGAAAATAAGAAAGTCTGTTGGTTCAGTAGTAAGAGGATCATAGATGACCTCTAAGAGTGAGGTCGCTAAAACTGAAGCCTATGATTGAATGTTTTGTTATATTTAAAGCTCTGTTGACTTGAGCATTGCCCTCTGTGGTCCTGTGCAGTTGTCACAACCAGGCAACGATGAGTTTAATAGAAAGATGTCAACAGACAGTAACAAAATATCAAAGTAAAAGACATAGTCTCACTGCCAGTCAAGGAAGGTATTTCCTGTTGTTCAGAGTCTGTTAGCAATAGTATCTCATTAAGTCTTCAAAAACTCCCTCTGACATTCTCATGGGTAAGTGGGAGTGGCACACCAAACTCTTAACTGACTCTCTATAGCCCTTGCAAACCCATTAAGTAGTGGAAACTGGTAATAACTACTGCTTTTCCCTAATTATCTAACACAACACTAGGAAAATTTAATGTCTAAGTCACACAATTTTCAGGTTTCTTATATTCTAATCCATTAAATTAGTATTTACTAAATCATATTAAAAAGTAATAATATTTTCCCTATATGTCATTTATATTTCTATTTTCCTTGTATTATTTCTCTTTATCTTTTAAATCTACATTTTTAAATTTAGTACCTGTTCTAAAAGAGTTACAATGTATCTCATTGACACAAAGAAAATTCTAGATTTCTAAAAAACTCCAGAAACAGCATAAGACATTTTTCATATAGCAATGGTAACTTCTTCGTTGTTCCACATTTCCTCCAATTCATTTCTGAAATTCAGAATTTGAACTATGTAGTGGACAAACACTCCCACAATCTGAATTCCAGCGTAACTTTATTGCTTAAAAGTTCTGTGACCCAGGAAAAGTCACCTGAATTCTCTTAGTATCAATTTCTTTCTATTTAGAATAGACATTTTAAAAATTATAGAGTTATTAGGAAGTAATAAGTAAATTACTTAGCACAAGGGTTATACTCAACAGCCTATAGTTTCTTACCTCATAAGATTCTGATGAAAACGCAAAGAGCTGAGACCCAGGTAAGTCAAAATAGTATCATAATGCATAAACAACTTCTGAAGTCCAATTGCTTATAATTTGTGATATTTTACTTCAGTCTCTTAATTTATAGTATACATTACCCTTAAATTTTTACTAATTTAAAGTAATTCTCAAGGTTTTTCTTTCTCATGCTCTATATTTATATATATGAGGTTCTTAAAGAGATTTTCCTGTTCTTTTTTTTTTTTTTTAGTTATATTTGACATCATTTGTAGTCCCCAGGGAGTACCCACCCCATTTCACCCGTGCACCATCACCTCAGTCCCTTGTGCGCCCTCTGGCCTCTTCCCCGTCTTTGCCCTCCCCCCTTCCCCCCCCCCCCCATGGTCCCTTTGGTTTATCCCGGCTTTTGGTCTTATTAAGTTTTTGTTGTTGTTTACTTTTGGTTATAATTGCCCAGTTTCTTGAGCTTATTCTTTATTGTTGTTGTTGTTCTTTCATATTCCTCCTAATAGTGAAGCCATCCGATATTTTTCTCTTGCCTTCTGACTTGTTTCACTGAGTATAATTCCTTCTAGAGATTTCCCTGTTCTAACAGAAGTTACTAAGAAATTTGAGTTCCAAAAAGTCACTAAAATTGGTCAACTCTAACAGCAGACATGATACAAGAATTACACCTACTTCTCATGCAATATTCCCCATGCAATCAAAAGGAAATCTTAACCTTTCAAACTGCAGTGCTGTGTCAGCTAAAAATAATATAGAGGGTGAATATGAATAAGTTCATTCATTTATAATTTACTTAGGTCATATACCTAATCACAGATAATTGGGACCTGCAGGTAAATTAATCATGAAACACAGATATGCAAAGTCAAATGTTTAGTCTACAGAAAGTAATTCTTGCAGTCCAAATATGAATGCTGTCCTAGAAGTATGAGACTGAGCTGGGACAATTTGGGAGCAATTGGATTCATTGTGCATAGATGCAGCTAGCATCTGTTCTCTTGCTTAGAGCAAGAGTGAGTTTGCAACCAAGTTTACTGTCTTGTAATGTCCATCCATCACCTAGTTCGCAAGTAAGGTAGAAAAGAAGAGTTAGAAGTCCAAGGTAACCCTGAAATTGCATGCAAAAAGAACCATATGTATTAGAGTTTCCTCAAACACTACAGAGGGATTGCAATCTCACTCAAGCGAAGGCAACAAAGGAGATGTAATGACATTAAGTTTCAATACTGTGCACTGCAGTTTCCTGAGCTTTGAGAGGATATCAAGAGACTTTATTTTGAACTGCATGAAATCAACTTGAGAGCAGAGTTGAATCCAAGCTCACAGTCCATAATCATCCATCTTCTCAAGAATAAGGTTCTTTTAGAAAAAGGAAATTGACTATCTCCTTTTTTTTTTCCAGTATAAGTTAGTATTTTACAAGTAGGTGAAATTTAGATCTACCTTGTTCCTAATTTTATTTTCTTTAAGATTGAGTCTTAAATGTTTTATTTATTGAAATACCTTATTTTCTTCACAACTTAGAATGGGTTCCTTTCTACTTTCTATGATAAATAGATGGTAAATTTTTATAGGGTCAGCAATTAATTAATTAAAATATATGGGGGAAATACTATTTATATAAAGGAAGTATGACTGGAACTGATTATCTGTGAAAGAAGCATACATTTTATATGAATGGAGAAAAGAATAAAAGTCATTATCAGGGAAATGATAGAAGGGAAAGAAGGAAGGAAGGGAAGAGGAAATGTGGCAGAAAGGCAGATATATGTGTTTGATATTTAGTAGAGAGACAAGCACCTGTTTCAACTAGGACAGCAATTAGATTTAGCATTTTTTTATTATTAATTGATTAAACTAGAAAATCAGAGAGAATTCTTTTAGACTAACTAGCTTCCAGACCCTTTACAAAATGTCTAGCATGACCCTGGTATCTGATTTATACTTATAAGAAACATTAAAAATTTGCAAGATAAAAATAAGTTCCAGATTAAGTTACATACTAAATATGAATGTGTTTATAACTAAAATATATAATATTTAGTGCAATTTTCAATTGACAATTATTTTAACTGGGTACACCACTGATTAAATTTTAAAGTAAGGGGCCTCCCTGGTGGTACAAGGGGTTGTCTCAGCATTATGAAGCAATATGCAGCCACTGCAGCAGGAGTTCAATCCCCAGCCAAAGAGCTGACCCACATGACACAGGAGACCTCTCCTGTCTCACCTGTTGCTCCCCTCAGTAGTGTATTTCAGTCAGTCCACCTATTCTGCTCCCCATTCTGTCTCTAGTGAATCCTCTCACCCCCCACACCTCTAGCCTACACCCAGTTCTTCTATGTAAAAATAATTTAAAAATTTAAAGTAGCTGACACAATTTAATAAATTAAGACTCAGGCCTAAGAATTCTGGAATTCTTTTGCATTACCAAAATAATTAGAACATTTAGCTGTTTTTTTCACTAGTACCAAAATTGTTAATGACAACTTCTATCTGTGTGATACAATTTTGTGAATGATAACTAGCATCTTAATTCCAAATAATTTAATGTGATTTACTGAGAGGGATTTATCTGAAAACACAGAGAGATTTAGGGAGACAAAACTTATCCAGAAGTGAAAATATTATCTAATGAACCAACCACTTAGAAAATTGATAATAACCATTCGAGCATCTCTTCCCAGTTACAGCTCTTATTTATCTCTGTCCATCATATAAGGCTTTGGTCAGTCTTTACATGGTTGTTTGATCTTGCACAGTTAACAATATAATTTTAAAATGGTCAAAATTGATTACAAAGTAAGATTATTAATGTTGCAATAGACTCATAATTATATGACATTAATAAAAAGTGAATTTAGGGCCCGCCCTGGTGGCGCAGTGGGTTAAGCAACACACTATGAAGCAAACCGCAACCACTGCAGCATGAGTTCGATCCCTGCTGCCAGCCAGGGAGGGGACCCACATGACGCAGCAGACCTCTCCTACCTTGCCCACTGCTCCCCTCGGCAGTGTGTTTCTGTCAATCTGCCTGTTCTGCATCCTGCTCTGTCTGGTGGATTCTCTTACCACCCCCACACCTCTGTCCTGTATTGTGCTTGTGTGCATAAATAAATAAATCTTAAAAAAAAAGTGAATTTAAATAATTGCCTGAGAAATCACATCACAAAGCCTTTGATAAAGGAGAGAATTTCAGAGTTAGACCAGTCAGAACTTGAAAAGCAAATCACAAGGATAATCATTCAGCAGGTGCTTCCAAAGAGAGTTATTTGAAAACCAAAATCTAAGATGGGATCTTTGGAAGGTGAATGAATTAATATTTAATTGCATATCTCTCAACACCTATATTCACCAAGATTACACTGGAAAAGTTTAAAAATAAGAAATATAATTAAATGTTGCTATGTCTTTTATAAATTGGTTGAAAAATTATGCCCAATCCTTCCCCCAAAATTCAGAGATTCACTTTTTTAAACTAAGAGTATATTGTTGCTAGTATAATTTTAATTTTCTTGTTTTGAGGCAAAATAAATTTATTTTTCATTTATTTTATATCTTGATTTTTTTGATCTTCAAAAAAAGTACTGTTCAAATAGTTTTGATTAGTTAACATGAAAAAAAATGTGTTCCATTTTTATTAGATTTACAGTGTAATTTTTTTTAGCATCAGCACATCAATAGGCACATCAATGTAGATATTAATTTCTGATCTCGGATACAGTACATTAGGCATAAAAAAAAATTAATAGTGATTTGGTATGAAGACAGCAGACATGGGCTAGTGAGTTTCAAATCCCTGATCCACCGTTACTTGCTGTGCAACATTATGCAGTTTTCTTAACCCCTCCTTGCTTCTCTTTTCTCCTGTAAAATGGAGCTAATAATAGTATCTATTCACAAGCTTGTTTTGAAGATCAAAGTGCCAGTGTCTGATAAACATTCATGATAATGTCTAGAATATAGTAAGCGCTATGTAAGTAAAGCTGGAAAATGTGATTCAAAGTCATATATTAACCTACAATTAGTTCCTTTTAGTTAACCTACTAGAGTTCCTTTGTTTATTCCTGTCTACCTCTACAATTGTTGCTTTCCTGCTTTACTAATTCCTTCCCCTTCACATTTACCTGAACCTCTTCTGCCACTATTGATAAATTAACTAAAGTCTGAAATAAGCTGATTAATTTACTCTAAAGGCTGGCATTCTACTCTTACATTAGTTGCCTTTGGAAGTCTCAGTTTTTTAAAGGACTCAAAATAAAAGTCTTACCTTTGACATTCATTGTACAGATTTCCTTTTCAGAATGAATATGAAATATTTTTCTTCTCTGAACCTGTAAACAGTGTTCTCAAATATAAGAGTCACCCACTGGAGTAAATGAATACTAGACTAGAGTAGCCAGATTTAGCAAATAAAATGCAGCACACTCAATAAAATTTGAAAGAGAGCTAAACATTGATTTTTTTTCTTTGTTTTTAGTAGAATTGTTTCCCATGCAATATAGGCCATATATTGCATTATATACTTAGGCAAAAAAAAATCTGATTTATGATATTCTCATTTAAGTGAATTTCCATATTTAATCTGACAAGCCTAAATGAAGCTGGAAACAAAACTGTTATTTTTAGCTTAATTGAATTATGTTGTAAAAATACATCTATTTCTAATAGAATTTAGTAGATGTAATTTTGTGCTAATTACATGTCTTTCATGAATGCCATCAGAACTTTTATTATTAATATAATTATATATTATTATACTTTATTTACACAAATAAAAACTCAGTTTCAAGAAAGTTTTGTTTTTAGATTATCTATTGGGATTATACCATCCACTAAGTACGGATTTTTAATAATGGGAACTAAAAGCCCAACCAAAAAAACCATGCCCTATAAGAATTTGATGTGTCAGGAGTTCTGTTCTTTTCTATGTTAAAGCACTTGTTGAAAATGAAAAGAGATATTACATGAATAGCACTTTGTCTAAGAAGTGAATTTTGATAAAGCAGATATATAATACTATTAATCACCTCAATAGTGTTATGATACAGGCTTTCCAAGTTAACTTCCTTGATTTAAGTAATATAATTTAAAAGGCTACTTGACTATCAACTAGCTCTTACAAAACAATGTTTTGATTAGAGACAATGAAGAAATAATTCACAGGACTTTCACAGGTGCTTATTCATATTCCAAGTGGGTGTTGGGGCTTCCTATTTTCATGTGGTCTTTGACCTGGAAAATATTGAGCTGAAATTTTCATAAGTCTAAGCAAGAAGTTTGACATTTACATGTCTCTAGCTTGTAATAAAATGATCATCTATATCATACTTTTCTGGAAGGAATCTGAGTAGTGCAGTCCACTAAATGATGTGACTGCAATACCAGCAAATCTCTATCAGCAGCATGTAAGATAACTGTACCTTCTACCACCACCCTACCACCACCTTCCCCACCCTAACTTGAAATTGTGCAAAAAGTTCCCAAGACAGAGAGCAAGGGTAGATGTCGAGGTCCATTATTAAGTTCTGCCAACATAAAAGTAATCAGAAGAAATAACCTTTGCTTTAGTATCAACTCAGTAGCCAAGCATATTACATTATGTATTAAGGTGAGCTCAGAGCTATCTATAAATGAAAGAAGGAAGGAGAGAATTTCAGCAGAAGCCATGGAGCCCCTGTGAAAAAAGGATTGGAAAGAAAATACACTTCTGGAGTCGGGAGCATACAAAGTCAACATAAGCAACTGCAGAAAACTTGAATTAACTGAGGCCTCACAAACATCAGAACTTTAATTAATCCAGTGTCATGTCTTACTACTCACCTGACTCCATCCAGTCTAGCATCTGTGTCCTTTATGGACCTTATGTCCTTTCTCCTTATCTGATCTCTAAGAGAGAAAATAACCAAAGTAAACAAATAACCAGGTTTACCATGGTTGTTAATCATAAGTCCTTACTGAGCTCATTGTCTTCTGATCTATGATCAGTGCTTTAAAGTCTCTGCCAACTGTGTTTCTTCAATAGATTTTTTTGTTCTGTTCGCTATCACAAATACATCTGCCATGCTGTCCTTTAAAAGTGCAGGAATATATTCACATCAGTGACACACTTCCTTTCTTCACTGCTGACATTATAACAGAAATGATTTATAAACTTACCTAGTTTAGAATGTGAAGAAAACAGCTTTGGGGCAGGGTGTTATTTACAAAAATCCATTGCCACCTCCATTACCTAGAAAATTTTATGGGCAAAAGATATATTTTTTCTTGGGTTATTAGCTATCCATATGGATAAGCAGTAAGCAACCAAAGCTAACTGATATATAGCTGCTACCTCATTATTTCTGTATGTCAGCACTGGCACATTTATGTGATGGCTAGACACGTGTAAAGCACCACAGAAATTAGGTGGAGGTAGTTTTTCAAAACAATTTTTCAGTTTATGTTTCACAGGATTTTCCATTATGAAAGTATTCCACAGCTTTTGCATACTCCCAGACTTCACAGTACTTTCTTACCCCATGTAAACTTCTCATGTGTTCAAATTGTATTGTACTAGATTTAATAATTTGGTATCGTATGCCAATACCTGCAAAAATAAAACTTAAACTTATGGTTTTCAAGTCTCCATTGTTCATCCATGAATTTAATATGATGTTGGATTTCTCACTTGAATTGTGACTTTGAAAGCATTGTAGCATGCCCATTTCTTCCATCAACCTGACACGTAAGTGTGAAATTATATGTAGTACTATTAAACCTTCTGTGGATGGTCTGTAACATACCAAAGAGATCAGAAAGGAAAAACATGATGGTTTGGCACATTGTTCAAGATTATATTGCAGCTAATGGCACTGGCAAAGTTGGTGGTCTGGCAATTAACTAAGAATCAATCCACAGCTCATGTGTTTGCATACAGTAGTTCTCTATGAGAAATCTTAAGTGGTCACTTAAACTTTTGTGGCAGGAAGCCAAATTCTTCTCTAAAATATGAGCAAGCAATCCCTGCTACCTTCAGCAAGCATAAATCTTGGACTGACTAGAAGAGACTCCTTTTTCCCTTTCTGAGGAAATACTGAAAAATATTTTTTCTACACCCTATTAAATGGTCATATAATAAAAATGATACATGTAGATAATGATGGTCAATTCTTATATCACATAGGATGAAAATGGAAAAGTATCAAGATAAAATCTAATTTATCAATCTTATGTTTAAGTAATTATAACTCAGCTCCTTCAAATGTTTTCCTTGACTGATTGAAAAGCAGCTTAAATTTTTTTTCATTTAATTTTTGCCTTAAACCACTCTGTTGTTGCTGATAAAATATCACCTTAAAACTGAGGCTTTCTTACTATATTATCTATGTAAATACAAGTTACAAAACCCACTATGTACAGGGAATGAATAAAGTCAGGCAAATTTTAATCTACATTTCTTTGCTCTTTTTAAATGTTAGTGACAAAGATCATTTTAACTTCTTGGGTTACTTCTTTCAACTCTTCTGCCTACACTTTAGTAACTACTTCAAGATGATAAACAATTTAAACATAATCCTTTCCATTGGAGTCCTGCACTTTTCATTATAAATGTTGATCTTTTAAAAAGTTGTTCAGATTTCAAGTCCAAATGATAATCAAAGTAAATTGATTTTTATTATTTATACAGAAAAAGTAAGTGAATAATGTAAATATATTCAGTACTCAGAGGAATTTTAAAAATTAAATGTTATAATTTAATAAGTTTATATACTGTTACATGAAATAAGTAATTACACAAAATGTAGGCACTTATTTCACCACATTAAAATCCACTCAGTTCCCTAATCTGTGAAATGGGGTTAGTGATAATCACAAAATCATTGAATCATGATGAGTAGGAGGTAAGATAATGTGCAAGTATATTATTTTAATTCAATATTATATCATGTGTTCTCTTTTTACAAGTGACTATCATTTCATAATATGTAGTAAGATTTTATAGCACTAAACAGACCAATAACTTTTACTACAGTCCTTGAACACAAAAGCAATTTTGAAATTTGTGAAAGAAGCAATTATTGCATTAAGAACTCTATGGGGGCTTACATCTGGAAAGGTATGAGCTTATACCTCTGAATCACATACAGCACTGTAAGTCAGTGTTACCTCAATAAAATAAATTTAAATAAATAAAAGCACTTATTGCCAGTAACTGCCAATGAGCAATAAAAATACAAAAATGTAATATTTTAGCTTATCAGTAATCATAGACAGATAACTGTGACTACAAGTTGCATAAAAGATATGCAGAGCCCAATTAAAAGGAATGTTATCTTTTAGACTAATATAGTCATTTAAATTATTACATCATGCCAAACTTTTGCTGCATAAAATGCTCCTGTATTTAATCTAAATCTCATCCTCTCTGATACAGTCCTCTATCTTTCTTTTTAAATTTTAAGAAATTATCTAGACAGTCACCCTTTGTTGGGTTCTGTTGTATACCAGACACCATTGAGGAACCTATTGACTTTCCCAGAAAACAAAAAAGTATAATGTTATAATACAAAATCTGTGTGTGTGCTCAGCCCAAAATGGAGAGAGCAACCAAATCTGACTGGGAAGATCAAGGAAGTTTGACTCTATTGAAATAAAGTTAAGCTCAAACTTAAGTTATATCACCATTCAAGAATCCCAACTGAAGAAGACTCTATTCATGTAGAGTTCCACATTGATCTTGAAAGGGGAACAGACCAAGAAGCCCAAATTGCTTCAGTTTGTAGCCCTTTAGCCAAAACTAATCAGTCTTCACTGTAGCCCTCAGATGACCAGGAAATATGGACAAATAAACAACAAGAATGTTTCAGGATGGAGACAAAATAAAGACTGAGTCAAATTTTGACAAATGAGATGGTGAGTAGAAGACATTGTAGGAAGGGAGAGAGTAAAAGCATAAAGATAAGAAAGCCTCATGGTGTAGCTATAAAAATGTTCATGATTTCTTCTAAGACCAGTAATTATTTTAACATCAGTTCTCCTTTCTCTATATTAATAAAACTTTTAGCAAGTTTAGGTAAATACATCTAAAAAAAAGTAATTCTGTAACCTCTTTTGTATTTAGTTATTATCATGGAAATAAGTTCTTAATTAGGATAGGTTACATTATCTATGAATTGTGAGAAATGATAGGAACAACTTCTGAAATGTGGTCCCAAAGGGAAAGAAAGTCTTCATCCTCTCCTTTCCATCACACTGACTACACACTTTGGAAAGTCTTTTGTTTTTTTTTTGAAGAAAATAATTGCAAATTTGTATCTCCTAAGGTTCTGCTATTCACAACAACTAAAGAGCCAGATGACTCAATTAAAAAATGAAAGATTTGAACAGACATTTTCCAAACAAGACATACAAATGTTTAACAGTTGGCAAACTGCAAGTCAAAACCATAATGAGACACCACTTTCTGCCACCAAGATGACAGTAATAAAAAAAGACAGACAATAATAAATGTTGGTGAAGATGTGGGAAAGTCATTTAGTCAAACTCTAGAATAGGAGGAGAAGACAGAAAGAGCAAGAATCTCTAACACCATCAAAGCATCATGCCTTTCCTTATTAGTTGCTTAAAAAGAAATAAACTCCTTTTTTGCTTAAGCCACATTCTTTCGAAATCACATTTTTACAGCATCCAAACATATCTTAATATAAACTCTTCTGGGTAATTTCAGTTCTCTCTCCCTTTGTGATATCCTTACAGCTCTAAAGAATTTGTAATGAATAAACAGTTATAAATTTAAAGCTGTAACTGCAAAAAATGAACCTGCTTTGAGGTTCATTACTCTTCCAGCATCATAGCTGAGAATATATGTGTTACGCAGTAGATTTTATTTCAGAGGAATTTGCTTAAAGTTTTTAATTCCTATGCAGCAGGAATGATTTATGCACAATGCAATGATATAGATTAGACAGAATAACCATCATACTTCAGTAGCAGTATGAGAGCTCCTGTTTGAAAGCATATCTACCTAACTGTGTGAAATAACTATTACATGTCAGAAAATTAAAAAACAGAAAATGACTTTGGTGACAAGAGGGAAGGAGTAACTAATGGCTGAAAAATGATAAAAGGAAATGAAGATCTTTTTCCCAACAACTTTATATTGAATTTTGTAAGACGTGAGTCACAGAATAGTAAAATACACTGTAAAGGTAGACAGAATACACTATATCCCAGAATAGGGGAAGAGCCAGAAAAATAGAAATGTCAGGGACCCCACCGTAGAATTGAGTTGCTGAAATGCAGAGATTGCACATGCACCTGGACTTTGAGATACATTGACAAAAATAAAATTGGGAATTCAACATTAATACGGGTGTTTCTAAGTCCACATACACTCATGGAATAAATGTCACTTAATTTTAATTAAAATCATTAATTAGACAGAGTCAACCCTATAGTATTCCATCTTTGTAATTGTAAAAGCTAATGGTATGCTTGCATCCTTATAAAGGAAAACCACATGTTCTGAAATAAAATTACTAGAGTAATAAAGAACCATAATTTCAGTGAACATGAGAAGTTGAAAGAGCTTGTTATAGGGTATATACTTGTACCTTAACCAAAGTAAGTCCCATTTATAATCTGGTTAAAGTCTAAGAATTTTATTTTACTAATTGTCATCCTTCACTCTGATGATTCTGATGCTGGTGTTCCAGAGGTCACATTGAAAAATACTATACTGGATTGTAACTTTGTGAAGGTGTGGATATCTTTATTTCTGCATCCCTAGAATGATGCATGAAATTTAGTAGGTAACTCAAACAACATTTGCTTTTGTCCCGGGCCACTGTTTGCCATCTCAGCAAATGGAAGTTTCATCCTACCAGTTGCTACTGCCCAAATATTTAAAGTCATTCTGATTCATCTTTCTTGCATACACTATCCAAATCATCAATGAATCATTTCAGATTCAAAACAGATTCTGAATCTTACTTTTCATCACTTCCACTAATATCTCTAGTACCAGTCATAACCATCCCTAGACTCCAGCCTCTTACCTGGCCTTCCAGGTTGTACTCTTGCCCCCTGTTTTCATTTCCTGTGGCTACTGAAACAAATGACCACAAAATTAGTGGTTTAATGCAATATAAATTTGTTCTCTCTTCTATAGTTCAGAAGTCTAGAATTACTGTTAATATAAGCCAAAGTTTGGGCATCATCAGGTCTAGTTTCTTCTGGAAGCTCTGGAAGAAGAATGTATTTCTTTGATTTTTATGCTTTCTGCAAGCTACCTGCATTCCTAGATTGATGACCCCTTCCTTGCACCACTCCAGTTTCTTGTTCCCAAAGTCATGTTAATTACAACCCACTCTGCTCTCCTGTTTCCTTTTCATAAGGATGACTATGTTAATATTGGCCTATCCTAGCAAACCAAGATAATATACCCATCTCAAAATTCTTATTTAAATCGTATCTGCAAAGTCCCTTTTTCCATATAAAGAAACATCTTCAGGTTCTGGAGATCAAAATGAAGACATGAGGGACCATTATTCAGCCTACCAAACTCCCTTCAATCAGTTCTTTTGAGAACTAACAGGATCAGGCCATGATCAATCCCAAATTTCAGATATTCTGTTTGTTTTCTATTTTACATGGCATGAAATATGAAGAATTTAACAATAACAATTTTATATGCTCAAACCCTCTAACTGCTGTACTAGTTTCTAATACCACAGATCCTTCATTACTATACTCTGGTCACATTGGCCCCTGTACTATTTCTCAAATATGCCAAATATACATTCCTATCAGGTCTCTTAACTTGCTCTTTTTCCTTGGAATATTCTGCTTTCAGGTATTCATGTGCTTGGTTTTCCAGCTTCATTCAAGTGCATGATTAAATATCATCTAATTGCAGATCTTCTGAGTATATCATGGAAATAGCCTCCTTACTCTCAACTACCCTCTTTATCTTGCTTTATTATTTTTCATAGAACTTCATGTTCATCTGAAATATTATGTATGTCTTTTTTATGTTTCTCCCAGTTGGAGAAAACAGTCTTATTCCCTGCTGTTTCCCTAGCTCCTGGAATATTTTCAGAGCAGAGATGTACTCAAGCATTTTTTCTAAAGGTTTATTTATTTATGTATACAAGCACTAGGGTACTGGCCAGAGGTGTCAGGGGCGAGGATTCACCAGAGACAGAGTGGAGAGCAGAACAGGCAGAGCGACTGAAATACACTGCTGAGGGGACCAGCGAGGGAGGCAGGAGAGGTCTGCTGCACCATGTGGGTCCCCTTCCTGGTCAGGGATCGAACTCGTAGTGCTGTGCAGTGGGTGCTTCACAGTGTAGTGCTTAACCTGCTGCACCACCAGGGAGGCCCCTCAAGCATTATTTCTTAATAATTTATTTTTCTATTTTATCACGTTTCTTATTACGTGTAAAATATCAAAATAATTTATGTATATGATAAATTTAATCAGTTTCCAATATTTTTGTTAAAAATGCACATCATGAGAGAGAACATTATAGGCATGCTTAAATGACTATTGACACTGCTCTATAGGTAAATATAATCCAAATTAAAATAAACGATCATCCAGTAAATTTTTGAATTATGATTTGCTTGTAAGTTTTTAAGACTAATGGAAAATACCTGATAGCAGAAAACATATACCATATGAATTTATAGTTAAATCAGCTAGCACATTTCAATTCATGGGAGGTTGCTCAAATGAACCAACTGTGTTGAAGTAATGATAATAATATTTAGAATTGCAGTAACACTTTACTAACATTAATTACCACTCACACCATGATTACATTGTCATTTCTCCTTTACAGATTTGGAACTAAGGGATAAGAAAGTGACTTCCCTAAGTCACTGAGGAACCTGGTGTTTAGCATAGAACTCAGTGATTCCTGGCTCTTAGAATGTGTGCTGCTACCACCAGGCCACACTCTTCTCTCCAGAGAGAAGATTGTCAGCATGGAATTGTATTGAAGGAAAAATGTGAAATGAAACTAGTATGTAGCTAGTAGGAAGTTCTGGAGAAGAATCTACCAGTGCTAATGTAGACAAACCATATGATTTTGCTATATTTAGAAATAGCTATCCCTACAAAGTAAGATAATGAAATGAAAAATAATTTATACTATTTGTTTAGGTTTATTTATTACAGTTTTAATATACTTGGGAAAAGTACATTAAATTTTCTTCACTTGATTTGACTTCTATAATGTGGATAATTAACTTATGAACTTACTTTCTTACCTCCTCTTATTCTGTAAGTACAATTGTGTCAGCAAAACATAATCAAATTCACTCAGTTAACTTGAAGATTTTGCTTACATAGAAAAAGTAGTAGTAGTTTAGTGTTCTTTCCCATTAATAGCATACAAAAGACTTCATGCTAAAGTCTAACTTTAACTATTAAAATTATACTCAGGACTGTGTTTTTATAAGCAGTGATTCTTTATACCTTAGAAGACACCCACACTTCTTTAAAAATAAGTTGGGCAAACAGTGACTGTGAATGTGTTTTTGTTTTCCTAATAGAATATCAATGGAAGTTGTACACACAGATCAAGAGCAGTACACATATTATTATCTCCAAATAATTAATATTTGTGTATTATTTCCCTTGGGTTGGCTATACATGAATACAAAGGCACTGGTACCACTCATCACAAAATACAATGTTAGCTGGTTCCAGGGGTGTCTTTATGAATACTCCCTGCCAGTGGTTGAAGGAACTAAGGAAGCACCCTGCTGAGTCTCCTCCCGTCCTCCTCAGGGAGTATGTGCTAATTCTATCTTCTCCTTTTGGGAAAGCAGCCAAAGGCAGAAACAGGAAGGACAGCACTATATTCCTAGAGAGAGTAAGGTGCTAATAGCCAGGAATGGAGGAGAAAAATGGGAATTTTATAGAATAAAGATAACAGAAACAATGATTAGAGCCTGTCTTTAGTTTCAATCAGAGAGGGATGTCTTCTTATCTGTGACTAGCAAGCTATGTGACAACAACCTATTGCAGCCTGCGGCCTTGTCTTATGTTCACACTACATATTTGGAGTAAAATAGAAAAAAAACTTAAATGATTTAAGCCATAGGGAGAGGCAAGTGTAGAGGCCTCAATGGTTGTGTTACCCAATAGTGACTGTGTCATACTTGTCTAATATCTCGCCAGCATCAGATATAATAGGTTATATTTTAGAAATTACTCTTAAATTAATCATAAAAGCTAATATAAAAGCAAAGTATTATAGTCAAAAAATACTAAATGAGTTTTTTAACAATGAGTAAAAAATATGTCCAATGGCAGATCATCCTTCATAAATAATACTATCTAGTTGGAACATATAATTATATGTCATATATAAGTTCACCTGAGCATGAATGCATTTCTGAACACTAGACCTTTTCATTAAAGTATAGAAAAAAATATGACCCTGCAGTCATTTCTCAGTGTTTACAATTAGAAAGGAAAGGTGAATATTAAATCTAGTTTAGAAATGACAATTCTTTAAACAGCTGAAAACTTGCTTTACTATTGCAAGAATGTTAAATAAAATCTAAATGATCATTATGTATACAAATATATAAATGCCATCAGAGAGGTGGCATTTTTTCTCTTAATGTGTTGTTTTAAAAAAAAATCATAGAATGAAGGCAAATTAATATAAAAAATTATTTTAAAATTAAAATCAGTTCCATGATAACAATGTATTATAAAGTTAAAAAGCATCACATGTATAATTAAAGCACTATTTATATGTATATTTGAATCATCATATACAGTCATCAATGTGCTTAACATAATAGAAAACATTGCAAAAATGAAAACTTTCATGGTGTTTGTCTTCATTTAATTCTGAACTTTAATGCTCCCCCATTATAATTTCTAAATTCTATACTTAATCCCAACCCAAATCCAGCAAAGAAAGTAAATATAAGAAACAGAACTAATTTAAAAGAAGTAAAAGCACTAGCTGTGTACTATTCCAAAGCTTTAAAGGAGGCACTGGTATTTGAAAGTAAAAATTATCCATAATTTAGACCTTTAAATTAAAAAACTCCTGAAGGAAGTTTTAAGAAGCTACCCATAGTGGGCCTCCCTGGTGTTGCAGTGGGTTAAGCAACACACTATGAAGCAAACCACAGCCACTGCAGCACAAGTTCGATCCCTGCCGCTGGTCAGGGAGTGGTCCCACATGGCTCAGCAGACCTCTCCTGCCTTGCCCACTGCTCCCCTCAGCAGTGTGTTTCAGTCCATTTGCCTGTTCTGCTCCCCACTCTGTCTCTGGTGAATCCTCTCACTGCCCTGGACTCTGGCCTATCCCCTAGCTCTTGTATGTATAAATAAAAATAAATCTTTAAAAAAAAAAAAAAAGAAGCTACCCATAGGAACTCAAATGTCTTTATTTTAGCCTTTTCTGCAGGCTACTAAGAGCACCAGTCTGCCCTTGCAAATTTGAAGCTTATCCCTTCTGAAATATGGAAGGAAGGAGCTGTTGCTATGTGCACTGGCCTCTATAGATTCATGAGCAGTGTTGACTACAGATATTGCTAGATTAGTTCCTTTCTATGGAATGGATGGCTCTACCAACTAGCATAATGATGAAAACTTAGTGGATAGATCTCAAAATAGTGAGGTCTATAAACAAAATGTTTCATACATTTTGCTTTCCCCTCTGTAGACCCTCTGGCTGAACCAGCTGTCCCACAGTCTGGTATTTTCCTCCCATTACTCTCCGCTAACCTCCTGTTCAGTGAAGTTTGACAGTCCTCATTTTCTGCTTGTACAGTCTGTGTTTGTCTCTGGTAACCAAGGAGTATACCAATTTTTCACCAAGCCGGGTATAGTGTACTGCTGGATAATTGTTAGGTGTTTTGGATGTGAAGCAAGAAACCTCCTCTGTTTCCATCTTGATGACATGTCTAGATGTCTTTCTAGGGCAAGCAGCCCCTTTAACGATTTCATCTGTACTATCCAGGGACAAAAGTCTCACAAGTCCTCTGGTTGCAGCACCAAAACTTTGGCTGCAAATGGCATGCACAGTACCCATGTCCAGTGGGAACATAGGAGATGGGAAAAGAAGTGTAGACAGGAGCAGCAAAATCTCAAATTTTCTGAATGGAATTTATCATTATAGTATGAGAAGGTAAATATTATGTTATATAATATAGCAGAAAATTTAAAAAAAAAGAATTTTAGACCTATAAGAAACTTTAAAGATTATATAATACAGTACAAACACAGAACATCTTAGGAAGTTGAAGTCCAGAGATAGGAAATGTATTCTCTAAGTGCCTTTTTTGTATAATAGTATAATAGATAAGTTTTCAAGTAGAACTTAAATCTCAATTTTTTTTCATTCTTAGAATTACTAAGTGATTTGAAAGGTTGTTATTCCATGGGCCTTTGTATTCACTCTTTCTTCTGATTCTGTTTTCATTAGTTGAACTCTTTGGAAATTGCCAGACATAATAAACTAGTTAAGGGCCACTGAAAGGGCTATGCTTATGTTAACAATAGCAGATGATAGGGTTAAAAACAACAGCAGAGATGCCCACTGGCAAGCAAGGTATTTTTATAATATGAAACACATCTCTAAAATTATCTTAGGATGTAAGATTAATGTTTCGACATGTATTGGAAAAGCTGAATTGTTAATAATTTCCTCAGAGCTTTGATTCTTTAATGACACCTTCACTGATTTTTTTCACTATTTAAACATAAACCATTACAATTTATCTTCATAAAAATGAAACCCAGTGCTTTGAAGACCTGTGTGGTTTTAAAATAAGATGATTATCTACTTAACACATTAGTAGATGATTGAACCGTATAAATCAGGTATAAAAAAATAAAACAAAGGAGATTGAATTACATAGACCAATATCCCAGAGTAATCAAACTGGATAACTTCCTACATTCTCTTTTATACCATGCTTTTTTCTGGTTCAGCATTTTTTCGTGCTGTTTTTACATATTAAGTAGAAACAGATAATGGCATATACTGTTTTGAAGACAAGGAAACACATGAATGCTAAAAATATAAGTAGAATGTAAATTTTACAGTAAAAGGAAATTATTAGAAAAGTCTGCATAGTCATTAAAAGGTTTGTGAATGTGTTCAGTATGGGCCACTTGAAATATTCATTACAATGTTAGTGTTTTGACTTTAATATGAGTAATAATTTCATTGTATTATAATTTGGGTGGGCTGTAAACAGTTTGAGGAGGCAGCCTAATGAGCTGGAGAGAGAATAGTCTGACTTAAAAATTCAGGCAGACTTGGAAGTTGGAACAAAATGGTGGCACCTAGAATGGAGAGAATCCTCATTGATTATGTTTGTAAATAGGTAGCTGGGTAGACAAATAGAAGAACAAAAATTAATATCTCCTGTGACTATACCAGTAGTTAATGCCTTGATCATTATAACCGCTATTTGAAAATTTCTGGTAGGTCAAATATCTTATTCCTATCCCAATGGGAAGAATAAACTTTACCATGTAAATTTCTCATAGAGATATGTAAAGTATTATTTTTTAAAGATTTATTTATGCATACAAGAACTGGGGTACAGGCCAGAGGTGCAGGGTGAGAGGACTCATCAGAGACAGAGTGGGGAACAGAACAGGTGGATTGACTGAAATACACTGCCAAGGGGAGTAGTGGGTGAGGCAGGAGAGGTCTTCTGCGCCACGTGGGGCCCCTCCCCAGCCAGCAGCAGGGATCGAACTTATGCGACAGTGCTGCAGTCTGCTTCATAATGCATTGTTTAACCCATTTTGCCACCAGAGAGGCCCCTGTAAAGCATCATTTTTATTCCAGCCAAAAGTGTTACGCTATTTTTTACTTTTCAAATTTGTTGTTGCAAATTTATAATGAAACACATTTTGTTTAAATTTACCTAACTTGTTTTTAGCTTTGGTATTATCCATCAAAATATAAGCACTATCATAAGAAAAAAGTGAGGAGGGAATTTTTATATATCTTTGTTTGAGTGCTAATAATTCTTAATAGCAAATTAAAGACAGAGCAAATATGTGAAACTTTTGGGTATTTCTTCTCTAGAGTTTAAATTCATTGCTGTGGTTACAGACAAACAATAAAAAAATGTGCTGAACTCCAACAAAGAGAAAACACAGTGTTCAAATCCAAATATGTTCGACTCTCTCCCTTCCTTCCTTCCTTCCTTCCTTCCTTCCTTCCTTCCTTCCTTCCTTCCTTCCTTCCTTCCTTCCTTCCTTCCTTCCTTCCTTCCTTCCTT
>JAGFMF010012000.1:4158140-4186474 GCA_019455555.1 Galemys pyrenaicus
CTCCCTCCCTCCCTCCCTCCCTTCCTTCCTTCCTTCCTTCCTTCCTTCCTTCCTTCCTTCCTTCCTTCCTTCCTTCCTTCCTTCCTTCCTTCCTTCCTTTTCTTTTCTTCCTCTGTGCTTTCTTCTGCACATTTTGTTCACATTTGCTTTCAGAAACATCTGTTGACTAAAGATGAAAAACATTTTTTCAAAAGAGTGTTCAAAGTTAACCAGGGATAACAGATAAGTATAACACGTGTGTTAAGAATGAAGCCAGCACCAAGAAGGCAATAGCTATTAATGGGTGTGAAGGAGAGCCAGTCATTGGTATGATTTGGATGTTGAAGGGTGTTTTGGACATCATCATGTGGACAAGAAATAGAATGACTGTAGGTAGAAGGAAAAATAAAATTCTTACAAAGTCTTCTTAAGGGACAGGATTAAGTTCATATTCCTTATGTTCTGATGGTCGATATGTGCCATATAACCAGTGTGGTGGCAGTTGTCTCAAGTCCTACTCATTCCAAATAAAAGGCACCTTGAGCATTCCTTTTCTTCTAATAGTGAGGTTTATTGGCTTTCTAGGCTTTTTTTGTCAGGAAATGAAGATTAGGAAGAAGTAAACAGAAAAAGGGAAATTATTTTCTGTAGCTAAGTGAGAATCAATCTAAAGAATGACATAGAGAAAGAAGAAAGTTGGAAGAAAAGTACACAGAAATCATGGAGAGTTAATTCTCCAGGATGTAGCACCCCAGTAGTCATTGTACCCCCTAGTCATTGTACCCCCTTAGTTTCTAAGGCAACGTAAAAAACTATCAATTGCAAGAATTTTAGGAGTTTTTTTTGGACATAGTTTATAATATGCTATGTGAATGTAAAATTGTTTCAAGTCTAGCTCAGAATCATACTGTTGATAATATAGGAGACCCATAATGGCAAGTTTTTTCAGAGAAGACAAGTAATAACTCCAAGACTGATAAAATCTTAGGCAATGAATGAAACTTGCCGGTAACTTGCAATTATTTATTCATAGGAAGCTTTCTCAGCAGACACTTAGAGTGAGTTTCTAGCAGGCAACAAAACTTCATGATAGATTGATCTGTGCAATCTAGATTGATATATGCCAGGCAACATCTTTTGGCTTCTTCTTTGTGTTTTATACCTGAAAAAGAGTAAATGTAAACAATTTGTAATTTTAGCTTCAAATATGTTGAAGTCCCTCTATCTTCCCCACCCCTCACATACATACACCCACACATGCAACAACAAGAACAAAGTAAATAGGAAATGACCCAGAATTCTTACTTTCTAACTAAAGTCTTAGTTGAAATGTATGGATTTTAGAGGCAAAGTCATCAGGATAAAAATCCTGGCTTTCCCATTTATTAGTTGTGTGATCCAGTTTCCTCATTTGTCTAAGCAGAGCTAATATTTTCCCTACTCTTTAGAAGAATTAGAAGCTCTGTATGTCAAGAATTAGAATCAGTGCCTGCCTGTACTGTGTTATTATTTGACCAGTGGTCTTAGCTAATAACATGAATCCATGCAATAAAGTGTATTTCCTCCGAGAAATAAGGTAGCTTCAGCAGAGCTAAGGAATATTTTTTTGTGTTTCTACACAGATATAAATTTATTAGCTAAATTATGTGGTATTGTAATAAGTTAACAGTGTCTGGACATTAAAAAAAAGTGAAAACTGCATTTATTGATTTCAGAGTTAACGTGTGTTGTTTTAAATTCATACTAATCTACTGCTGTATTAATCACTTAGGCTTTTGAACAGTTTTGTAGAAAAGAATTTTACAGAAGATTTGCATTTCACCCTTAGATCCTTTTGTTAATTTTAATTCACTTCAGAAAATGTCTAAAGTCTTTAATGAAGTACTATCTTCATTTATTAGTGCACTATAATTTGGTGAACTTCAGCAGCTTAAAGTGCAAGGATGACATAATCAATTATAATTGTTTTAGAAATGTTTTTGTCTTAATTTTTTTAAAGCTCCAAGGTAATAATAGCACTTTTCATTAGCAAAATACTTATAAAGGTGAACTAGTAGGAAAGGAGTGTTCTCTGGTGGTTCAACAAGAAATTGAGAGTTCAGAGAACTGAGTTCTATTTCTGTCCCCACTATTGACTTCAATGATTTTAGATAAGTCACACAGCCTAGGACGTGTGCTTTGTATATAATGTTTGCTGCTTTAAAAGAGGTTGAAAAAGTGCCTCTCAACTGTTTCTGTTGTATAGAATAATTAGACACACCCCCTTCATATTCATGTTAACCTATTTCTTATGTGTCTCTTTTCTTTCTAGTTTGTATATCCCTTCGTATTTTACATATGGGTGTGGGGACAGAAAATGCTGGCTATTACTCTGAAGTAAAGATGTCAATATTGTGACAGAAGAACATGAATTCAAATTCTGATTCTGCCTTTAATTAGCTGCATATCCTTGGACTTGTTGTCTAACTATTTTGAATTTTCTTACGTTTAAAGTATGGTTTGTGATATCTGCTTCTATGGGTTGTTCTAAGGAGTAAATTAAATTACATTTGAAATGCATTGTATCTCCTTGACTAACTAGGCTTCCAGTTGGCTTCCCCAACTGGTCTTTACTAAAATCCACAAAAAGATTTCCAATCTTGTTTTTATAAAAATCCATTCTCTACAGTGTACCGACAGCCCTGAAATTATACTTCCCTCCTCTTCGAAAAAGACAGAGAGAGACACACACACACACACACTCACCCTCTTTCTCTGCTTTTATTATGATTTCTTAAATTGGCATTTTTAATATTCATTACTATTATTCCTTAAGATGATAAAATTTGAGTTTCTGTGATACCAGCACATTAAATAATAGGGAAGCATACTAGAGGACTTCTAAAATTTTATTTTTTAGAGACAGTACATCTCCTCCAGCTATCAAACCTGTAAATAGAAAAGCCAAAATGACAACAGGAAGATCTCAGACATGTAGGAAAGAAAAATAAAGGTTGATAGTATCCATGAAGTTATATTATTGCAGTCATAAATAAATGATTGAATATTACTGTTTTGTTCCTTCCATGCAATTCTATGTTTCAATTAGTGTTGTCTTTCTGGAGAAGATTAAATTGTATTAAGAATTCCTGAGGGCTCTTTCCTTCATTAAAGGAAGATCTTGCCCTTGTGTAAGCATCTTTTACTTGTAATACCATAAAACTGAGACTTGGGGAAATCATAAGGAATTAGAAATTAGCAGTAGAAGAACATCCATAGCAGAAAGAACATCTTGTTCCTGTTTGAAACTAGGTGAGATTCAACTGAAGAAAAGTGCAGTTTGATGAGCTCAACAACATCTGTTTCTCTTGTTTTTATCTGTTCTTGTGAGTAAATGAATAAATGACAGGGGCTGGAGATGAAGAGGAATGCCAATAAACCTCTGATGGGGATGGGACGCTGTCCTGTTCTTAGTGGCCAGTGTACAATGGAAAAAGGTCTGGGTGTTCATGAAACTGATTTAGGCCTTAGAAAAGCCACTAACCTGTGAAAGATATCCTGTGTAGGAACCAAGGTAGTAGGCCTGCGGATAACTGAGAAATCAGACCTAACATGGTTTTTTATTATAAATTTCTAATGGAATAGGAAGACAATCACATTTTACATTTTCACTGAGGTTCACCTTCGCTCGTTTTACTAACCCATCAGATTAATAATCTGGGAGCTTCTTTTTTGTTTCAAAAATTAAGTCGTCAAATATTTAGAAATTGACATATCTTAAAGACCTTATTATCATATTATCAATAGAGCATATGAAGTGGGTTTTGTTTTGCCTCACGTGGCCATTGGCTCCAAGATATGAACCCAGAGGTTATGCCCAAAGCAGAAGGGTACAAAACCAGTGGTTCACAGTTTTATGTTTATTTTTCTGGTATCAGTGAGTGAATGGAGTCACCTGCATTAGTGCCTTCGTTCCAGTATTCATGTGTTCTAAGTGAAAGCTTTAACTCAAAAGGAATGCGGACTTAACCCTCTGTAACCCAGATGGAGAAAGCTGGTAAAGTCCGCTTCCTTTGTAAACCCTATACTTACAAGGGAGGCAGGGAGCATTTCTATAATAAATCTTCCGTTGGAAAAATAAAAGGAGATTAAATGACTTTTCATAAAACAACACATCTTATTAACACCAGAATTATAATTTTAAACAAGCAATCAGGCAGACTGAAGAAAAATAAAACATTATTTTTTTCTTATTTATTTGTTTGTTTGTTTAGTTTATTTCAATGTTTGCTTTCTTTTCTAGGTGTAGTCCCAAAGAGTTTCCACCACCAATTCACCCATGTACCATCACCAAAGTCCCTTGTGCTCTTCCTGTCCCAGTCTTGAAAAAAAGAACAAAAAACTTAAATGATCATATCAAGAGTAAAAATCTTCTTTATCAGCCATAGGATTATAAAGATGACTTTTCTCTTGGATATTATCTAGAAGTTAAACTGATGAGTGTCTAAAAAGAATGCACTTACTTTCTTAGCAAACAATTGAAATATTAGATCACTTTAATTATATTAAAATTACTCCCATGTAAGCTGAAATAGCATTTATACCACAACGATGGAATTTGCGAAAGTGTAAGTGCAGGGGAGTTGAAAGCTTTAATTAGAATTGAAAAACAGGAACACTGTTGTACCATTCCTTTTAGAATAGATCCTAGCTTCATTTAATTTAGAATTAGAAGATTTGCAAAAGAATGAGACAAATATGGTTAGGCTAGAGGTAGCAAAAAAGTGTAAAAACAGTCAGCAAAAATGCACTAAATAAAAGCTGTTATTTACATTAGCACTTAACAAAGTAAACAAGAAAAAAAGATTGTTTTACTAATAAAGACAAAGGTAACAATGCAGTTGTAACAATTCAGGTTTTTAAAACTATATTTCAATCATTTAGGAGGCATTAATGAAAACTGTTGTTAAACCAAATATAAACAACTGTGAAAGCAAAGAGGTAGTATTGTCTAATGGATAAAACGTTGAACTAGAAATGCCTAACCTTGAAAATTATATTTAGTGGGGCCTCTGACTCTTTATGAGACTCATAAGAAAAGAACTTTATTTTTCAGGGCCACTGTTTTCTTATAAGCAAAGTTTAACTCATAAAAATTATAACTACAGTTAAGTCCTAGACACACTCTCTGAGGCACTAATTCCATTTCAGACATGTAGACTTGCAAAAAATATCTAAATATTTTGCCTGCATCAATCTATTTAGTTCCACTGCTCTTTCTTCAGAAGATAAGACCAGAAATGACTCAGCATATTTAGCAATCAAAGTCAAGTTGCTCTTGTGGAGCTGAGAAATGTACAGAGTCCAACCTCCCACTGCCCTTAATCTGTTTCACCCTGGCTTCTAAAAGAAGTCCAAACAATCCCACAGCTCTGTTGATCACAGATTTAAAAACTCATCTTCATCATGCTAACAGCTGTATGTTGAGATGATTTAAATAAATGTTTTTTCTCTACTTTTCATCAGCTTTTTCATGTATACAGTATTAAACAACTCTAAAAGGCACTGTAGAGATTCAAGCTTCAGTATTTCTGCTTTTTTCTTCTATGTACTCAAGGCAAGTATAAAACAAAATTATTGAATCCTGAATTCAGTATGTGTTTCAGTTTTTTAGTAAAACCAAACAATAAACACCTCTATGCAAGCAGTCCTGTTTTTAAAGAACTCAATTCAAAGTAAGGCTGCACAGAAGCAAAAAACTAATTACACTAATAATCGAAAGACTTGGGTTCCTGGGTTCTAGCTATATTTCTTCCTTTATTGCCCATGCAGCATTGAAAAGCATCCTATTCAATATGATCTATTTCCACCTTATAAAATGGGAGACATACCCAAGAAACCATCTTAAAAGAACATGGTTACAATTATTATTGGTGTTAAGACTATTGAATGACTGCTTTGGTTATTTTAGTAAATGTACAGCATTTTGATCATATCTTGTGTGTATGTGTGTGAGTGAGAGAGGATTATTCTGTACTAATAGAGTTCTATTATGGAATTTCCTCATTCCTCTCTGAACTAAGACTTGGTTATGCTGTTACGATTGTTGACTGAAAATAAATGTGACCATCAAATGAGGCAAAACCCAAAATGTAGTTGTATCCTAGAACAGTAGTTTATTCACATAGATTTGGAACCCATAACCATCTGCAGATAAAAATTTGTAAGGTATTCAAATTTTTAATGCTTTTTTTTTTTTTACTACTTCCTCCATACTATTTTCTTCCCTCTGTTGATTCACACCCCTTTAAGTCTTTCCCTTTTCCTCCTGCCACCCTCATTTTTTCACACCCCTTTAAGTCTTTCCCTTTTCCTCCTGCCACCCTCATTTTTTTCAATTTAGTCTTTGAAACTTTTCAACTTCTGTATCAAAGCTAATTGGTTTCTGGATTTTCTGAAAATCTGCAGTTGACTTTTTCTTAACTTTGCCCACATAGTTCCAAGATAAGTTATGGCCATAAAATTATACTAAAATGTGGATAATGTTTAAGTCAGTTAAAAGAATTAATGCATATCCCATTAGATAAGAAGCTATTAGATGAGCAGCAGCAAAGTGGGTGTTGACATTCTTACATTTCTCTACTTAAATCCCAGAAAATTAAAATCATCAAAAGAGAGAGCAGTTTGGCTGTCAATACTACATTATTACTCATGTCCTGACCAACTCTCTTTTGTGTAACATTCACTTTGTTATAATTATGACTAAAGAAAAGACATTGCATTAGTACTCTTTTTATCAGATCTTATTAAGGGTATTTTGAACTAAATGCCTTAAAATTATCTGAATGTAAAAATAAGAGTTATTGTGATTATGTAGATGACATCTTTGTCATTTGAAAAGTATCAAAACAAAATTCCTAAAATTTAAACTTAAATATGCTCTTTTCTTCAATTGCAATGAAAATGCAACACATTATTATATTTTTTAATATACATAGAATCCATCATGTTTTCTACAAAAACACTTCACAGTCTAATAATTGGCTATTTTACCTATAAATAACTCAGTTGAGGATAAAAGCTCAGATTCATGTTAAAGAAGTACATTTAAGAGAATAGTGATTTCTTTATACTTTGGAATAATTTATTGTTTTTAACAATGATACGCTTGGGTTAACACTAACTGTAAATAGCACTGCATAAAATTTCAACTGATTTTTTAAACTTCTATCCCATTCATTTCAGTTTCAATTATTTTAAAATCCTGATTGTCAATTACTGATTTCAATTACATTAAAATCCTATTGTCATTAAAAAAAATAAAGCAACTATTGGTGTCAAATACCTTAAGAAATTTAACAGACTGTACCCAAATTTTATAAAACAAATATTGACATTTGGGTCTAATGGTTACTATTCTGAACTTATATGATGTCATTACCAAATAAATACTTTGATTAAAATATGGAGCAATTACAATTTAATGTAAGCAGTGGCCAAAGATCGGGTGACTCAATATAACCCAAAAGCTTCCTATGCCCAAAAAAGATTTCTGGATTCTTTCTTCTCCATTATCTTTAAACAAATTTCCCCTATCCCAGAGTTGTTTTCTCATCTTATTCTGTCATTTTCACCTTATCTTTTCTTGGTTTCCACATCTAGTAGACTATTATAATAAGTTCACTCATACATGGTCTTTTAACTTGAATACTTACAGGAAGCATGCACTACCCAAAATGAATGGGAAAGACATTAGTTACCTACTTTATGCATAACTGAAGAACAATATCTGGTAAATGTAGTTCCCTATTCTAATTACATAGTTTCAGTCGACTGTCATGAAGAATAAAAAGCACATGCATTCTACTAGTCACCTTGAAATAGTATTTTTAGAGGACAGCAGCAGTTTTATACTAGCACTATTCAGTGCAGCACCTAGCACTTCTTGGGTGCTTAATAAATATTGAACAACCCAGCAATCAAGCCCTCCAGGCAATGGCTGCAGTTGTTAGTTGACACATATGCAGACTGTACACAGTAGGAATTGCCAATCAAACAGCCAGATCTGAACACACAAAAAATAGCAGACACAATAATGGCAGCATCACCTTCAAATACAAAGGACAATCTATATGTATATATTGTGCTACATATAAATTTAAAAGTATTTATGGTTTCTTTTGCATTACACTCTGCATTTACATAACTTATCGTATGTGAAATTAGCCAAATGCACACTCTTATCTTCAGTGACTATGTTTAGCAAAAGGTCATCCATCTCAAATTATTTTCTAAATAAGTAATGCCTTTGCCTGAGCTGTTTTCAAAATTGTCTTGGGTATAGGGCATCTAAATTTTTATGCCATCAAATGTGGAATTCCCTCTAATTCTGTATATTTACAATTACTCGCTGATGAATTCCACAGACCTGAGGGTCAACTTTGAAACGTTTCTACACTAACATATTTACTTAAGAATTATACACGCAAACTTTAATTCTAGCATAAGGTAGTCATTTTGAGTTTTAAACCTTGTTATTTAAAACTCTCATTTGGATTTCAGACAATTAAGATAACATTTAGAAAGCTGGATTATTGCTTTTTTTGCCATCTCATGTTCCTGGTGTCCTTGAAAATTTAATTGAACCTCCAAATAGCCCTATTCTTTGTTAAAGGTTCAATTTTCCCTAAGGAATCTGACCCAGTTTTTAAAATGAAAATGAACCCCATGTAAAACGCAATATAAATGAGGTTATGACGATCCTAAGGTGATGGGAAAAGCCTATCAGTTCCCCTCTCACCTACATTTTCCTGTGATCCTCTCTTGTGTCAACCCTTTAGTGAATACTGCTTGAGCTGTTTAAAATTATACATTCAATGTCAGCTTTATGCTCTGAGGAATAGTTAATGTGAGACATCATTCAGTTTTGCATAGAAATTAGCTCTGCAGTGTGAAAACTGGCTTCAGGTGAATTCTACTTTAAGAAAAAGTATAAGTGAGAACAGGAAGATCCTGAAAGCAAGCACCACAGTCATAAGAGAAACAACACCAGCAGTTGGAGCCTCCAGTACATTCAGAAAAATTGTCTTTTATCCAGATGAGTAGAGTCTATTTAATGTACAAATATTTATATTCAAATTAGGAAAAATAAGAGACCTGGCATAGCTAAGACATGGCAGTTTTTTTCTGCCTTAAATCATCAGGAATATTATGAACTTGAATCACCTTTTGACATGTAAGAAGGTACTGAAAACATACATAGTGAAAGGCTTGTCTTTTCTTGCCTTTAAAAAAGTATCTTAAATACTCTTTTTTCTCCTGACCAGGTAATATTGAGTGGCAGCTCCTAAATACTAAGCTGATTTAGATCATTTATTCAATATTTACTGAATTTTTATTCACTGATGTGCCACACATGACAACTGTTTCAAGAGGTGAATAGGGAAGACATTCCCTTTCTGTTCCTAGAAAATAGTCCAGAGAGGGGGATGTGCATACACAGGTGAAGTGTGGGAAAACCTAAAACAGAGACATATAATAAGTATCTTGGAAGTATAGAGTAGGAAGCAGCTAGTCAGGGATGGTAAATGAGAAGACATAGTAAGTATGTTTTGAGGGGTGAAAGAGCAAGAAAAGGGAGTGGAGGTATATTCTAGACACAGATTTCCCTTTCAAGTAGACCGTGTTATACTTTTATTCTTTTTGCTAAAAGATAAAAATGCTTAGTATGTCTCTGAAGGATATGATGTTACTCTGCCACTCAATAGAAGGAGGAGTTCTACTAATTTCCCTAATGTCAGCAGAAGTAGTAGAAATCACTGTAAGCATGGCACCAGGTATATAAAGATAAGTAGAATTTGACCTTTGATATTGAGAAGTTTGTGTTTTGGGGAAGTAACAGATAATCATGAACTCTAATACGTGCAATTATAATAAAGTGATATTAGTAGTTATAATGAGATGGATTGGGCACCATGTGGACATGAAAGAAGGACAATTAGCCCAGTCTGGTAGGTATCAGAAAAGGAAGGTGTCTATGTGCACATGATGTCTGACTTTAGAGGCATAAGATACAGACAAAAAAAAAAAACAGGGAAATTCAGGCATAGGAAATGGATAATGTAACTGATGCATGTATCAAACAGCATCTTATGTACCAGCTCTTCAAAAAGTTAGCTAACGTGGAACATAAAAGAATGAGAGAGAGAGAGAACCTAAGAAGTGAACAGATAACAGATGCCTAAGAGGTACTGCACATCTTTGGAAGACCTCAGTGTTCAATTAGTCAGTGGGTAGATATTTTATAAATAAGAAAAACTGATATTGCTAAACTTTAATCATTGATGTCAAGGTGCCAGATGAAATAAGTAGTGGAACCAGACATCAGACTCAGGTGTGTCATATTTCAGAGTTCATCTTCTTGATTTCTGCTCCATAAATGACCATTCTATCTAGTAAATGAGAAGACAAAGTAAAAGTAAGTATGTTTTAAAGAGAATTGAAAGAACAAGCAAAGGGGGTGTGTGTATATTCCAGATGTACAGATGTCCCTCTCAGCTGGTTAGTGGTGTACAGTTATTCTTTAACAGGTAACTATTAGAGTGGGACTATTTGGGGGCCTTCATTTTCTAAAATTTTCATTCTTCTTGTTATCCATGTGTGTTAGATGAAAGGAACAGGGCTGAGGAGGAAAAAATTCATGCTGTAAAAAGATTATGTTGGACTTTATAAAGAAAGCACATGTGAAATTGTTGAGAAGATACATGCCACACAAGTATTAATGTGATATCAGAAGTAAGTGATTTTATTTCACCCCTAATGCAACAAGAGTATTATGAAATTAAAGTCATAAGTAAGCCCAGAATGCTAATAGGTGCAGCTGTATAACCCAGTCAATAAACAAAGAAGATGACAGAGAAAGAAAACAGAATGTAAAGATGCATGGCAACTGAATATGCAGGCTAGATAAATTGAAGAAGAAGAGCAATAGATGCTTTGTAATTTTAGCATGAAGTATATAAAATAATGTTTCTTAGTTGAAGGGAAATTATTTTTGTTCTTTTTCACTGATATAATCAAAAAATAGTGGATTAAAAGTGATAAAGAACACTGATTTACATAGTAACAAACCACGTTAACAGAAAGGTCAGCTGCTGAATACAAGAACTTTGATATATAGAGAAGGAAAGGAACAAAATTTTCATTTACGGCATTCAGACTAATTGATCTATTCTGGAATCACACTGAACCCTTCAGTATTCTGTAGGACTGATCAACACAGATGATTTAATAAGGGCCCTATCAGCCTTAAGTTTTCAATGATGCTCTGACATCATATCAAGTTTCATTGAAATACTGTCCAGGAATAATAGGTAACTGCACTGTTTGAAAGATAAACATCTTGTCAATAATGACTGACAATTGAGGAAACCATGATTACTCTCAAACCCAAAAACAACCTGACCCTTCTTTCTCCTCTTTCTCTGAGTGATATATGGGAGGGGGAAAAAAGTGTTAAAATAGGAATTAAAGAATTTCAGGTGCTGCACATGCTCTTTGTGCTATGTGAATTAATCTCTCTTCTGTGAGTAATTGACCAGATTAATTTATGCAAGGTGTTAAGTATCTGAGAAATATAGATGGAATTTTAAAAATTGTGGTTTGAACACAAAATTTATTAATTTGTGAAAGAAGAATATCCTCCTAAAATCAAGATAAAAGGGAGTGGAGGAATGAGAAGATAGTGTACTAGCATTTGGCGTGAGGCATGTGAAAATGTTGAGATGTGAAGTTGTGCTCTGGAAATTATATAGTTTTGTAATGAATGGTAAATCAATATAATTTGATTAAAAAATAGCTATTGAGTGCCTGCTATTTTAAAGGTATCATTAAAGAAAGTGGAGCATATGACAAAATCCAAGAACTCACAAAAATTAGAGAGAATTTTTAAAAGATTTTAATGTACATAAGTGTAAGTGATTGACACAAAAAAATAAGAGTCAGTGGAGGGATAAAGATGTTTCTTTATGATCTGATTCAGTCTTCATGAAATGGCAGTGACCTTATCCTGTACATATACATCTCAACTAGACCTTGGTTTTTTATGAGGATGTGAAACTCTCAAGCCATCTCACACTCTTGGCTTACAGTTGTATAATAGCTCCCACTGCTTTAAAATAGAATCCAAACTTTTTTGCATGATTCTCAAAGGTGCAGATGGGCTGTCTCTGGCCTACCCATCTTCCCTTTTTATTCCTCTTTCTTTCTAGTACTCTTGTTTTAGGTTCACAAACCTGTTTCTCTTCCCTGCAGGACCTGCCTCATTGCTGTCATATCCTCTGCACCTGCAGTTCCCTATGCCTAGAACATTCTTCCCCTGGACTTCCTAGTGGTCAGCTTTTCCTTAAGGTTCAGTTCCCAGGGCCTCCCTGGTGGTGCAGCGGGTGTTGCACTGTAAAGCATTCACAGCACAGCAGTGCGAGTTTGATCCCCGGCCGGGGAGAGGACCCACATGGCACAGTAGACCTCTCCCGCCTCACTTGCTGCTCCCCTCAGCAGTGTATTTCAGGTGACCTGCCTGTTCTGCTCCCCACTATCTGGTGAACCCTCTCAACCTCCCATGCCTATGGCCTGTACCCCAGCTCTTGTATGCATAAATAAATAAATCTTTTTTTAAAAAAAATTCAGTTCCCAGTCCAAATGCTACATTTCAAGAAAGGTCTTCCCTACCTGAGGAAGCTCTCCCCATACTCTTTCCCCTAAACGAAGTGTTTTCTACCACATAAACATCTTTTGGTTTTATATTTATTTAATTATATTTGACATCATTTGTAGTCCCTAGGGAATTCCCACCACCATTTCATCAGTGCACCATCACCTCAGTCTCTTGTGCTCTTTCTGCCCTCATCCCGGGCTCTACTCCACCCCCTCCCCAATGATCCCTTTGGTTCTTCTTTGTCCTTTTGTTCTTGTGGTTTTTTGTTTGTTTGCTTGTTTGTTGGTTTTAGGCTGAAATTGTTCATTTTTTTTGAGCTCTCTCTTACTATTTTTTTTTGTAGTTGTTGTTCCTTTACATTCCTCCGAAGAATGGGGGCATCTGATGTTTTTCTCTTAACTTTTGACTTATTTCACTGAGCATAATTCCTTCTAGCTACATACATGTTTCTACAAATGACTCTAGTTTATCATTTTTTATTGCTGAATAGTGTTCCATTGTGTGTATGTACCAAATCTTCTAGATCCAGTTATCTACTTTTGGGCATTTGGGCTGTTTCCAGGTCTTACCAATTGTAAATAGGGCTGCAATAAGCATGGGGGTACAGGTACTCTTTTGGATTGATGTTTTGTGTCATTTGGGTAAATCCCTAGGAGTAGAATTGCTGGGTCATATGATAGCTCTATGTTTAGTAGACTGAGGAACCTCTATATGGTCTTCCATAGTGGTTGGATTAACTTGCATTCCCAACAGCAGTGTAGTAGAGTTCCTTTTTCTTCACATCCTCGCCAACATTTGTCGTTGTTGGTTTTTTTGAGGTGCCATTCTTAGTGGTGTAAGGTGGTATCTCATTGTGGTTTTAATTTGCATTTCCCTGATTAAGAGTGATGTTGAACATTTCTTCATGTGCTTGTTGGCCATTTGCATGTCCTCTTTGGAGAAGTGTCTTTTAAGTTCTTCTGCCCATTTTTTGATTGGGTTGATGCTTTGTTTTTCTTGAGTCTTGTGAGTATATCTTTGTGATAAGTCCCTTGTCAGTTGTATGGGGTGCAAAGATTTTTTCCAATCGGTGCGGTATCTCTTTGTTTTGGTTAATGTTTCTTTTACTGTACAGAAGCTTTTTAACTTGAGGTAGTCCCATCTGTTTATCTTCTCTCTCATTTTTATTGCTTTGGGGATGCATCTTCAAAGGAGTTACTAAGATACAGGTCTTGTAGCATTTTACTTATGTTTTCTTCTATATATTTTATGGTTTCAGGTCTTACATTCAGATCTTTTATCCATTTTGAGCTGATTTTTGTACATGGTGTAAGGTAGTGGTCTAGTTTCATTTTCTTGCATGTGGCAGATCAGTTCTGCCAGCATCATTTATAGAATAAGCTGTCCTTGTTCCATTGTATATTCTTCACTCCTTTGTCAAAGATCAGGTGTCCATATATGTGTGGTTTTACTTCTGGGCTGTCTATATGATTCCATTGGTCTGAACCGTGTAAACATCTTTTTTATTGTCCCACACTGAGTAAAGGTTTTATTGAAACAGTTTTAATAATACTTTTCATATTAAGACATAGGCGTAAATATAGTAAGTAACTCTTCTCTCACTGGTAATATGAGTCCATTATTTTAAGATTTATACATCATCAGTGTCTACTCTCAAATAATTTTATATCAATCATCTATACGTTAGTGATTTTTTAGCTTTAAATTTTTATTGAAAAAACATTGATTTTAAAGCATTGTATATGATTTAGAAGTATAGAGTCACACCCTTCAGTTGTCTGTGACCACACCGCATTCACCACCAAGATACCCACAGTCCATTATACCCCATCCCCAATTTGCTCTCCTCCCTCCCTCTCCACATTGGTAGCTCTACTTCCACATTCATTTTTCTAGGGTTTGTTACTGGTTTGGTTTTGTGGGACTCTTTGTTTTGTTTCTCTGTTTTTCATATATGACACCATCTGGTATTTGTCTTTCTCCTTCTCATTTATTTAACTTGGCTAAATACCCTCCAATTCAATAAAATTTTATTGATTTACCATTCATTTATATAACTATATAATTTTGGGATTACAACTTCATACTACAGCATGTACACATTTCACTCACTTTTTCCCACTTTTTTTCTTCAGTGCAAGTACACTATCATGTTGCCCCCCCTTTCTCCTTCTTCCCCCCTCAGGTAACCACTGTGTTTTCACAGAGTCTATGAGTGTTTTTGTTTTCCTTGGTTATGTATATTACAAAAAATATGTAAAACCATTGGGTAATTGTCCTGTACATTCTGGCTTATTTCACTTAACATAATCAGTCACCTCAAGATCATCCATTTAGTTCCAGAAGTCACTGTTTCATCTTGTTTTAATAGTTGAATAGTACTTCATTGAGTATATATAGAATTTATTCCTCCTACATAATTGCAACTCTGTAACCTTAAGCCAGCATCCCTCTATTTCCCCTACCTACCCATCCATCCATGGTGACTACTGTTCTACCCCAGTCTATGAAATCAACTTTTTACATTCCACAAAGTGAGTTAATATAGTATTTTTCTTTCTATGCCTGGTTTATCTCTTATACACTATAGCTCTCTAAACTATCTCTAGTTACTTACTTTTATTTTGTCTACCTTGTCCTATTGGAATGTAAGTTCTGGGAAAGGGACCTGACACCCCCGATATCTCAACCTATGCCTAACACATGGAGCTTGAGAAATACTTGCTTATTGAATGAATAAAAATAGGATAACAAAAAGAATGGTGAAATAAATCTTCAAAAGAGAGAAATGGAAAGTTTGTTGTTTGTAGATTAATCTTATTAATCTTTATACAGGAATATAGGTTTCCAACCCTCATATGCAGATATGGAGAAAATATTCCCCATTTGTTGTCACTTTTATGTATGGTTATTCTAAAGGACTAGATAAATGCAATGTATCTATGGTTTGAGTTGATAATCAGAAGTTTTAAAGAATAAATTCGTGAAATGACTGACTGATTTACATAACTTCTAACCATTGATCTTCCATTTCTGTATTTTTTGTAATATTTCCTGCTGTCCAGATGAGTTAGGCAGATCACTCACCAATAGGAAATGTGTGTATGTGTGTTATAAGCATACTTATGAGTATCATAAGAATGCAGATAGCATTGAGTAACTAATATTCCTTAACTATATTGCTCAGCAATTAATGGTGTGGTATTCTCTGCTAAGTCTCTAAGGAATAAGTAGATTCTAATTTACCTAAGCTATACTTGTAAAAAGTCAAGAGTATTTGCTATTACAGTATATCCTGGGACTTAATGTTTTTCTTAATAGGATTTATTCAGTGAATTGTGTGTTCCTTTAAATGTTTTTTTTTTGTTGTTGTTGTTGATAAACAGCTAGGATTACATCAAACTAAAATGCCTCTGTACAGCAAAAGAAACATTAACCAAAACAAAGAGATACTCTACTGATTGCAAGGAAGTTTTTGCACTCCATACAACTGATAAGGGACTAATCACAAAGATATACAAAAAACTCACAAGACTCAAGAAAAACAAAGTAAACAATACAGTCAAAAAAACGGGGCCAGAAAACTTGAGACTTCTCCAAAGAGGAAATGCACATGGCCAATAGGCATATGAAAAAATGTTCAACATCCTTCATAATCAGGGAAATACAAATCAGAACCACAATGAGCTACACCTTATACCAGTAAGAATGACACATATTAAAAACTAGCAACAACAAATGTTGGTGAGGATGTGGTGAAAAAGGAACTCTCCTATACAGCTGGTGGGAATGCAAGCTGTTCTAACTATATGGAAAGTGATAGGGAAGTTCCTCAGTCTACTAAAAAGGGAGCTTCCATATAATCCAGCAATTCTACCCAAAGGACACAAAAACACTAATTCAAAAAAACACCTTTACCCCTATGTTTATTGCACTACTATTTATAATAGGTAAGACTTGGAAACAACCCAAATACCCCAAAATAGATGACTTGATCAAGAAGATGTGGTATGTATACACAATGGAATACTATTCAGCAATTAAAAAAAAAGCTAATGCCATGTGCAGCAACACAGATGGAACTAGATGGAATTACACTCAGTGAAATAAGTCAGAAGGAAAAAGAAAAATATCAGATGGTTTCACTTAAAGGAGGAATATAGGAAAACCAAATACAGCATCAGGGAAAAATTAATAATAAAAACATAACAAAAAATCCGACAGTTATAAATCAGAGAAATTCTGCAGGGGTGGGGAAGGGAGAGGAATCAAAATGAGGGAAGCATGAGCACAAGGGACTAGGTGATGGTGCATGGGTGCACTGGTGGTGGAAATTCTATGGGGACTATGCCTAAGAAAAGAAAGCAAACACTATGAAAAAAATGAACAATGATGTAAAATATATATAAATACATAAATTATATAATGAAAATGGTCAAAATCATGAATTTTATGTTATGTGAACTTTACCTCAATAACCAACAAAAAAATCTAAGAACAGGATGTGGAATACACTACCTGTGTAGTGAGGGGGGGAAATGTTCATTTATTGTTAAAGCCACTTACTGACTTATTAAAAAATAAATGTTTCTTTGTTTAGTATTCAATATTTCATTGATGTGGGCTTTCAAAGAGAAAAATGTAAAGGCTCTAAATCAAAAGACATAGTCAAGATTATTAAAATAATTTTCTACACATTTTTCTTTGCACATATTTAACATGAAGCTCAGTAACAGCTTTGAAAAGTGAGTACCTCTTAAGAGACTTTCAGTTACTTTTAGTACCACTTTCCAAGTTCTTGTAGCCACTTTAAAATTAAGGTGTCTTGGGGAAAAAACTCCTACTAGTCCTGAAAAAAAAAAAAAAACTTTTTAAGTAAAAATCTTTTTTCTTTTCTTAATTTTATTCTTCCAGCTATTTCCTTTAATGTACTTACTGATATAATGCAGGATAATGTTGTTCATAAGTTCTGAACATGCAGTTATGGACTGATAATTTCATGGGTTAGAACATTCGGTCAGAACGCTCATTAGATTACCATGTCCTCTATCCTAGTCTATAATTTTTCATATATCCATATGTCTATTTAAATACAAAAGACAGTGGCTGCTCTCTGCTGAGAGATGAAACGGAAATCTCCATTACAATGCATTGTCTACTGTATGAATGCTCTACATTTTCAGCTGTCTTCACTATATTAACTGATGTCATCTTGTGGATTTTTATCCTTGTCTAAACTGCTCTTGCAGTGACACTGATAATGAAAAGATACATCATAAGGAACAGTTATTAATATGTAGCACTAATTACATAAAACATTGTTTTGTCTAGTACTGCTATAGTACATGAAAAACTGGCCTATCATGTTCATTTAATGTCAACATAGTCTATACATGAGAAATATATTTTGAAAGGAAAGTTAGTTAACTCTTTTTAAAGTCTTATGAAAAGTGGCTTTGAAATTACTATATATCACCAACCAAGCCATTACATAAATTTGCTTTTGTGAATGAAGATCAATCTGAGTAGCAAAAGTTTAATAATACAAAACGAATATGAATTATTCAAAAAGGAGCAAGCATTTAATGTTTTTCTTTAATGAAAATGCTGATAATAAAAGTGGAAATGTCTTACCAATTTAGAGCTTTTTTGTAATTTTGTATATCCCACTCATGTAACTATAACAGAATGCTCTCTGATATGGAAATAGGTTGAAAATCATCAGATTGAAATATACTGAATCAGTGCATGAGTTTATTGGCTACTTTTTCTTGCTTATTGTAGTCCCAAACACTTTGTAGTCAAGAGGTTAGAAGGGAGTTAGAAAGGGAACCAATGGAACCAAATTTTATTAATCAGTAACTCGTAATGGAACACAAAATGTTTAAGAACACAAAATGTTTAAAGTTGCGTTAGGGCCCCCAGTGAAATGTGTAAAATGGTCACGGTCCTCAAGAAATTAGTCTATTAGATAATCTAGCAAGGTCATAGGGGGACTGTTTAAGAAGTTGCTCCACTTTTTGGCATCAGATTTCATTTCTACTGTCTCTCAATTCTCTGTCTCACTATTTCCCACTGTTTCTTTCCTAGTTTCTCCACCATCAGTTCTTTTAAAGTTATACATTTGCCCTCAGTTCCTGCCCATTCCCTCAGTTTAGCAATCTTCTTTCAGTTATTTATCTTAGTAGATCTCAGCACCCAGAAGGGCATAATGCCAGTGTTTGCCTGGTGACATGATAGTCTCTAATCATGGGCAAAAGGAGAAGTGGTACTCCTTCTCATCCTTTCACTTCTTCATTATGCTCCTTCCCAGTTCATCCTAATATAGGCGTTCTTCAGCCTGCCCTTTCCTGGAATGATAGAGAGGATCAGACAGGTATGTGTAGACCTCTGAAAGGAGAGCCCCTGTTGAGATTTGTGATTAAAGCAGAGAGCTGTCTCACGATTGTCAGAATGTGCAGTGGGTTCTTAATTAGAGCCTGAGGACTTTTCAGTGGCTCAAACATATACTTTGCTGATAGAAAAAATATTGCTTAACTATTTATAAATGTCACATGAAGTAAATGGGCAGAAGTTCTACAGAAAAAGGGAGGCAACCAACAGGACTTCCATTTCCATAATAATACTTAGTACTTTGTTTTAGATAAAATAGTGTATTTTGTAGTCTCAAGCAAAAGGTCAACATCAGTCAACAAGTTGTAGCTGAGTAGAAAGAAGTTGAGCAGCATTGAGGAACTATGAGCCTACACAACTTTTGGTTTTAATTATATCTTTTTTTTTTTTTTTTTTTTTAGGTAATGTTGGTTTAGGACATTGTATTGATATATGCTTTAGGAGTCTAGACTCACACCTCTGCAGAAGTATATTACCACAACACACCCACCACCAAAGCACCCATAATTCCACTAATTCCTTTTAATTTTCTTAACTCCCCTCCACCACCAACTCTCTCCTCTCCTAACCTCAGTTCTACAGTCAGATTTCTAGGGTTTGTTTCTTCAGTTCCTTTATTTTGTAACTTTCTATTACACATATGAACCTTGACAACTCTAGTTCTTAGCATTGACCTGACATATACAGGGTAACTACTAAGTTAATAAGTGACATGAAACAAGAATGAAAGTAATGTGGCAATTAAAAAATTAAGATATAGTTTTAATGAGTAAGATCCTTAAAGAACATACTTTTTATTTTTTTAATTTTCTTTTATTCTTGTTCCTTTTTTGTACAATATTTGATTTCACCCCTTATGTAGCCTCCATAATTCTCCCAACACTGCAGCACCTGTGACCATCACCATAGTCCCTTATGCCCATCCCTCCCCAGTTTTGGCCCCTCTTCCTCTCCCTTACTTACTGTAAGTCTCAGATCCATTGTTTGCCTGCAATTTTTGTCTTTTTTCTGACCGTTTGTTCAGCTTCCCTGTAATCCCCCTATAAGTGATACCATCTGATTTTTTTGGGGGAAAGTGCTTTTCAAATAAAATATAAAGAAAATATCTCACAAATTACTTAGAAATTAAGAAAAAAAGTTATGATCTATGTAGGCAGAAATAAAAGCAGACATGGTTTTAAAATCAGTTTAAAATCAGACTGTAAGTTTACACCTCTTCTAATGTATATTATCACACCATACCAACCATCAAATCACCAATAATTCTCCATTATAATTTATTGTCCCTTTAAAAAAATCATAAGTATATTAAACACTTATCTGAACGAATGTAACCTATAGTGAAATTTTAAAATTCAAAATTCACTTCAAATTGACTAAAGAAAGATATAACTATGTCAATCTAATAAGTTCTCTTAGTACTGATTCATTTGTTATTATATTAACTCATTTGTTATTCATGGCATTTTTTGTTCTTTCGTCATCCATAATTTAGCATTAATTATCACAGCATTAAAATAAAATGCTATTGTAATTCTATATTCAGGGCATAAATGTTTCAAAATGATGCACATGATTACCAATTTAGTGAACAGAAGTCCATTTATACTTTAAAGACTCTTCCAATAAATCAATAAATTAATAATTTTTAATATTATAAAAATTAAGATTGAAATATCTTCACATTTTTAGAATATTGGGAGAGATTTCCCATTCTGTCATCTAACAGGAACCAGCATTTTATCATTAATTGGTCTTGATCTTGTAAATGAAGAAAGAAAAAATAGTTTGCTTTTTCTCACTGGAATACATCTAGTTCTATAATCTATATAACTGAGTATAAGTTATTTTTTCCAGTGACTTTTAAAATGACTTAGAGATGTTCTTAAAATTAAATCCTGTTATGATTCACCTGCATGCCATGATTGCCTAAAAAACTTTTTGAATCCTAATTCTACTATTCAATATACTTCCTATTCTCCTAACCATTTTGTATTTTGGTGTATATTTTATCTGCAAACATTTATAGTCAGAATATTGTTTATCTTTCATCTAACTCTAATCTTAATAATTTAGCCTGTCAGATTTCGGTTGTCACAATGGGACTTGCTCCTTTAAGCCCCCAGTGTGTGAGTCATCTCTGGGCTGGCCTATAACCCCTACTGTCGAAACGAAAAAGCTCTTTGCACTGATGAAGTCAGTTGGGCCAAGAGCTCAGAGTCAAGAGAGTTTAACAAGCAAACTGAATCTTCAGACTGATCTCCACCCACTATCTAAAAGTGCTGTATTATGTAACTATTAACCACCACTCACTTTTCTGTTAGTGATTATCAAACTGTGGAGTATGAAAAAAATGTCACCCTTTCCACTGCCAATTCTGATATATAGGTCTGTGGGTAATGTGCAGGAGCTGCAGTTTTGCCAATGAGTCGTGTAATGCCAATGTGTATGATTAATGCTCAGCTTATAAACAAATATCCTAAATTCTAGAGGATAAAGAATTATACTGGAATAAATCCATTTTATGAGGATGTGCAAATGAGTCATAACTTGTTCATCTCCTTATGAGATTAAGCTATAGTTTGATCAGATTGCTCTAGGATCAGAACAAGATAATAGGGAAAACTACAAAATAGGCATTTGGTCCCAAAAGGAGAAACAGCCTCTAGAATTGAAGGAAACAGAGGTTAAGAGAGTTTTCATGATAGACCTGTTCTTTCACCTACTAAGTTACTTGGGCCTATCTAAAACTATTTTTAAAACTCAGGGATGAGGGCCTCCCTGGTGGCGCAGTGGGTTAAGCAGCGCGCTGTGAAGCAAACCGCAGCCACTGCAGCATGAGTTCGATCCCTGCTGCCGGCCAGGGAGGGGACCCACATGGCGTAGTAGACCTCTCCTGCCTCGCCCGCTGCTCCCCTTGGCAGTGTACTTCAGTTGATCTGCCTGTTCTGCTCCCCACTCTCTGTGGTGAATCCTCTCACCCCCCCACACCTCTGGCCTGTACCCCAGTTCTTGTATGCATAAATAAATAAATCTTTAAAAAAAAAAAAAACTCAGGGATGAACCAAGATGCTCAGGAAATGTCTCTTGTGCACAACTCTAAACTCCCCAAGTAATTCTGAGGAAAGAAATATGTTTAAAGTTTTTAAGTATAAATAATATTAATTGACAAATATTATTGCACTATATAGAACGTAGTGTGAAGACTTACACTGAATGTGTGTGAATGCATGCGTCAGTCCTATCACTTCAGTTTTAAGATGTGTTACCTGCTATGATTTACAGGTACAGGCACCTAAAAAAGAAGACATCACTACTTCACACCACGAAATGGTCCAATTATACCCTGCTACCTGTATTAGTAATTGGCAATTGCAGAAACATAAAGGTATGAGCCTACAGTTTTCTGTTGTTAATTGATATTATGTGTGAATATGCTAATATAATCCTGATTTTGTTTTTGGATTTCTAACTACATTAAACTTAAATACACATTGTTTAAAACCTAAATTATTCTTCAGAAAGTTTGAAAATCATCAGCCACTGTTTTACTTCTCATAAAACATAGGCAGGAAGTATTTAGCTATAGGCAAATGTGTCTCCTTGCAAAAATTAAAATAAATTTTCCTACAGTTTGGATAAATCATATGAATGGATATGACAGAGAAGCAAGAAAAAAATCAGTTTAATATGCACACAATTATTCATTTAATTTCTGGTAGAAAGGAAGTAACTGGCAGTTTTAAGAATTTTAAAGAATTGGATAGGGCAGCAATTAAAAAATTGACTAGTATATTCTAAAACATTTTCCCCAAATAAATTACACATTTTAACTGCTTATGAATGTTTGGCTATATATTTCTATAGATACACAAACATAAAATATTACATATAATCATATTGTTCATTTTTTAGTTTTTATGAACCACTAACAATCTTCCTTAAAATTTTAAATCAAATTGTGCCCAAACATCATCCAAGACAATAAAGAAAGAGTTATGGGCAAGAAGAACTTTCACTCAAATTATTTTGGAATAAATATTATTAGGTATTTTATAAGCAGTTTTAGGAGAGAGGTAATATTATGAAATGTTTTCTCTCCCTTTTATGAAGGAATTTGACTTCATGAAGCCCACTAAGCAAAGAGAAATAAAAGAATCAATTATTTCCTAAATGATCCTTTAAAAATCTTTTAAAAACTAATTTTTCCTTTGTGGAATAATCCTTGAATTCAAAAGAACTAAACAATGAAACTGAAAACATAAAGTATAATAATGTTAGTAGCTGAAATGTAATCTTAAAAATACCCAACTATTTAGTGTTTATTCTCATATATGAGTTGAATATTTTGATAGCAAAGTAAAAAAAAAAGAACCCAGGTAGCCCCCCTTTTAAATTTCAATATACGGTATGATATTTTTTTTTGCAAAGTGTGTGTTGGATTTGCATGATTAGGGTCTCCGTGGCCAACATTTAACTATCTTTTGTGGTAATAAAATAAGTCAGAGTCATTCTGAGAACTTTTGTGTATAAGATACTTTCTAGATTTTTCAGACAATATTTTCCTAGCCTTATGGATTCAGTTAAAACTTTCTGCTTATGATAGCACTACTGAGTACATATTTGTTGAATTATAAAAGGAAAATTTTAGTATGTTTATATAAATGGGAAGAGTCATATAAATTAATATTCAAGAGTAAAAAATTCAAGAATATTTAGTAATATATATCAATTAGAAACAAATACATATGCAACATTTGGCTAAAGATAACTAGCAACATGGAGTTGTTCACTGAATAAGTAGCCAGACTCAGACACTGGGCTTGGGAGAATTTCACTTAGAAAATCATTAAAAGGGCGACAAACACAGTTTTTAGATCAGAATGACAAAGCGATGTAAGAGTGAGCCATGGGCAAGATAGCTTGAAGTGAACCACTGCAGATGTGGTGATGATGTTAAAATCTTAGTTCCTACATTTGGAAATTCAAGTATGACAGAGAATTGTCTGGAAGAAATAAAATTAAGATCTAGAGTAAAACATAAAATACAGTTGAATGACTGAGGAAAAATTGGAGGGTTGTATACCTTTTGAAGTAACTTAAGTAGAAAAAACAGTTCATTTTTGGCTTTTAGATTTAGATTACCATTACCTAAGCTTAAAAGAATGTTGCAATAGTATGGTGGATAGGATGGCGTAATACTCAACTTCTGTTTTACCCTCTTTCCAATGTGTTATGATTCCCGGGTTCCCTTGCAGTATAGGTTTCAGTATGATCTGGGTTTAAATAATCAGAGGGACTCATGATATTTGAAGATAGAAGCAGGGCAAATTATGCTTCTGCTGTTTCTGCTCTCTTTGCTGGCAAGCATAGTCATGGTGACTGGGATTTTCTGACACGGAGTCCCAGTGTTGTTTTTTTTTTAAATTATTAAATTTATTTATACATATTTGACATCAATTGTAGTCCCCATGAAATTCCCACCACCATTTCACCAGTGCACCATCACTTCAGTTCCTTGTGCTGTTTCTGTCTTCATCCCAGTCCCTTCCCCTGACCCCCTCAAGGTGCCTTTGATTTGTCTTTGTCTTTTTGTTCTTGTGGTGTTTTTTTTTTCTGATTGTTTTGTTTGTTCTTTTCCTTCAGCCCTTTTTTTGTTCCTTTATATTCCTCCTAAAAGTGAAACCATCTGATATTTTTCTCTTGCCTTCTGACTTATTTCACTGAGCATAATCCCTTCTAGCTACATCCATCTTTTTTTATTGCTGAATAATGTTCCATTGTGTGTATGTACCAAATCTTCTAGATCCTGTTATCTACTTTTGGGCATTTGGGTTGTTTCCAGGTCTTACCAATTGTAAATAGGGCTGCAATAAGCATGGGGGTACAGGTACTCTTTTGGATTGGTGTTTGTGTCCTTTGGGTAAATCCCTAGGAGTAGAATTGTTGGGTCATATGGTAGCTCTATGTTTAGTAGACTGAGGAACCTCTATATGGTCTTCCATAGTGGTTGGATTAACTTGCATTCCCAACAGCAGTGTAGTAGAGTTCCTTTTTCTTCACATCCTCGCCAACATTTGTTGTTGTTGGTTTTTTTGATATATGCCATTCTTAGTGGTGTAAGGTGGTATCTCATTGTGGTTTTAATTTGCATTTCCCTGATTAAGAGTGATGTTGAACATTTCTTCATGTGCCTGTTGGCCATTTACATGTGCCCTTTGAGAAGTGTCTGCCCATTTTTTGAAAGTGAGTCCCAGTGTCACGTTAAGAACTTCATTTAGAGGTAAAGTGTAAGACATTCATTTTGGTATGTTTTCTCCTTTAATGATGAGGCTTTAGGGGGATTCCTCTTAGAAAACTACTGCTGTCATAACTTTGACCTCTTCTAGTTTAGTTGTAAAGTAACCAAAAAATAAATACTCCAATGAAATGATACACTGGTTCCTAAAACTGGAGATTGAGATTGCTATGAGGCTATTTGTAGACTCTTCATAATAAGAGAAGAAAAAGAGATTCTTGTTGGATAGAAAGATCAATACTGGTTTTAAGGGGATATAATGCTACTATTAAATGTGAGTCAGAGGATTATGTGTGTATCTTTAATGGAGGGGATACTTTGGGACATGTCCTCACATTTTACCACATCCTGAGGTAAAAGTTCATGTACAAAACAGCAGTCCAGGAGTCACCTAACATTTAATGGCAAACAATTGAGGGCTATGGAAGCATAGAATTCAGAGCATAAGGATGCTGTGAATAATAATTATGAGTTTATGACCATTCACAGAAACAAAGACTGTTGTAGCCTCTTATTATACATGTATTTATTATACTCTTTTTACATTATATTTTTACACCATTTTATATTGCATATTTTTCTTTGATAACTTCATTAAATATATAGATGGGAAAGTTAGTGAACTAGAAAGAGACAAACATCAGCCAGCAAAGGATCCTGCTACTAATAGAAGTTTGGGTTTCTTCTTTAGGGGTAGTGTATGTTTTCACTTGTATTGGGGAAATAGTTACACTGTATTTTTTTGTATTAGGTGGAAATTAGTTACTGCTGATACTGTTACTTGGAAATGTATATATGGAACTCCAGAAACATAAATGTTCATGGAACAACAACAGTCTCTGGGAGTTAGTGGTGCATTCTTGCTTAGTATCTGTCCCTCTCTCTAATGTGCCTTCTGACACTTAGGAGATTGAGAAGCTAAAATCCACCTTTCTAAGTCTCTTGCACACATGATTCAGTGTATGGTTTAGGTTTGGACAGTTATATACAATTAGGTGACATTTGTCAGAGGGAGTAAAGTGGAGACCACAAGTCTACCATTTCTGTCAGAATATTTTTCTCCAACAACATTTAAAGAGGTCCTAGTGCTCCATAAATATTTTATGGATATTGAAAGGGTTCAGAGTATCTATTTTTTACAATATGTAAGTATAATATGGCTCTGGAGTCAACAGTGCATAGTTTTCTAATTTATGGATTTAAACAACTAATATAGCATATTCCTGATCCTATAGTTACAATGATAGTGACCTATAACTATTAAGAGGAAGAGCTACTCTTCATTGGGTAATTTCTGTGGTATTGGAGCTTATCCTTCATTTTTTTCCCAACAAGTTTGTATGAATTTAATTCCTGTATTAAATCATTTTCTGCTTAAAATAGAGTAGTTTCAGTTATCTTCAACTTAACCCTGACTCAAACAGATGGTATATTGAGAAAAAAACACAGTTAACCAAATTAAACCATTCTATGTCATGAAAAATCATCCTTCCTGAGCATAATATAGCCTGGAAACAGTCATATATTGAAACTACAGATATTTTTATTCAAAAAGGTATTGATTGATATCCTAAGAAACTAAGCATCATTTATAATTTTCAATACCTATAACTAGGTAAATAAGTTCACTAGCAGAACTATTTCATTCCTAATTTGAACCTAGATGATCAGCTTCATTTATTAGGCCACATACATTTTTGGTTGAATTTCATATTAGTTTAATAGTCACAGTTGGTAAATTGCCACTTATATGCTTCTTATAAACTATATATTTATCAACAAATTTTGACACCTGAAAAGCAATGATTTATATCCATATGGATGTTTTCATAGTATAGAACTGAAAAGATGTATGTCATACAGATGATAAAATCTAACAGTTTAGGAGAAAACGTCCTTATCTGTAAACAGAAAGAAAACTTATAATTAGGTTCAACTAAGATCAAGCATTAAATATTTATGTATTGATTTAATTTTTGCTGTAATCGCTTCTTTTCCTCAAGTCAGACTGAGATATTTAAAGACATAGACACAGAAATGCAGTCACGGGTCACATACGTTTCAGAGCAAATGTCTGATCCATCTAGAAGTGAATTAAGTATGGGCACTATCTGGATCTCCTGTTCCCAGGTCTTTCCTTCTCAAGTGTGCCGAAAACTTGGAATTGTTCAATCTTATACATGGCCCAGGTATTTGAGCAGTTGTAGAGAGGTAAATATAGTAACTTTATTTAACTGTACCAACCTGACCTGAAACAGAATTGACTTTCAAATCTAAATAGGAATAGAAGTAAACATAGACTGTCAGTTGCAATTCATATACTATTTTCCACATATTCTGAAGACCCATATTACCAGTAACTTCAGCGTAGAACAGTTCTGATCAGCATAAGAAAGTGAATGTAGGGCCTCCCTGGTGGCGAAGTGGGTTAAGCAACCCACTATGAAACAAACCGCAACCACTGCAGCACGAGTTCAATCCCTGCTGCCGGCCAGGGAGGGAACCCACATGGCGTAGCAGACCTCTCCTGCCTCGCCTGCTGCTGCCCTCGGCAGTGTGTTTCAGCCAATCTGCCTGTTCTGCTCCCAGCTCTGTCTGCTGAATCCTCTCATCTCCTTGGACTCTGACCTATACCCCAGCTCTTGTATGCATAAATAAATAAATCTTTAAAAAAAAAAGTGAATGTAAAGACACGATCATATCTGTAGGATATTTTTCATCTTTCCCATATAATTAATAGTCTACATCTATGGTTATTTTGAGTTACAATGATTGCCTTGAGTCATTTTTTTTTTTAATTTCTGTAAGACTGATTTCCTTTTCTTGTCCACATACACAAACACACACGCATACGCACACACATTTTTTTTTAGATTTATTTATTTATGCATACAAGCACTGGGGTACAGGCCAGAGGTGGGGGTGGTGAGAGGATTCACCACAGAGAGCGGGGAGCAGAACAGGCAGATC
>JAGFMF010012000.1:4186831-4203003 GCA_019455555.1 Galemys pyrenaicus
CCCTGCTCTCTGTGGTGAATCCTCTCACCTCCCACACCTCTGGCCTGTACCCCAGTGCTTGTATGCATAAATAAATAAATCTTTAAAAAAAAAAAAAAAGAAAGACAAATGTTTACATACTTTATTTATCAAGTAAATCTATTAAGTGTTACTAGAAGCATAACATAAGAAAAAATTATATCATTTTTAAGGGATGAAAAGCAGCCCTAAGAATTACTTAGAAATGAAAACAGAAAATTTTTCAATATGAACAGAAGTGAGATTATTCCCCCTGGCCCATGAGAAAGCTTAATCCATACACATAAAATAATTAGATCTTGAATAAGTAGAAAGTTAGATATAAATGGTGGAATCAGTGACTGTTCCTTTGCCCAAAGCTTTGTTTCCTTTCCAAAGACTTCTGGCAGTTACAGAATAGAAGTAAATTTTATGATAAAATTACTTCTAAATATCTTGGAGCAAACAGTACTCACCGTGACTTCATGTTTTCTCATCTCTCCATGTCCACAGACAGCAGGAAACCCTCTTGTTGACTAAGGCAGTGTTTGATAATAACCTTTTTCTCCTTGTTATATTACTTGGAGTGCTCATCATTTGAGACATGTAATGTGTTTGGAATCTCCTACAGTCCACTTCAATTGCCAAGCACCATACCTTCCATATTCTCTCTGCACGCCATTTTTTAAAATCCAACTTTCCAGCTGAGTAGATTGAGGTACACACGATTTTCTGAGTATCCCATGAATTTCACATATGGAATTGGCAAGAAAATGTGTACTAACCTGTCCACCTTTCTCCCTAGCCCCCACATATAGTCATACTGATGTGAAAATTTTTAACACTTGATATTTCCTCTTTTTGTCAATAGTATCTCTAAACACTGAAGAAACTTAATATACTCAAAAAAAATTGAAACTATAAATTAGTATAATTTTGAGCTAGAGTCTAAAGTCAACTTGTAACAGAAAATGAGTTCTTACTCATTTGCAAATAAATATACAGATGTTCACAAAAAATAATTACTTGCTCACACATGTCACATATTAATATATAAACATACTTACAATACATATGCGTGCATTTGCCTGATTTAAAACATGTATAGATGTACACTCACATGCATGTACATATACATACACACATTTAAACATACATATGCACAGACTTACCTGCTCTCAAAAAAATACATGGCAGGGTATTGGGCAACCCTGGGCTTATATCTTTCTGTGAAACATTTATTACTACCCTCTACTCTAGATTTTCCATAGCACTAGATCACCTACTTGACCTGTAGGCCAAATTCAGTTTGTCACTTTTTTTTAATGTGGTCTGAGAGTTAGTAATAGTGTTTATATTTTTAAGTAGCTTGAAAAATATTTTTTAAAAATTCAAAAACAAGGCATCGACTTTATATTTGGAAGTTCTGGCAAGAATAAAACACACCAAAAATAGAACAAGAAAGAAACAAACTCATACAACTGGAATGTCCTTATTGTTTCTTTACAAAATCACCAGAAACTACAAAAATCTGCTGGAACTAGTAAGTGAATTTAGTGAGGCCACAAGATAAAAATGAACATAAAGGTCAATTTTACTCATGAAATATTTAGGTATAAGTATAATATGCAGACAATTAAAAAATACTGACCACAAAACAGAATATCAAATATATGGAGAGTATACAAGTACACAGATTGAAAGCTTCAATATTATTATCAGTTGGATGTTTATATTCGTCCCAATTCTGTGTATACATTCAATGTAATTCCAGTCAAATGCCCAGCAAGCTTTATAGATGATCTCACCAAGGTGATACTAAAATTCATATAAAAAGACAAAGAGCTAAAATAACCAAGGTAATTCTGAAAATGAATAAAATTGGAATATTCACATCTAATTTCAAGTTTTACATAAAGCTGCAGTAATATAAGCAGTGTGGTATTGGCTAAAGGGTAGACACACATCAATGGACAGAATTTTAAAAAAACATAGAAATATAGCCAGTTGATTTTGGGAATGGGTAAAAAGTAATGCAATGGAGATAAAATATTTTATCAATAAATGATTCTGGTAAAATTGGACATGAATACAAAAATTAGTGAACATAGTCACATACTTAACACCTCAAATAAAAGTTAATTCAAACTAGACTTAGTGACCTGAATTAAAATGTACAACTACAAAATTTCTGTAAGAAAGTAAGAGAGAAAATCTGCATGATTTTGAGTGAGACAATTGGTTTTAGATGCTATACCATGACAGAAGAATATTTGAATTGAGACTAGCTCAGACTTTATCAAACTTAAATACTTTTGCTCTGTAAATACTAGAAACAGAAGGAAAAGACAAATCAAATATTTGCAAGTGATATATGTGATAGACTTGCATCAGAATAAAGTGCTCTTAAAATTTAAAATTAAAGTAATTAAATTCATAAAATATCTAAAAAGATATTGCTGAAAATAATATATTGAGGGCAAACAAACACATGAAAAGATGCTCAGCATATATCTTCGGTGGGGAGGGGAGGGGTAGGGTTGAGGGAAGATGGGAGCACAAGGAACTGAGGTGATGGTGCGCTGGTGAGATGGTGATGGGGAATACATGGGGATTACAGTTGATGGCAAGTATATGTAAATTTTTTTTAAATTATATTAATCAAAAAATACCATTAAAAAAAATCCAAATCAAAACCAGGATGAGGGGCCTCCCTGGGGGCACAGAGGGTTGAACACCGCACAATGAAGCATCCGCAGCACAGCAGCGTGTGTTCGATCCCCGGCCAAGGACAGGTCCCACATGAGGCAGCAGATCCCTCCTGGCTTGCCCGCTGCTCCCCTCAGCAGTGTATTTCCCTTTAGCCAATACCACACAGGTCGATCTGCCTGTTCTGCTCCCCGCTCTGTCTCTGGTGACTCCTCTTACCTCTTGCGACTCTGGCCTGTACCCCTGTTCTTGTATGCATAAATAAAAAATGTTTAAAAAAAAAAACAGGATGAGATACCACTACATATCTAATAGAATGGCTAAAACACTGAAAATCAACAATAATATATGATGATTAGTATATGGCACAACTAAGAGTTCTCATTTATTTCTAATGAGAAAGACTGTACAGTTACCTGAAGGCAATTTGGAATTTTCCTATAAAAATGAACTTCCTACACAACCCAGAAATTGTATTCCGAGGTATTAATCCAAATGTTCTGTAAACTTAAACCACACAAATTCTTATATGTCAATGTTTTATAGAAATTCTATGATTACTATTGGTAAAGTTTTATTGTATTATGTTTTTTTTAGCTCAGAAAGTCAAGACTGAATTTTTTTTCTAAGGGAGAGCTACCGTCAACCACTATTATTAAATTCTGAATGATTTTAGAAAGTTATGTTGTAGAATTGGTAATTTTATTAATTTTATTAATGAATTTGAGCTAAAATTACAATGCCAAGGTGTTCAGTATATGACAGTTAATATAGAAAGCTTACCTTGAGGATAGTTGACATTATTTGGATCATAAGTAAATTAAATTGTTTTTTATACTTCCCTCACTGTCAAAAGTCAAAACAAAATATGAGATATTCATCTCCAAAAATATTTTAGAAGTTCTATTTTATGAACTCAAACCACTATTTCAGTAGCATTTTCAGGTCAATGCAAGTGACAAAGAAATTTCTGTGTTTCAAAATGCACTTAACTGTGCAGTTGAGAAGCGTCTACCTAACTTTGAACTGGAAGTGATTAATCTGCAGCATGGTAATGATAGTAAATGGCCAATGTCAACAGAATGATCTGAAAGAATTCTGTAACTGCCTTCCAAATAAAAAGTATGTTTGATTTAAGGTCATAACTCATGGGATGCTCTCAATCTTTAGCAATGGCTATTCTGTTTGAAAAGATATTTTTAAAGATAAAATATGTAAAATCTTCTCACAGATCAGTTTGAACATGATATCTGCAGTTACTTTTAGTGATAGGGAATAGCAACTTTGAACCAATATTAAACTAAATATCTTAATATGGCCTCTACTATTCTTCTCATTAGTAGACCTTAATTACAAAAATATACTCAATATTATATTTTGAATTTGTAAATAAAAATGTGAAAATTTGTTTTCTCTCTTTTTATAAGTATCTACATAATGGCTTCTATTTTGCTTCTTGGCCCACAAACTAATATATCTATTATGTGACCTTTTACATAAGAAGCTTGCCAGCTTGTACCCTGGAGTATTTAACACCTTTCCTCTCCTAACTAGAGCTTTACTACTCTCCAGGGATCAAGAGAATCTAATTCTACTCTCTGGATGGAAGTTAAGAGTGTATGGAATATATTTCTTTTCTCAATGCTACATATTTCAGACAGATATCAAAGTTGGAATTTGGAATATACTTTCCCTTAAATTAACTGGTAATTTTTTGAAATAAGCAGATAGCTTAAGTAGGTGTAACTACCTATAGTTCCAGCCATTTTAACAATATACTTGCTTTGGTAGATCTGAATATTGAACCAGCATAGTAAGTACATTTCCCAGGAAAATTATTTGTGCTTTCCTAAAAAATGACTACTAACCACAGTTTTGGAACAGAGCTCTTATTTCAACCCAAAATCTACTTAATTTTTTTTATGTTTCCTTTAAATAGAACAGCGTCATGAATAATTTACACTAGTCCTCATCCAGTGTCTAATTCCAGTGCAGTCATCTAACTCCTCTAGCTTTTATCATCAAAAATCACATTAGTAATTGGATACCCAGATAAACAAACAACGTTGAATATAAATCAGTTAATGTTGACAAAGTACACGGAAAATTATAAGCCTGATAATATGTCATTTATATTATTATCTCCAAGAAGAATTAAACTGCTGGGGTGAAATAATGTTGCTCTTCATCTGGTAGCAGTTGACTCCCAGGCAGGAAACCACCTCATTCCCTTAAGGTGGATAATTACACACTGAAACCCACATGAGTCTCACTAATGAGCAGGACAAGGTAATAAACATATCCCACAACATTCTTATTAGCCTAATATAACTGCACTTGGGGTAAAAAAAATTATTCCACATTGAGTAAACCCGATAATCAAGTGTCTTAAATTTAGCAAAGTATTAGGTGTATGGAAAAAAAATATAAAACCAAAGACAGAAATAAAAGCATACACATAACAAAAATTACTTATTGTCTATCATCATCTATCCACATATTTAATTATTTTATTAGAAGTTTTACCTTATTTTTTGTATATGTGAGTCATCATTTTTTATTTTTGGTTTTATAATCACTTGCTCATTCATTTGACAAATACTTGATTAGCTAGGTTGTAGGCAAACTGTTAAGAAATATAGTTATAATCCCAGTATCCAGTAGGAAAAATAGGTAGTAAATATCTAATTGCTAAAAATATGTAAATGGATGGTAATTCATTTCTTTCATTCTAGAGCTTTTTACAATTAAATGTTATTTTACCTTCCTATGTCATTTGTGATCCATAACAACCTTCTTAAATGAGAAAGAATTATTTTCTTCATTTTATACTTGAAAAAACTGACACTAAATTTAAATTACTTACAAATGTACTGCAGTAAGCTCAAATCTTCTGAATCAGATCTGCCTGTTTACACCTTATCAAACTTACCTTATTTTTTATAATAATAAATTTGAATGTATGATCTTTCTTAAGCCTCACTACTTGAAACTTTATCAAACTTCTGTCACTGAAGAACCATAATTTCCTTGTTTTAGTATCTCCACAGAAACTTTGAATTCCTTTTCAGTTACTTTCTCCTTAAATCAAACATAGAAAATACTACCACTTTTATTATGATCATGCATTTACCATTTTATTCTCTATTCCTTTGAAAAATTGCTCCTCATATTTTTAACTTTACTCTTGTTTTGTAGTAAAGTTGTAACACTCTTTTCTTCTCCAACTCTCTCTGGAAGACTGTAGACTAAAACATTTTCCTTTGACAGGCATCACTATATTATAATGAAAAACATTGGTATAAGAATAAAACACTTGATTTTCAACATTATAAAATACATATTTGTATCTTTTTTCTTTTCTTAAAACATTTTGTTGAGGTATAATTTCAGTGCATAAAATACTCTCATTGTAAGTGGTCAAAATGTTAAAAATAGATTGACCACATGATCCAGCAATTCCACTTTTAGGTGTCCACCCAGATTTCACAAAAACACTAATCCAGTAGGATATATGCACTCATATGTTTATTGATGTATTTTTTACAATAGTCAAGTTATGGAAACAACCTAAGTACCCAGGGACAGTGAGTGGATTAGAAAAATATGGTTTAGGGGCCTCCCTGGTGGCGCAGTGGGTTAAGCAACGCACCATGAAGCAAACCGCAGCCACTGCAGCACAAGTTCGATCCCTGCTGCCGGCCAGGGAGGGAACCCACATGGCATTGCAGACCTCTCCTGCCTCGCCCGCTGCTCCCTTCAGCAGTGTACTTCCGTTGATCTGCCTGTTCTGCTCCCTGCTCTCTGTGATGAATCCTCTCACCTCCCCTCCACACCTCTGGCCTGTACCCTAGTGCTTGTATGCATAAATAAATAAATCTTTAAAAAAAAAAGAAAAATATGGTTTATATACACAATGGAATCTATTAAAAAAAAATATGAACTCTTGCCATTTGCAACAACAAGGATGGAACTGGAGATGATAATGTTAAGTGAAATAAGTCATAAAGGAAAAGACTAACCAGATGGTGTGTGTGTGTATACATATACACACATATGTATATATATATATGTGTGTGTGTGTGTATGTGGAATATAGTGAAAAAAAATAAATAAAGGGCCAGAAAAAAAACAAACCATTGACAAACCCTAGAAATATGACTATGTAATTGAGACTACAGATGGGGAGGGTGATAAGGGAAAGCATAGTGGAAAGGCGGCACAGTGGATGATGGTAGAGAACTGCTGGTGCCTTGGTGGTGGGTGTGGTATAACTACATGCATCTCAAGAAAATTGATCCTGTGCCTCTGAATTTCATACACTATTGTAAACCAATGTTGTCTTAATTAAAAACAGTGGTAGGACATGGCAGTAGGAATGTGAAGCGACTGCCTAATGGGCATGAGGGATCACTTTTTTTTCTCATTAGATTTATTTAATTGTATTTGACAACATTTGTAGTCCCCAGGGAGTTCCCACCACCATTTTACCCATGCACCTTCATGTCAGACCCTTGTGCTCTTTATGCCCTCCTCCCCAACTTTGCCCTCCTCTCCCTCTACCCCCTCCATGTTCCCTTTGATCTATCTTTAACCTTTTGATCTTGTTGAGTTTGTTTGTTTTTGGTTGTAATTGCCCATTTCCTTGAACTTTCTCTTGTTTTTTTGTTTTCTTCTTTTTTATTTTTTGTTGTAGTTGTTGTTCTTTCACATTCCTCCTAAAAGCGAAGCCAACTGATATTTTCCTCTTGCCTTTTGACTTATTTCACTGAATATAATTCCTTCTAGCTCCATCCATGTTTCTATAAATGGCCCTAGTTTATCATTTTTGATTGCTGAATAGTATTTCATTGTGTATATGTACTGCATCTTCTTGATCTAGTCATCTACTTTTGGCCATTTGGGTTGTTTCCAGGTCTTACCAATTATAAATAGTGCTGCAATACACATACGGGTGCAAGTACTCTTCTGGATCGGTGTTTTTGTGTCCTTTGGGTAGGTCCCTAGGAGTGGGATTGCCACATCATTTGGTAGTTCCATCCCTAGTAGACCGAGGAACCTCCATATGGAGGAGGGATTACTTTGATTGTGATAAAAATAGTCTAAAAATGAATTGTGATGTTTACACAACTCTGTAAGTTTGCATCTTAATTATTATCTTAATTATTTCCCTTTTTGAATAGCTATAACTTGATTGTCCTAATATGTTATTAAATAAGAGTTGGTACAGAGTACATTCTTATCTTATACCTGTTTTAAAGACAATAACCATAATGTTTTCTCCATTATCTATAATGTTAGCTCCAAGTTTTAGATGTATACTCTTTGTCATACTAAGAAGAATTACTACAAACATAATTTTTAGTATTTTAATCAAGAATTGATATAGAAGTGTAGCAATTCTTCTCATCTTCATTTTGAGATAATTATGTGATTTTTTTTTACTAACTTTCCAGAATTTCTTGGGTGTGCTAAATTCTACTCAGCGATAGTAGAAATGCTCAAGTACCTTCTATAAGATGACACAATGTTTGTATGTAACTTAGGTACATCCCCCTGTGTACTTTGAACCATCTCTTGATTACCTGTACATAATATAATGAAAATACTATATAAATATCTTTATAATATATTGTTTAGCAAATAATGATGATTTTAAAAGACTGTACATGTTTAATACAGAGGCAATTATCATATTCCTAACTATAATAATATATATTTCTGATCAGTTGAACCAGAATGTGGAGAGCCTTGGATACAGAGGGCCAACTCTATTAATATTATGTTTTTAATTTTTCTTTGACCTAAAATTTTGTATTTTTTCCTTCAGATTAAAAAAAGTTAAACATTCCACAAGTTTGTTCCTAAAAGTGTTACAGTACCTATATTGTGTGTATACTATGGGCAATACATATATTAGCCTTGCATAATGAATTGAACTCTTTAGGTGTAAGAGCCAGAAATGTGTATTTGGCAAGCAATGTCTATGTTTCATATATGATCTAGTGGTTTACTGAAGACCAATATGATCTTTGCCACTGATAATTAGTAACAGCATGGAGATAGTCTCATAACCTCTTCATGTTTAAGTTTTTTTTCTGATCTTTTCAAATTCCTCTTACCAATAAAGTTCTCAACTTTATTGAGAACTGATGACTTTCTTGCATTCTTATATATTTGTTTATTCAATAGCTAGATAAATGGATACATCAGAAAGTGCCAACCAGTGTATCAAGTACTTAGAATAACAATATTTGAGATGCTTTGTCACTGAATAAAGTATATTTTGTGTGAGAAAACAGACAGTCAATAAGTAAATACAGTTATGTAGGATGTTAAAATAATTGTGATAAGGAGTCTTAACCGATTCTGGGAAACCAGATGATACCTACATGAAGATTAGAGATGAAAAAATACTATACTTAATTGTAAGGACAAGGGAGCATTACACATTTGAATATTTAAAAGATCAGGATGGCTGGAATAGAAAGATAAAAGGAAAAAATAGTATTTCATGTGGACAAAGCAGTTCATTTCTATTGTTGGTTTATTTTGTTCTGAAAAGTAATCAAGATTCCTTGAGAGGAATGTGTTAAAGGTTACCAACGGGGGCACTACACCAAGCAATCTGTATGGTTTATGGTGAAATAGAAACACCCTCTTGGATATCAGAAACCAATACAAATTGCACACAGGAGTTACACGAAAAATTCATTCTTCATTGACAAGAGGTGGTTGGAGAGAAACACCTGAAGGAGGCTACAGACTAGAACAGGACACACACATTAGGGTGGCTGTCTCAGAGAGGGGCCCTGGAAAAGGGACACCTTGCATGGTGTGAGAGTGTATACCCTTGATAGAAAAAAAAAAATCAGAAACCATTTGGTTCCCTTATATTCCACCTGTAAGTGAAACCATATGATACTTTTCTTTTTCCTTCTGACTTACTTCACTGAACATAATCCCTTCTAGCTACATCCATGTTGCTGTGAATATTATGAGTTTATTTTTGTTGATTGCTGAATAGTATTCCATTGTGTTTATGTACCACAACTTCTTGATCTAGCCATCTATTTTGGGGCATTTGGGTTTTTTCAAGTCTTACCTATTATAAATAGTGCTGCACTAAATATAGGGGTACAGGTATTTTTAATAAGAAATCAGGGAAAATAACAATTTAAAAAAACAAAACAAAATAAAACTAGGATAAATCAGAGACACTTTGCTGGGGCGGGAGGGAGAGGGATTGGGGTGAGGGCAGGAAGAGCACAAGGGACTGAGGTGATACTGCACTGGTGAAATTGTGGTAGGAATTCCACAGGGACTACACGTGACGTCAAATATATATAAATAAAAAGAAAAGAATAGAAACCATATGGAGAAGATGGGTTGCTTCATATAGGCCAAATTCTCAATAAAGAAAAAAACAGAGTAAGTACTCTAAACTACATTCCTCTTTCCCCACCTCTCAGGATTGCTACTGACATGATGAAGTCTACTGATGTGCACAAATCGCAGATCTTGAATCCCGAAAGAAGAAATACTGGCAGTACCCCAAATATGAGCAAATCTCTCCTTCCAGCTTCCGCCTTACCACCACACACTTGCACACAGACCTCCATGCCCTCTCCCAGCCTGCTGACTCAACAGGTTTCAATACCTATGAGCTCTCAAAGACCAAAAAATCAAATCAAATCAAATCAAACCACAGTGCCACCTGTGAGAAAAGCAAAAGTTCCCCTCTTTAAGGTACTGCTACAGCTATTTAAAAATACAGGAAAATTCATTTCCAAATATAAAAATGTTGTTTTTTCCTATATCATGAACTAGTCTTCTAAAGTCATCTCCCAAAGATAAAAGAATAGATAAGTTTATCACTTGAGGATGCTAACATATATACAAGTTTCTTCAACTACGAAAACCTAGTAAAATTTTAACTGCAGTCCCTGGGTCACACTTCACACAATGTTGTGTGATGGGTGACACAATGTTGGGTCACACAATGTTGAGTCACACAATGTTGAGTTTTTACTGGAGTAATATGTCTCCCATCTGAACAAAGTATGAAAACTGCTGATCATTCCAAAAACATTGCGAGATAAGGTCAACCACATATTCATAATACATGATCAATATAATTTGGTTGTGTATTTTCAAATGCCAAGAGTGAAGTGGTTTAAAAACCCCAGAAAATCAGAAAGTTAAATTTGTGATGGGTGCATCTATAGAATGTGTTATAGAGTGAGTTTCTTTTAAAAACTTTGACTCAAACATATCTTAGATTCTATTTGAGGCCCAGAATTGTGCTATGAAAGCTCAGTACTAAGTTGCTTAGATTCTCAGAGCTTAAATTTTGTGAAATGTCATGACGTCTACCACCTTTTGAGAAGGTTCCTCTCAGAAAATTTACTTACATTTTTAAAATTTTATGTGGGTGTACTGTGGCACCATACACATGAAAGAGGTCCCCCTATATATCTAAATCATATAAATGTTATAAACTACTGTTATATCAGCATGTATCTGTTTATATATTGATATGTATGTATTATGTCTAAAATAAAAAAAATAGAAATTAAATTTATAAAGCTGAACCACATAGCCAAAACAGGTTGAAGCTGAGCAAAATCTTGCCTAACTTTTCTTAAGCAAAGTTTAGGATCATTTTTCACAATCATAAACCAGAAAATAAAATTTAGTCTCATTTTGGACTGAAGTGTAATTAGGTTAGATTGGAAATTGGAACAACTCTCTAGAGTTGTTCATTTATCTTTGAACTAGATAGACTCCTCTCAATGATTTTAATGAAGACTGCAGTAATTCATGCACACTCTACCAAGTTTTGGACCATTTCAGACTGTGTGTGTATATAGACTAACTGTCATCCAGGATACTGAGAAATAACAGGCATCTAATTTTCCAAAGATGGGAGAAATGAATATGTTATTAAAAGTATAAAACATTTAATTTCCCTGATATTTATATTTTATCTTTATATTGGTACTTTTTAAATAAGGAGCATGAACAACGGTGGTTATAAAGTAAGTACAAAATGACCACGGAAAATTTTATTCTGCCCTGTGGGATTTGAAGATGTTTGAAAGAATTGAAAGCAAATCTGCATTATAATACTATGTATCTGTAGGTAGAAACTCAGCAGGATAATCTCTCTCCACCTGCCACAGTATATAAGAATGTATGGATAGGAACTGAATATGATATGTATGATTTGAATTTAAAATTTCTGCCTACTACTTATAAGCATTTTAAAATCTCTTCCCACTAAAGAAAAGGTAGATAGTATGTAAGTTATTAATCATAGCCATTATTACATAAGCTATATAATTTTAATGTCTTAATCTGTTTTCTCACAAGAAAATATATATGTTATCTTTTAAAAATGTCTTGGTTCCTTTTTTTCCATTTATTTATGTAAATTGTACTAAATACTGATCTTACAGCCCATTCCTTTTTGCTATCAATGTAACTGCTTTTTTGGTCAAATGTGCTTTCTACTGCCATAATATCCTTAGCAACTTTTACTTAGCATTTAACTGGAACTTCATATAATTGTGTTGACCATTTTTCTTGAAAATTCTGAGCTTCTTTAGAAGAGAGATAATGCCAGTATCTGGTATTAACAGGAATCACATTTAGAGCTGGAGATAGTAACTTGGAGGTTGTACGCATAGAATTAATAAAGATCATGCATAGAAGTAAAAGAAAATATTGAAAGGAGTGAGAGCAGATTCAAGGTAAAATGCCTATATAAAAGGACAAGAATAGAAAGGGACATAGAAAAGAAGACAAAAATAATTATAAGAGAGGTTGAAGTATGATATTGGAAAACCAAGGAAGTAATATAGCATGATGAAGGACACTTTGGCAAAGGTACAAAAATACTCCAAAGAGGTCATTAGTTACTTTCAAGAAACCAGATTCAGTAGAGTGGTGGAGACAGAAAGGTAACTGTATGTGGAAAAGAGAAATCTATAAATAGAAAACAGTCTTGTTGGTAATGAAAAAAAAGAAAAAGAAATAGAAGAAATTGGTATTTCATATTGGTTTGTAACCACTATGTTTGGTTTGCGACACTCTGTGTTTTAGGGGTATATTGATAGGTTCACACCCCTATAAATGTGTGTTGCCACACCACACCCATCACCAAAGCACCCATAATCCTGTACCAAAGTCCATTGGCTGTTCCCCGACCCCCACTTGGTGGCCTCAGTTCTACACCTGGGTATTCTATTTTAGAAGATTTCTAAACCCCCTTATTGATAAAGGGAGGTGATCTATGAAGGTAGATTGCTTTTATCTTGTGATTTCTGAGTAATAAAAATACAGTTGTTCTAATGTGGATCAAGATAAAGTTAGCTAACATGCATTATAGTGGACTTTAAGCACATTGTTAGTAATATTCTTAAATACAGCTACACAATTTGAGCATGGAGTATAACATATGGAAGGTAGGGATTATTGATGATAATAATAGGTGTAGAGATAGTAAATAGGTCAAAGTGATAATAGGTTCTGTAATGCTAAATGTTTCATGAAGATTCCACTTAATCAAAGTAGAGCAATAGATTACATAAATGATGAGGCTAGAGTTCATTATGAGGATGACAGGTTGGTTACAAAAAGTGAAAGTAACGAAAGCATTGGATGGCAAGTAAATAATTAGAGCATGTAAATTCATTTGTTCTTTTGTTGTGATGCATAGTAAGGGAACTACTTTGAAGGTAATAAGAAAAGTGTCAACAGGGTAGAATAATAAAATGTTCTAAACCAGTGCTACCTCAATAATAAATAGATTATAATAAGTAAAAACTAATGATATTAAATCACAAAATGGACCCACTAAGTTACTTATGATATCACTAGGGACCAGAATCATTTGCATATAGTTGTTTAGAGGACATATTAAATCTGGAATGGCTCATCTTCTGCCATATACAAAGTAATCTTAGAAAATCATTAAGTATGGGAAATAATATGAAGATACCTTAAAAAAATAAAGGCAGAAGTACTATATTATCCAGCAATACATTCTCTACTAGGTATTTACCAAAAAATATGAAAATACTAATATAAATGTGTTGATATGTATATATAATATGTTCATAATAGCACTACACATAATTAGAAAGTCATGAAACCAACATAAGCCCCCAATGACAAATATAAAATTAGGAATATCTGCTTAACAGAATACTATTCAGATAATAAAAAGGATGAAATAGGCCTTGAGATGATTATGTTAAGTAAAATAAGATAGAAACTAAAAGATTGATGATTTAATTTATCCGTGGAATATAAATAACAAAAAAATATATACAAGCCAAGAACATCTAAAAGAACTCTTAGACTTTGTGAAAAATGTACTGATTACTAGAAAGAACACAGTGTGGGGAAGGAGGGGTTAAGGGAAAGAAGGGAGAGCATGTTAGCACAGGAGGTTTGGAGGAAGGGTAAGTAAAGCATATGCATGTCTGAATAACTAAAATGTAATCCCTAAGTTACACAGACATGTAAATGACTGAAAAATTTTTAAGTATATCTTCAGATGACTTGTATATGGGATGGGAATTAAAAACTCCAAAATGAGGACCTCCTAGTGGTGCAAGTGGTTGAATGCTGCACTGTGGGACTTTTGCAGCCACTGTATCTCAAGTTCAATCCCCGGCCAGGGAGGGAACCTACATGCCAAGCAGACCTCTCCTGCCTTACCCGCTGCTCTCCTCAGCAGTATATTTCAGTAGATCTGCCTGTTCTGATCCCCATTCTGTTTCTGGTGAATCCTTTCACCTCCTGCGACACTGGCCTGTACTCCAGCTCTTGTATGCATAAATAAAGACAAAATATTTTTTAAAAAGGAGAGTCCAAAATGAAATTAATGTAGAAAATACACTTTCAATGATACACACTTAAAACATAATTTTATAACACAATATTACTTCAATTTTAAAACTTTAAAAGAAAGTGGCTAAATAACTGCAGATATACTTACTGATTTTGCAGAATGAATGTTTATATGGGAGGTTTTCTGCTGAGGAGATGGCCTCAGGTATCAAAACAGGTTAAGTAAAATTAAGGAGAATGTTCAACTTAAAGCATATTGCCAATAAGCCCATTTGGAGGAGTAAAATTGCCTCTACTGGAAAATAGCCTGCTAACTGTGAATTCCAGCTTAAATTTTACTGTACCTGTAGCAGGGAAGAAGCAGGGAAGGATTGTCCTGCAAATAAAATAGAAAAGATGCTTAAACTAGTAGATACAGCCACATGATTGTACAATACACATTGCGTGGAGACATTTTCTTTCGGAGTGTTTTGGCTTCAGTTATATGGGAAAGCACTTAGTATGCATTTTAGAAAGTAAGTCAAAACAAATAAAGCTTCTTAGTAACAGAAATGGTCTCATTGGAAATTACCTAACAAAGTGAAACATTTTAATGATGTCAACTTTTCTGAAGTAGAACCCAGTCATTGTTAAAATAGAGACAATTTATCTTTTAATTCAGTAATAATTCTAGTCCTTTTAAAGCTACATTCTTTCATAATTCTAACAATAAAAGGTTTGCTGAATATTTATCTTTTTTTCCTACTGCATTTTTACAGCAAAGAACATTTAACACAGTTATCTTTGGTGAATTATACAAAATTAGTATTTTACCATTCCAGAAGTCAGACACATTTTGGTCTCCATTCAAGATACTTGAGAGCAGCATGAAATTAAATTCTTAGTAATAGAAGACTACTTCAAAATGGTGGGGAATCCAGAAAAAAAAAAGATAGGCTTGAACAAATTGCATAAAATAACAACTTAGGACAAATTACATAAAATAATTTAATAAACAACCAGCATGATATTTTGGTGATGTAATCTTGGAAAAAGTAATTTTGGTAGGGAGAAGATGCACACAGCAAAGCTTAGGTCTGATAAACTTACTAAGAGCTTAAATTTAAAATTCCACTGATAAAGATCTGATTCCACCTCTAACATTGAACAATTGAATATACAGATAGGCAAATAACAGATGAAGCAGAAGAACTTAAAAGTTTATAGATTTAACTCTTGAACTGTTTGAATTGGGTCAAACATTTACTCATACAAGAATTATTTGTTGAGTATCTGTAGTATACATCAAACACTGATGGCTTAGAAGCTGCAAAATTTGGTAATCCATGAATTGTGTTTTTCACTTGTGAATAGTTTTAATAAGGGAGAAAAAAGTATAATTTAAATTTTTATTTAGATTCCTATTTCTCTTCATTCTTGTTTTGATTACTTTTGAGTACATGCAAAATATACTATGAAAGTAAAATGATAGATATGTATAAGCAAAATAGTGTAGCGATCCATAGACTTTATTTTTTTTATTAAAATATTTTAAAATTTACATATACTTGCCATTAATTGTAATCCCCATGTATTCCCCATCACCATCTCACCAGTGCACCATC
>JAGFMF010012000.1:4203500-4221527 GCA_019455555.1 Galemys pyrenaicus
ATGACAAGAGAAGTTGAGCATTTTTTCATATGCCTGTTGGCCATTTGCATGTCCTCTTTGGAGAATTGCCTTTTTAGCTCTTTTGCCCATTTTTGGACCCGATCCATAGACTTTAGTACTAACAATATGAGCTCAACTCTCAGTTCATTGGTAACTCCTTATAAGTTACTTTGTTTCTCATCTTTGTACGTATAATAAATACTACTTCACAGAGTTGTAATGAGGATTAGTGTGATAATACAATACAACTCAAAACACATATTTAAAGTACATTTGGCATTTAATAATCACTTGATAAATATTGGTTATATAATTTTCATTACTTAAAATAAACATGCAATAAATATAGTGTCCTTGTGAGGAAGAGGAATTTGCCAGAACAGATTATAAAGGTACTATTATGAAAGAAATAGATGTAGAAAAGTGATATGTCAAGTATATATCACATTCTTGATGTCTTTCTTTCAAGCTTTAATAACTTGGTGCTTGCTTTCTAGGCAATTTCAATTATTGCCTTGATAATAAATGCCTCTATGTTTTGATTGTTTTCAAATTTATATCTCTAACTCAAACTTCTCTTTTGAATTGGGTCAAATATTTAACTTCTCACCTCCCAGTTCATTAATTGGCATTGTTATCCACTAGCAATTGGAATCATCCTTAATTGCTTCCTTTCCCCATTCTTCATGGCCACATATAAGCAAGTTATCTTGATTATTCATTTTATCGAAAGTATATTCTTTTCACTGTGACTACTCTCTTTTCACTAATTTCCCTCCAGCCCTTCCATAGAGAAGCTAGTCCTTAGCTTCTACAAACATAAATTTGATTATGTAATGCCCCTGCTTAAAACCATTGAGTGGTCTTGTTGTACCTAATAAAAAAATCACCTCCAATTATCATACCAAAGTCCAGGGAAATCTGTGCCCAGCATAACTTCCCAAACATTCCTTTCCCTAACTAAGCTCCATACACGTTTACTGTCTTTTGATTTTATGAAAAGAGCAAGAGCTTTCCCCTCTCAGAAATCCTCTTCCTTCACCATAGTAGCTCCTTCTCATTCTACATATTGTATTTAAAATATACTCAGTCAGAGTAAACTTCTTTAAACACCTTGTTGTAAGTAAATTGGTTACTTCCTAGTTATTCTGCCTCATAATAATCTGAATTTTGTGTCAAGAAAGCTTTAAAACTTAAGACAATGTCTGCTTTTATTACACTACTGAGATTCTCTGGCACCCTGTTAATAACACATTAATTTATCCAACAAGTATTTTTGAATGACTACGTTGTGCTTCACATGGAGTTATGTGTTTCAGAAAGATTAACAAAGAAGTTATATAGAGATGAACTGCAAAAGGGCAAGAGTAGAAATTGGAGGACTTTCTAGAACATAATATCATACAAAAACTGATGGTCATTTTGACTAGATTATTTGCAATGGAGACTTAGAGAAGGATGGGTTTAAATTATTCATGAGGATAGAACAAACAGGACTTATTGATGGGACAAATAATTGAATAAAAAAAAGACATGAAGGAGTACACCCAAAATTTTTCACTTGAGTTGTCAAATTGATGGTACTGTCCAAACAGAATAAAATGGGTATGTAAGAAATATATCTAGATTTTAATTTCATACATGTAAAGTTTAATACATCTGTTTAAACATGCAGTGAGAATGTCAAAATGACAGCTAAATTATTTGTGGAAATATATGTTAATTTAAATAAATACAAATTTGGTTATTGTCAACATGGAGATAGTAATTAAAGTGATGACATTAAGGGAACTATTCTAGGGACTTGTGATAATAAGCATCACAAACGCTTTTAAGTCCAGGGACTGTTGTATTTTGTGTATATTATCTCATTTAGTACAGTAATTCTTTGAAGTACTATCATTACCTCCATTTTGGAGATAATAAAACTGAAACACAAAAAGGGTAAAAGACTTTCCCAAAATCATTCAGTAAGTTAAGTAGTGAGACTAGGTTTTGAACATGGTATATGTCTCCATTTTTCATGGAGAGATAAGAGGAGACCCAATATGAAGTTATGAGATGACTGAATAGAAGACAGCAGAAATCAAAAATTACCAAAGGAGGAAGGACTCGTTCACATTGAATTCTGCTCAGAGATCAAATGTAGATTGAAAATGTCCCCTGAATTTCACAACAAAGAGAATGCTGGAGTGCGACTTCTGGATTAATGGGAACAGGCGAGTGACTAGAAAGTACTAGAAGACAAAATTTTGTATAGACAGTTCCTTTGTGCTATTAAGGCATAAGCTTTAAAGAATAAGTAATAATATTAAGTAATAGTAAGAATGTGGTTGTTAAAGATTTTGCATAGATAGTACCTTTGTGCTGCTAGGCATGTGCTTAAAAGAATAATAGTAATAGTAAGAATGTTGTTGTTAATATGGGAGCACATGGACAGAGCTTGAAAAATGAAATAAAGAAAGTGGTTAAGTACCACAACATAAAGGTCCTTACATTCCTGAATCTCTCTGTGAAAATAATTGTAGTAATTGCTATTTTACAAGCAAATGTCTTAATTTTTTTTTATCTCAGAATGACATACACTGCCTAAAAATCAGACTGTTATTTGTAAAATATTTGATGGGAATATGTAATAAATGATAATATTTAGAAATTTTAATCCTTCATTCTTATATTAAAAAATAACAATTTTTTGTAAGAATAGAGAATTGGTTAAGTCTTCTTGTGGATATTTCTTCTAAATTGAAGTTAAATTTACATGTAGTTAAATGCATGGATATTAAGTGTATCGTCTGTAGCTTTTAACTTATTGATTATCATACTGTGTCAGAAGTGTTAAGAAATCCAAACTGTGATTAATATAATGACTGTTCAAAATTACTTCTCAACTATATGTGTATATATATATTTTTTTTAAGGATTTATTTCTGCATATAAGAGCTGGGGTACAGGACAGAGTTGTGGGAGGTGAGAGGATTCACCAGACAGAGTGGGGAGCAGAACAGGCAGATTGACTGAAACACACTGCCGAGGGCAGCAGTGGGCGAGGCAGGAGAGCTATGCCATGTAGGTCCCCTCCCTGGCCGGGGGCAGGGATCGAGCTCATGCTGCAGTGGCTTCGGTTTGCTTCATAGTGTGTTGCTTAACCCACTGCGCCACCAGGGAGGCCCCTACTTCTGAACTATAAATCTCACTCTCAGGCCTCTCCATAAAAAGGAAAAGAAAAAAAAATCTTATAAAACTTAGAATGATTAGATTTTTAAAGCTTTAAGTATTGCACAAATGTGAGATACTTAGGCACTAATATATTAGAATCACATTTATAATCTTCTATGAAGTTATGCAAAATCTGTGGTAATAAACGGATCTGTGTATGTAAATCTTACTGTGAATGCATTCCAAAGTGATGTCTCAAAAAAAGCTAGAAATCCCAAGGAAGGAAGAAGAGTGTTATCACTGCTACATTATAAAGAAAATCTAGAAGCTTCATATTATAGAACTATTTTTAAAGGCCATATTGTTAAACCATTGCTCTGCTATGGCCCTTTTTCTTTGAATTCAAATGGTGAACTGTGAGAATGATGAATTTCCATTGACCTCATTCCTCTTGTACAATGATTAATCATCATGAATAGAAGTTAAGATCATGTCATGGGAAACTTGTCTTCTCCCATCTAACATGATTAATGAATTTTATGGCTGAGATACATTGTGAAGAAAACTTTAAAGTACCTGAAACAGACTACAATTGTGGTACATCTCATGATTTTTTAGGGCAATAGAAACATTTCTGAACATGAAAATTCCATAGTTACAAAAGGACTATATCATTTATCTAAGATGGCTATGTGTAATCAAAAAAGAGTACCATATTCTCTGTAAGTCTGATAAGTAACTACTAAGTCCTCTACTATTTATTATCTTGCTGATAACTACTAAACACACTTTAGTAAACAGTAGAGACTGGTACTTCTTTAACTTGCTTTCTTTTTTAATCCTATAGCATAAATCTTTTAGAATTAGTTCATTCAAACATTGGCATCCTTATAAGACAATTTAACTCCTTTAAGTAACTATAGAATTGTATATATTTTATTTAAAGAATGGCCCATGATATCCCAGTACTTGTATGCATAAATAAATAAATATTTTTTTTAAATCTCCAGGAAAAAGTGGAAAAGAAAAACATATGTATGTGGATTATATGGAGCAAGATTAGCAATCTGATGGTAATTGTTAGAGCTAAGTAACAGTTTTGTGGGGATTCACTATACTATTCTCTTGAGTGTATGTTTAAAAAGGTTTCTTTGGCACACTAGTGAAAATAGAGTCAATGTTAAAAACTTAAATATTCCTTTTAATTTGATTACTCAAATTCTTATATTTATTGCTGGAATACACTTTTTTTCTCCAGACCCTCCTTATTTCCTTATCTCCTACCTGACCGTCATTTGTGTGTAGCAGAATTCAGTGTTTTAGTTTCATTAATCATAATCATAGAGACAAAATGGAGAGAACAAAATATCACTGGTCCCTAATATGTTCCTCTTAGTCATTGTACTGTAATATAATTCTGACCAGAAATAATAACCATAATTAGATTCCTAGGATTGCTGTACAAACATCACACACTTAAATGACTGAAAACAACTATTTATTGACTCACAATTTTAGAGGCTAGAAGTTCCAAGTCAAGGTGTTTTCCATGTTGTGGTCTCTCCAAAAATCTCTAGAGAAGGATCCTTTATGGTCTCTTTCTAGTTTATGATGGTTGCAGTCTTGGTATTCCTTGACTTTTGTTATCCACATCACTCCTGTCTCTACCTGTGTAATCATTTGGCATTTTCCTTTTGTGGCCAAAGTTCCATCTTCATATAAGCAAGCCAGTCTTTGGATTAAGAACCATTCCTACCCATTAAGACCTTATTCTAACTTATTTTCATGTGCAGTTACCCTATTTCCAAACAAGAGCATATTCACAAGTATTTACTGGGGTTCAGTAATTGAACATCTTTATAGGGGACACAATCCAGTCTATAACAACCACCTATAGTAATTAGCCCTACAATCTGATTGCAGTCTATCATTACAAAACATTACCTTTAAAAGCTTATTATTTATGAAGAAGTTTATTATTTATACTTTCCCCAATAAAATATTAAGTTTTCCTTAAAAAAAACTTCACCAGTATATTTTATGAAAGAAAACAGTGCCATGAAAAAATCATTTTAGTGATGTTTTATGTCAATAAACACAAACTGTCAATAAATTTCAGTCCCATACTAACATATTATTAACAGGTAATATACTTGTTATATGAACAAGATAGCTATCATTTTTTCTATTTAGTAGAAAGCATTTTGAAAATATTTCCTTCCTTTGTGTCTTATAAAATTTTAAAATGAGCCGAAGTGTTATAGCTTTGGCACAATAGAATATGAATTTCACTGTAACATCTTGTGTAAAAGCAGATTGTATCTAACTACCTACCTAAATAAATTAATTTACAAAATCTTTTCATAGATTTCAAATATAGATGCAACATATTTTCTTAAGAGCTAGAGAAGAAATAAGGATATAGTGAAAATAAGTGTACAAAAATAACAACACAGAACTTTATAAAATAAAGTTGGTATCTTAGTAATTGCTTTGAGACTATCTTCTTATGGGTTGTAAATTTTGTACCAAGCCAATGTAAAGAAGTAAACAAACTAGGTAGTGTGTACTTTTTCAAAGCAATTATTCAGAAAATGTGTATTTATTTCTGATAACATGATTTGGGAAACAGTTCTCCCTTGATCATCAACTTGCAAAATATGAGGAAATTCATAACAATCATGATTTTTCTACAGCTATTACACTTTTAGCAATAAAGCAATAACCTTTTATAGAACTTTTAAAAAATGGCATTTAGTTCAGATCATAGTGGTCAAAATAGTGCAGCCTACATAGAATGTTTCTAAAGGATTGGCATAATCTGAGATAAAATCTGAAGTGTCCATAACTGTTGGAAGGGGTTAAATATCTAAAATTAAATTTTCAAAAATGTATCATAAGACCAAAATTTACATCAGTTAAAATGCGAAGAATTCAATTTTGTCTTACAAATTAATGGTGTCCTAGATGGTTTCTTTAACAAGACACAATTTTTATAAAAGTTGAAAAGACATACATAATAAAGATGCACAGCTAAATAATAGGCTAGCCTCCAAATATGCAGGAAAAGAAAACCAATCAGAAAAATATGCACATTTTATGAACAGAAAAGTCACAAAAAAAGCAAAACAGGCTGTTGAATAAAATTATGGAAGCTGAAGAAAGTAATAGCAAACTGAGAAGTTAAAATTTGAAGCCATAAAAAGAATTTAACCTGAATTAAAAAGCTGATATTACTCTTTGTGTCTAATGTATGGAGAAATTGTGTTAGATCAAATGTGAGAGTACAAATTGGAAAATTGCTTTGGCAGAGTCTTTGTGATCTAATAAATGTTTTATCCATCCTAAATGCACATACACACACATACATACATGTACATAAGAGCACAAATATAAGAATGCTCATTAAAATATATTGAAGTATTACTTGTAACACAACATTGCAAATAACCTAAATGCCTATCAATTGAGATATGGCAAGTAAGTTCTCACCTACTCACACTATGAAACGCCACAATGAATGGGGTAGAATTATGTGAATTATTTAAAAGACTTCTAAGAGATTTTTGAAAATAATAGATTGGTGACCTGTAATTCTTAAAGGTTTTTTTTCTGCAAATAAATGTAGAGTAGGATAAAAACTAAACATTTTTAATATTTATGATCTTAAGGACAGAATATTGAAGAATGTTTATTTTTTGACCTTCAAGGAAGAGTAATTTACGCAAGTGTTATTAAGTTATATGACATAAATTAAAAGCAAAGGATGATATAAAAGTGCTGTTAAGTCATAGAACATATAGACCCCAGATGACAGAACACAAAATTGATTAATCCCACTAGATCTGCCGTTCTTGCCACACTAATTCATATAGTAGAAAAGTTCTTATATATAGTCAATATAAACCCTTAATAGCTAAGAATATATATATTGTATCCCTGTAAATAATCCCAAAGTACCTCTAGTTCATGAACTCAAAGAAAAGATGTAAACAAAGTAACAGATTGATCTACAACAGTGATAGAGTATAAAAAATATCAACGGTAGGATATATGCACAAAAACCTGCTGGTGCCTGATATGTACATATATATATATAAATCTTACATATATAAATCTTATACTATAGATGTAAATCTTAGATATGTAATCTGAGGATCCCAGCTTGTGACAGAATTTTGAGATACAGTCTGAAGAAGCTACTCTGAGGGGAATATAATATTTCTCTAGTAGATGAAAAGAAATAGATGATCAGTAGGGAAGTACACTATACCTTGGTGGATCCACAGTAATGAGAGAAAAAAGTAGGTTGAGGCCCCATCTCGAGGACAATACTCAGGGATGTCACTAACGCCTTTGATATTTCCCAAGGAGCTTTGGGTTATGTAAATGAAATTTATGGGACTACCATATGATAAGAAGTTAGTTAGAAAAATGCTTTTAGTCATTTTTACACCTAGAGAATTTGGGGAAGAACTATTATAATGAACACAAATAAAATTATAAACACTAAAGGGTCCAACTCTAACCAAAAGTATATGTACACACACAGACTGCCCCACCAGGACTTAAAGGTATATAACAAAGTAAAATAAAATAAGCTATATGAATAAATAACAAAGTTTTTAAGCATGAAATATTGTAGCTATTTAATAAACTACATGATTCACAAAATCCAAAAAATTAGAATTCTGCAAAATTTGCCTGTAAGCTTTTCAAAGAACAAGTATTTGTTTGTGTATTCTTATTATAGAAGACTTTGCAATTAAGGAGATCCATCAGAGGATTCCTCAAGTGAAAGTAACTCAGATGTAAACACCTGTGATCTGAAAACATTCCTCTGGGAAATCTTCATGACAAAATCTTCCAGGTAAGTAATGAATGTACCTTTTGAGAAAGGTGAGAATTTCGTAAAGGTGTAGGACTTTTAGTCAATTAACTCATGCTGTATAACATCTTCCATTGACTGATGGATTCAAAGATCTCTAGGTGCTCTAATCTATAATTGCAGAGAAAAAAATACCTATGGGGCATATTCTAAAATACTAATTGGAGGTTTTGTCTTATCTTTACTTAAAATACTACCCAAACCAGGAAGTGTAATTTCTGTATTTCCTTTGAGCGTGCTGAATGAAATATGTTTCAAGGAGGAAAAATAAGTTTTTCAGTAAATAGAAGTAAAAAATTGTTAAAGTTTGAGAGTACAGCTTCTGATTACACAACTCTGATTAATGAGCAAAGTTATGTAAGTGACTTTTACAGAAGTTGTCCAAATCAAGAAGGAAAAAGGACATTTTAAATTACTGAGCTAATTCTGTATGGATAAAGCAAACTAAATGATAATGTGGATATGCTGGAGGTGTAACAATAATAATATCATATGCAAAAAGCTGTAATTTATCATATATATATAAAATCACATATAATTCAGTGTTAAATGCCTAACGCTATGCGAAATAGCCTTTTATAGATCTACTCCTCATAACAACTCTGAGTATATGTTACTTTCTTCACTTTGTATAATAAAAAAAAAAACAAAACTGAAACAGTGCAGCTAAAAGGCCAACCTAAACTCACAGAACTAATAAATGTGGACACCAGATTCAAACCCAACCCAAATGACTCTAAAATTGAAGCTCTTTATAAATACAGAACTGCTAAGAGTGGTTTTAAATCAAGTAATTCTGAAAGACAGTTCAATTCAAACTTATTCTTCCTTGTAAATACTTACAGAGATTTTGTGGTTGCAACTTCTCTGTCAGTATGTTCTAGGAACTCATGATTCATCAGTTACTATATATTTTTTTTTTCATTTAAATCTCCAATTCAGGTCACAGAGCACTTGTAACTTGATTGAAAACTAGTCCTATATGAACACTCGTCATACAGGAAACTATTGTTGACTTTTTTAAATGCTGAAAAATATTAGCCATTCTAAGCAGCTATGCAAAGCAACTTGTAACCATGTACATGCTCCAAGATCAATATTTAAGACTTAAGAAAAATATCTTCATTTTAATAATATACCATTCCAATCAAGTAGAGATTTAAGTTAAAAGAAGGAAAACATAATAAATATTGTCATTTCCTGAAGTTTAGTAGAACTTTACTATTTTTTTTCAGTTTCACTTTTTAATCCTGAAGGCATTACTTCAGTGTGTATACATTTATGCTAATCATATACCACAGCCATGGGTTCTTCTATCAATATGAAATGTTTTGTACTTGCTGTTTTTGTGCATCTTGTATTGTTATGTGCAATATACAAAATAATGTGTCTAACTATGCCATTTATGCTTTTGAAAGAAAAAGCAAATTACTTACTGAAGAGAATGGCATTTGCATGCATGTGTGTCAGCTTTCAAGCCATTTCCTTCTACAAAATATTGCTTTCTACACTTAGAAAATGCATCCATCCATCAGTTACAAACCATTTCAAAGCACTTTATGAATCTACAGAGCAAAATGTACTTATCTTACATTGGCAGTGTCCCAGCTGTTACAAAATTGCTATTGTCCTAATACTTACAAGGCAATTTTAGCATCAGTTAATAATTTTACAGGATAGATAACTTCTAAAGCATTATAAAATGACAGACATTAAACAATAGCAACTTAGCATTTTTGAAACAGTTCATGACAGCTTAAAAACTAAAGTGATTTTAATGTATAGTCTATGCAGTTTTAGTTTCTCATTGACAATTCCTTTAAAAGATAAAAATGTGAAAATCCTTTTAAATAGTGGGTGAAAGAATAAAACAAATTTATCTTTAAAAGATATTCAGTAAAAATCTCAATTAGAAATAATGTCTCAAATCTTCCTGTACAGATAGTAGGTGACAAGAATTTGAATTTATTTAGGCAGAAAAAAATGATGGTATCATTTAATGGTAGGGTACCACAAAACAAAAAGGCATATCTATTCATTAAAGCTAATACAAAAAGAAAAATACAGCGAATAGCATTTTATATAAATCAGTATGCATTATTCCTAAACACTGTTTTCTATCAATCTTAGTTTAAAAGCTTCAGTTAAAGGAAAAATCTGGGTAAATGAAACACATATGCTCTCTGCTACTCCTTTCATTTAAGTTGTTGGGATGGCCATTCAACCCATATTGGGCTGGATATTTTACCATTCACCTTTGATAGCTAATGTCTTGATGGTACAGAAAGAAAAATAGCTCTAAACAAATTACATTAATTGGTAGTTTGATGGCTTACACGTTCAGTCTCTTCAAGGGGAAAAAAATGCTTTTGATAAGAACCAATGTGCAATAGAAGCTATTTACATAAATGGACTTATTAAGTAAAACCAATTTTTCCGTGAATGTTCACAATGGCCAAGTAATTGACCACATCATCTAAATATACCCCAAATTCCCTTAGTACCCAATTACCATCTTTTCCTCTATCACTGAGTACATTGATACTATATGGGTTCATTGTATAACTGTTAACCTCAGAAAATCAACTAAAGTTGAATTTTCAAGAGATCTAAATTATGTTCACATATCTGATTCTCCATAGAATGTAATATGTGTGTTTTAATACTATCATTGATTCAAAAGTGTGCATGTTGTTAGCCTTATTATTGTTTCAATGTACAATATGCATACCACAAATCTTTGTTAACTGATCAGTTGACTGAATTGGTCTGATACAATTGATATTAACTATTTTAATCCAATATTAGTCTTTTCTTTACTAAAATTTTAAATTTCAGGATTTTTTCTTAATATATGCATAGATAATCATTCTCAAAAGGAATCCACTTGACTGTCTTCAAATATCAAGCAGCCATCTGTAGCCAATAATTGAGGAATATAAATTTATTTTTAAACTATTCTATAATGTTAATTATAAAGAGTTGTATCTTTAATAAAATAATGCATAATTTCATTAGTGGTTAATTTTTTTTATTGAGTCAATATTGGTTTATGTTGCTGTTGCCCAAAATATCGGTCGGTAATCTACCACAAAAGTCCATTGTGATTCCTCCACCAAACCTTCCCCTCCTCCTCTTCTGGATACCTCAGCGCTGTAGTCAGCTTTCCAAAGTTTTTATTTTATTTTTATTTTTTTAAATTTTTTTTACAATGTTTGCTTTTTTTTCTAGGTGTAGTCCCCATACTATCCACCACCAATTCACCCATGCACCATCACCAAAGTCCCTTGTGCTCTTCCTGTCCCAGCCTTGATCCCACTCCCCCACCTTCTCTGCAGATAACTCTGATTTATAGTTGTCTATTTATTTTTGTTTTATTTTGTTTGTTTTTTTCCCTTGATCCGCTATAATCCTCCTATAAGAGAGACCATCCAGTAATTTTCTTTTTCCTTCTGACTTATTTCACTGAACATAATTCCTTCAAATTCCATCCATATTTCTGCAAATGGCTCTAGTTTATCTTTTTTTATTGCTTAATAATATTCCATGGGTGTATATATACCACATTTCTATATCCAGTCATCTATTTTTGTGCATTTAGGTTGATTCCATGTCTTATCTACTTTAAATAATACTGCAATAAACATGGGGGTGCATGTATTCTTTTGAATTGATGTTTTTGTGTTCTTTGGGTCAATCCCTAGGTGTGGGATTGTTGGGTCATATGGTAGCTCCAATTTTAGCAGACTGAGGAACCTTCATACAGCTTTCCATAGAGGTTGGACCAATTTACATTCCCACCAGCAGTGTAGGAGAGTTCCTTTTTCACCACATCCTCATCAACATTTGTAATTGCTAGTTTTTTAACTATGTGCCATTCTTAATGGTGTCAGGTGGTATCTCATAGTGGTTTTAATTTTCATATTTCAAGGGTTAGTTTTTAAGCTTGTCTTTATCTGACCTTTGTTTGGTTTCTCTATATTCCCCATAAAAGTAATAATAATAATAATAATAAAATAGTTCATAATATAAATCTGTAATTTCTCCTTCTTGAGTGAGTCTTGAATAGGTTTTCACTTCCTCCTCACATCATTATATGACCTTACTCCATTACTGTCATTTATGTTTAAACCAAATGTGAAAATGCTCTAGTCTTGCTCTCAAAAGAGAGCAGACATTTGGCTTGGAGATTAATGATCTGAATTTATAACCTAAATTAAACCTGGACTTCAGTACCTGGAAAGTAGACTACCCCATGGGGAATTTCTGCAGATTTTAAGCGCAAAACTAGTAACATTCAATAGCTATCTATAAGGTTATTGAATCCCTAAAGCTAAAAAGTTTTGCTTATTCTGTTTTCTGTGCTAAATTCTAATATATACCAGCATCACATGAATTATTAATGTCAACAAATTACGTTTTGAAATTGTTTGTATTATTCCAATGCATATCAATAGGTTTTGGTCAAGAAACCCTAAAGAGCAAAATATGTCTATTTAAACAGAAATTACTTAAAAGAGGTATTGGTGTGATGTACATTTTGAATGTAATTCTAAGAAATTCATCCATAATCATCATATTTTAAATGTCCTCTTGAGAGTTACCATTGCTTTTACTAGTCTTAATTTAAAGCAGACTCGAACTTGAGGAAGAATGTAGACTATTCTGACTTCTGGAATCTCCTATATTCTGAAATCAACATGATCCCGTACCTCTGAAGTTTGCTAAGAGTCACTCTTTCCAGACTAGCTCAGACCCATTTATCTGAAACTACCATTTTGAATAGTTTACCCTAAATTCTACTGATTGGAGAAGTATGTCTGTTTGATATGAATGCATATTGTTAGAAATAAGTGATCAACCCTGTTAGAAACTACACACAGCTATGGACTGACCCCAGTACCACAATAACACAAACTGACATTGCATAAGTAATAGCTTTACAAGTATGTTTCATCTGACCCCTAGAACAACTTTCACCTTTCATTTATTCAATTAGGTATTAACATTTCAGAACATACTTTAGAGTCAGAATTCTTGGATTTAAATTTTGTTCTAGCATTTTGACTATGACTCACATTTGGAAAATTGCTTGTCCTCTCTAAACACCTGAACTTATTTAGAAAATGATGATGATGATTAGAATTACCTGATAAAATTCATATAAAGCATTTTGAATACTGTGTGACACATATTGACCACTCAGTACAAATGAGTTATTTTTAATATGTTTGGCTTTATCATTTCCTTCCTATTCTGTATTCTTTATCAGAATAAACCAGATATCCATTTAACTCAGTACAACATTCACAAATTAACTAGGAAATAACATACTGAGTTGAATAGATAGGACAGGGGAAAAATCTTTCTTCAAAGAATTTTTCTATCAGTAATATCTCCCAAAGCTATTTCGAAATTGGAAATTGTTCAGATATGTTCTCTTACCTCAGAAGAGCGCCTAAAAACTAAATTGTTGTTGTCTAAAACTGTATGTTTGCATAGTACATAGTATAAAATATATGACAGGAATTGAATGAAAGTTTATATAAAACTCAGAATTGAAAGAAGCATTAAATTCTTAAAATTTGAGACGAGATGACTAAACCTTTTGAAAATTAATGGGACTTGTTTCTACTTCTGTAGCCTTTTTAAAAGCACATTTCTACTTTTATTACTATTGAAAATGAAGATATTGAAACTGCAATTTCTTATTAATCTATTAAACTTTAATTCATTTTTGAAAGTTATGTATAGCTTATTTGGGGACTCATTTACTTTTGGGGTGGCTCATTCATTTTGTCTCTGTAATGTCATGTACTTTGCATCTCCAAATTTTGTTCCAATAATGAATTCAATCTTTCGTTTTATTTTCTTCTTAAACATTAAAAATGGACTCAGACCTAAGCAAATACATTGTAGATCAAAACTGAATTTCCAAATACAGAGTGTTGGATAAGCCAAAAAACAAAATTACACTAAAAAAATGTACTCGTGACTGCCTTTGTTAATGGTTTAAAAAAATCCATGAAACAAATGAGTTTATTCCCTTTGAAAACATCTGTATGGTTATGTTAGTACAATATAAAATATTATATAAATTGATGTCTGAAAAGGATTAACAGTGTCTGACATATATTTAGTGTGGACTATATTTAGTGTGGACATTTATTTAGGACTAATATATAGTTAGTTCTTAGTGTGTGTTAACTATCGTCATTTTTCATCACATTCTAGAAACCTGCTCTGTGAACAACAATGTTATCTTTTCATTATTTTCATCTTGAATATAAACTCCTTGATCAAGTGAAACTGAATATACTTGTTTTGTATGCTGGAAATATACTGAATAATTATTATTTTAGATTCTTCTCCCTCCCAACTATGCCCCCTTCTATTTTAATAATCATAACTCCATTACATATTTCTAAAACCTTAACAGGATTAGAAACAACCCATCTCTTCCTGTGTTTAACTCTATAAACATAATAATATAAGCTGTTCTTCACTATAATTAATGTTAATATTTATAATATAACATTTAATAATAAAAAAATCAATGAACATTTAATTGTCTACCAGAAATATAAAATAGAGGAACTATATTGCTCCCTTGATGGAGCACCTAGTGATGATTGTAGGATGGTAGTGCTTCTCTTATACATGGACAATAACCAGTTTTTGTTGTTTTCATTCTTGTTGGTATTATTTTTCTCAAGCATAAACTCATAATTAGGCAAAATAATTTTGTAACAATTTATAATTTGTTTTGTCTCTTAAAGTATAATAAATATCCTAATTGCAACTATTCACCTCAAATTAAATTGCACAAAAATTGTATTGTTATAATAATCTGTACCTCCAAAATGAGAAAATTTGCTATTGGCCACCTATAATGTAATCTTAAAAAAATATATATTAGAAATAGCAGTATCAAGATTGCATGTAAAAGCAATGGATATCTTCAAGATGAGTATCCTCTTTGTTCTAGTAAATTCAGTTTATTGTTCAGTATGAATATACAATTTTCAACAATATTTAAAAAATCCTGTGGGAAAAAAATGCAAGTCTATTCATACCATCTCATCATGCACACAGAAAAATCATAGTTTAAAAGTTAAGTGTATATGAAAATTAGAAAATTAAAACATGATGCTTTCAAAGTAAACATTTCTAAATTTACTCTTTCCTGTAATTGCCAAAATGTCTATGCATTTAACTATAAAGTTAAAACAAACTCTAGCAGTGTATGAGTTGTAATCTGCTATTAAATATCCATAGATATTACTCCATTTGCCCACATTTATCTTATATGAGAAACATGTTTAAATTTATCACAATTCAAAAGATGAAGCTAGGATTCCAATGATAGAAATGATGTTTTTTCCAGGAATTTTTCTAAGCATGAAGGTTCAAGTCATGCATAGCCTTTTAACTATATGCACTCAAGTTATGATATATTTTTAATTACCGTCTTCCTATAGAAGATGAGTGTATAACTTTTAGGTAGAGGTAATCTTTAGGTAGACTTTTCACTTATGATACAAGTGAAGTGAAAAATTTAAGGTAGACCATGAGCAAAATTTTTTTTATAGGCTTGACAAACCATTCAAAAAACAAGCAGGAAGGAAAATGATGATAGATTTTGCTCTTCATAGATTACCACCCTTCCATACTTCTTTAATCCGATAATCAAAGTGATTGTTGATGGATCAACTTCAAAAACTCAACAAAGTATGCACTGTCTAATTGGTGTTTGTTACATGCTCTGGGGTTACAAATGTTATGTAAGATGTTAACCTGGCAGGACATTACCGTGTAACCAGGAACATAAAGAAAAACTTTGGGGAACTAACATGGGAGGATATCAGGTATTAAGATGTATAGAGCGGTCTACATGTGTCCAGTTGTATCATCTAAGTAGCACTCAGCGCATCTTGAGATGTGTACACATGAGTAAAGGATTAAGTGAATGCCATCTACAGAAGGAGGGTATAAACCCTTGAAGAAGCATTTTCTATCAGATCAGATGATTTAAAAAAGCATCCGCTCTTTTCCGGCTGGAACCATGGAGGGTGCAAAGGAGAAGAAGAAGAAGGTAACTGCTAAGCCACAAACACAAGAGAAGAAAAAGAAAGTTCCTGCTGTGCCAGAAACTCTTAAGAAAAAGTGAAGGGATTTCGCAGAGCAGAAGATCAAGCGCCTGCGAAAGAAGTTTACCCAAAAGAGGCTTCGAAAGGCCTCTTTCGTAAGCTTAAGTAAGCTTATTTATGGAATAGCTAAGCACTGTCACAAGGAATATTGACAAATATACAGAACTGAGATTCGAATGGCTAGGATGGCAAGAAAAGCTGGGAACTTACACGTACCAGCGGAACCCAAATTAGCATTTGTCATCAGGACCAGCGGTATCAATGGTGTGAGCCCAAAGGTCTGAAAGGTGTTACAACTTCTTCGCCTTCGTCACATCTTCAGTGGCTCAACAAAGCTTCCCTAAACATGCTGAGGATTGTGGAACCATATATTGCATGGGGGTATCCAAACCTTAACTCAGTAAATGAATTCATCTACAAGCATGGTTATAGCAAAATCAACAAGAAGAGAATTGCCCTAACAGATAATGCATTGATTGCTCGATCTCTTGGTAAATATGGCATCATTTGTATGGAAGATCTGATTCATAAGCTCTCTACTGGAAAACGCTTCAAAGAGGCAAACAACTTCCTCTGACCCTTCAAATTGTCTTCTCCACGAGGTGGAATGAAGAAGAAGACCACCCGTTTTGTAGAAGGTGGAGATGCTGGCAACAGGGAAAACCAGATCAACAGGCTTAGTAGAAGGATGAACTAAGGTGTTTGCCATTAATTGTTTTGTAATCCGGTCAGTTAATAAGCAGTAAAAGCTTTCAAATTGAAAAAAAAAAAAAAACACAAAACAAAGCATTTCCATCTCTAGGGACAGAAGTCAAGAATGAAAGACAGAATGAAGGAAAATTCTTGAAGTCAATCTGAGCATCCTTTCTTACCACCCCCCATAGAGTGTGTGAGTAAATGTTAAGTTACATAGACTGTTTCAATTTGACCACAACACAAGTGATGGTGGCCTGAAATTGCTGTTGACTTCAGTTGACACAAACTGGTTTTTAGAAAATTGGAATTAACTAACCTTTCACATACATGGAAAGTACTTCTCAAATACTTAATATAAATTAACTGAGGCAAATTCACTAGAATTTAAGTTTTGTCAGGCTTTTAAAGTGCTTTTCAAAAATTAACTTAAACTTACAGAAGAGCTATATAAATAGTATAGGTATTTTTAATACCTTCACCCAGCTTTTCATACTGTTAACATCTTATTACTAGTAAGATGTTATGGCCATAATTCAATTAGTAAAACCAAGAAATTAGGAATGATCCCATATCACTAACTAATGTATAGACCTTATCATAATTTTACCAGATTTTCCACTGTTATCTTTTTAACCTACTTTAGGATCCAATCTAAGGTATGATGTTGCAGTTGATTGTCCTTTCTTTATAGTCCTTCAATCTATGCTAGTTCTTCAGTATTTCTTTTTTTTTGCCACTTTTGAAAAGTACACTCCAGACATCTCTTTGAATGTCCAATTTATGTTTGTCTTGTGCTTTCTCATAATTAGTTTGATGTTATGCTTTTTGTAGCTAAAATTAAACAGAAATGATGTTATAACCTCAGTACATCATACAATGGAATATGTGATAATATTGTATTTTATTGCTGATAATGTTAACTCTGACCACAGGGTTAAGTGATGTCTTTCAGGATTTTCCATTATAATGTTAATATTTTTTCCTTTGTAACTAATAAGTATATTGTGAGGGAATACATTTAAACTATATAAATATTTTTTTGGGCCTCCCCTGGTGGCGCAGTGGGTTAAGCAACGCACTACGAAGCAAATTGCAGCCACTGCAGCACGAGTTCGATCCCTGCTGCCGGCCAGG
>JAGFMF010012000.1:4221577-4248619 GCA_019455555.1 Galemys pyrenaicus
TCCCCGCTCTCTGTGGTGAATCCTCTCACCCCCCCACACCTCTGGCCTGTGCCCCAGTGCTTGTATGCATAAATAAATAAATCTTTAAAAAAATAATAAAATAAAAAATAAACTATATAAATATTTTATTTCTCATCACTCATTCATTTTAGCATACATTCAACATTTTGTAGCTAGATAAATACAGTAAATTTACTGTGGCATTTATTCAGTGATAACTTCCTATGTTCCTTATTCCTTGTAGTTTCATTAATTCATATTTTATGTAAAGGAGAGTTATCTCTTTATTTTTTCCATTTGTATGTTCCATCGCACATATTTGTATGGAGTTACTTTAATCTAAGGATTGTATTTCGCATCTAGCATTATTTGGGTTGTTCTCTAATTGGATCAAATTTAGCCATTAGGAGTTCTTTAAACTTGGTGTTTGAGATGTATTCATAACTCTTTGAGTACATCTAAGCTTCCTATTACACTTGACATTTATCTCCTATTTTTCCTGCCCGGGTTCTTCCTAGCATTAACCATTTGGACTCCAAGGAGTCCTGTACTTTTCACTGGAAAATGATACTAGTATTCTAAGATCTGAAGGCTACTATGCTCATTGCTATTAGGATCTCATTGTTTCTAGACCCTCTCAGAGAAGAGAGCTAGAAAATATTTTTTTTAAGATTTATTTATTTATGCACACAAGATCTGGAGTACAGGCCAGAGTCCAGGGAGGCGAGAGGATTCACCAGGGACAGAGTGGGGAGCAGAACAGGCAGACTGACTGAAACACACTGCTGAGGGGAGCAGCAGGCGAGGCAGGAGAGGTCTGCTGAGCCATGTGGATCCCCTCCCTGGCCAGAAGTAGGGATCGAACTCATGCTGCAGTGACTGCGGTTTGCTTCATAGTGTGTTGCTTAACCCACTGCACCACCAGGGAGGCCCAGAGATCTAGAAAATATATGTAGATACAATGACATATGAATACACATACCAATTTATGTGTATCTAGTCATCTGCATATGTATCAAAAAATAATGGATTTATACGAATACTTTTTATCCCAGTTTAGCACTGGAAGATTCATTTTAGTGAATGAATTCATTTTCATTTGTAACCTCTCTGACATTGAAAAATGTGATTCTTGTAATTAACAGTATATTTGTCTACTTGATCAGACTAGTATTAACATAAAATGGTTTTAGACTTGTTTACCTAAGCAACAGATTTACTAAGCTTAGTATAACATTTGTGTAAAGCTTGTTTTTTATTTGTTTTGTCTCTTGTCAAAATACTACTTCTTAAAGTTACTTTTTCTTTCATCCCCAACCTCATTGTGTGGTTGTTTTATTCATTTATCATAAAATTAGGTTCACTTGTTACTATTTGTTTTTACTTTCAGTTCTCACTTCCTGGATTATTTAATCATTTATTTATTGGGGCTATATGTGAAGCAATATCATGATCCTTATAGTAAGAGCAAAGTTAGAAATATATATTCATGAAAGTATTGCTTCTCCTTCAACCTCTTACTATGTTCCATTGCCTCCTTCAGAGCCACCCCTTTCTTACTCGTTCCTGTCTGTACTAAGTTTCTTTCGATTCTGTTGTATCCTTCCTCTATGTCTTTTCTACAAATGAGCAGATATGTGTATGTTCTCATATATGTTCTTCTTGTTTACACGGGCACATTCTTTTTGCCCTTTGCTTTTTTTTCCCAGAGAAAAGTATATACTGACAAATTGTTTATAATTTCTTATTTACAGACATATTGTACTCCATTGTGTAGATGTACCATATCTAGGCACTTAGGTCATTTACAGTATTTTTCAAGTACAATTTTAAAAAATTAAACAATTCTCAGTAAAAGAATATGTTTCTGTGTCTTCAGGATATAGCTTGGCAATCTTTAAGAATCTTAGACAAAAAGATCTCAGGGCACTGAGAACATGTTACCTCTAGAGTTACAGGTTGAGTAATCTGTGGTAGTAGCTTTCATATTCCCAGAGCACATGCCTGATAAGTAAGGTATCCATTTCTGATTGTTTAATCCCTGAAAATACAGGTCAAGTATCAAATGAGCAGTAGGGCCACAACAGACTGAAAGATGCAACTATTCTGTAACCGGAAGTAATGACCAACTTCACAATCAGAAGAAGATTCCAGAATAATGTTTGAATGGGCTAGCCCCCCAGTGAACTCCATTGATAAAAGCTAGTTTCCAGGTGGAATGAAGTTCCTCCCTGCAGAGAGCAGGGCCTAGAGAATTGTACAAAACACTTGTCTCATAAGCTTTGCTCTGGGAAGCTTCTATCTTGGAAAGAGAGTAAAGAAGGAGAATCTCTTTGAGGAGACTCTTTGAGAAGACTTTTTGGATTGAAATCACATGAATGTTACCTCATGGAGATTATTTTATTATGTGTTGTTATATAACAAATTACCCTAAAAATAGGTGGCTTAAAACTATAAACATTAGATATCTCAAAATATCTATGCCTTAATAGTTCAGAAATGGCTTAGCTCAGTTGTTCTGACTTTGGGTCTCACATGAGATTGCAAACAGAATGTCAGTTGGGATTTAATGTCATCTGATGTCTTAATTGGGGCTTCAGTGTCTGCTTCCAAGCTCATTCCCATAGCATTTAGTAGGAGGCTTGTCTTCTCACTAGCTATGGACTGTTGGCCTCAGTTCTTTGCCATATCAGTATCTCTGTGGACATCTTAAATGTTCTCATCAGGTGGCACTTGGCTTCCCCCAGTATGAGCAATACCAGAACTAAGAGAAAGCTATAAGGCATTTATGTACTAATCTCAGAAGTTATACATTGTCACACTCATCTTATTTTTTTCCTTTATAAGCAAGCCATAGTAAGCCAACATTAAAAGGAAGGAGAATGAGACTTCACTTTTTGAAGGGATGTGTATCAAAGAATTTGTGAATATATCTTACTATGACAACAAGAAGAAGATGAGGAAAAGATGAGCTGCCTATAATTAACAAACTAAAATTTCTTTTCTTTGGAAATAGAGTTTAGGCTTCAGAGTACATAATAAAGGAAGCTACTTCTTAAAATAGATTACATATAAATTGTCAGCCCTGTTATAGGGTAAAGATAGACCACTGGCAGCTGAAGTATTGAAAAAAAAAAACTACATATTTTTTAAAATACCTTTTTAAAAATGGAATCTATACAACTTCTATGAAGTCACTAATGGCATTCCCTCTTTATCTTTACCACCAATACAAATGGAGAAAAGTATAATTTTGCATTTCTACAATTCTTGAATTTTACAATATAAAAATACCTTAGGATTAATAATGAACATTGACAGGAAGATGTGAATTTGGATGTACCTCAGTTGAATTTCATGCCTAGTCATTTATTAGTTTTATGTAGAAGTTTCTTTACACCAGTTTTATACAATATGGAAATAGGAACACTAATACTCCCTTTTTTCTGTCAGTATATCACTAAAACACCTAGCAAAATACCAGATCATACTGGATACTCAAAAAATTATATTGCTATTCAGTGCTACATAAATATAATTATGTTTAGAGACAGTCTAAGCATTGAATTTTCTAATCCTTACTCTGCTTAGAACTCTGCAAAGTGTTATACATGAAGAATACAGTCAAATGATGTCTGGCACAAACTTGGCCATCTTCATCAAGTTGATAAATGGAATTAATGAAATATATTTGTCTAGCATCAGAATGCAGTTTTTCAGTTACCAAAGGAATAGTTCTGAGCTTTAAGAGTTCTAATACTGAACTCAGACAATCTCGACTAATTCTATAGTTTAGTAACTATAGTTTAGTAACTATAGAATAGCTCTGTGATATGGGGTGAGTCAGTAACTTCTCTAGGCCTCAATTTTACCATTTATGTAATATAAATAATAGTTCTTTTTTCTTAGGTTTTTTTTTTGGAGGACTAAATGAGTTAACATATTAATTAGATGAAAACTTAGAATATAGGAAGTACTAAATAAATAGATGTTAATTATCTTCATTATGATGATTGTATTGATTATGATTATTATTGTGGCAGACATTTTACTCTTGTTGTCATGAGGAAAAAAAGATTTAAATATTAAAAACAAAACAAAATACTGCAGTTAATTCCTGTGATGTTTTAAAATAATTTCATGTGGGCTTTTGTGAATTATTTTAGAAAATTTAAGAGAAGATTTGAGGGAGAAGAATCTCCAAAAGAGGCTAAATGTTATATGCAGGTAAATTCAGAATGAGAAATGTTAAAAAAATATTTCAATATTTATGAATCTGGATGAGATGTATAATTAGCTGTTAATCATTTTGAGGCCAAATCATTTTGAACAGAATGCTTTGAGAAGAGAAGAAATACATATAGCGGCTTCTGTGGTTACATCCCAGAGCAATCAGGCTCCCTGTCTCTCCAGCCCTTTGTCCTCAGTGTTCATCCTGTCCCTTAAGTCTCTTCCAGTAACACTCCAAATGTGCTTATCACTGTCCAGAATTATCACCCAGTTACTTAGTTCTAGTGATACACTGAGATCTTCAAATAGAGTTAAAGTTCTGGTTTTTGAGAGAACTTGCCAAGAAGCTAAGTATTACTGTATAGCCAAGAAAGCTTATTCTGAACTGTAGAAAAGTAACTTTTCTTCATGTACTATTTTTTAGAAAGCTTTATTCAACTAAGAATTTTACTCAAAATCAAAAACCAACTTAAAATATACAGTTATTCATTACTGGAAAATTATGAAAGTTAAGGAGGGACATTTTAAAAGTAACAAGTTTCCACAATGTAATGATGGTCTCTCCTGGTAAGCAGAAGTCTATAATTCTGCAACATAAACCTACCTTAGGTTTAATAATAATAAACGTTGGAGAAAGAAGTGACCTAAGTGAATAATGCCCCAACTACATGGAAAAATCAGTCAGACTGTAAATATCACTTCACTTGCTGAGACTATGATAATAATCAAATTTACAAAAATACTCAAGTTTTTTGCTAGATCTTAGTGTATACGTTTTATTACACACTTCATGTTTTCCTTAAAATTGAACTTCTGATATTTTCAAGGAGGTCCTTCATTTGTTTTCAGGGACAACTTTCACCTCTTTTTTAAATTGTTGCTTATTTTACAGAAGTCCAGTGAAGGAGACAACACAGCCCCAGTATTACTGCCTTTTTCTTCTATCGCTTCTAGCCCTTCAAGAAGTGAAATTTGCACAGAAGACTAGCTGACTGGGGAATTGTATATAGACTTCTGCCCAGCTCCAAATGGAACTTTGATGATATTACACAATGTTAATGCTTTAAACTAATTTGTACTAAAATGCTAATGATTTCCATGCAATATTGTCATTGTAAACGAAGTATACTGATTGCTTAGTTAGATAGAAGGACGAGGAGAGTTTTGTTTTGTTTTGTTTTTTCCACTGAAAAAGTCACTGTGAGTGATTGTATGGATGGTGTAATCTTATGGTGAATGACGATTGACCTTAATGTTACAGAACCAATTTTGTGCCTTTAGTTCCTAAACATGAAGGAAATCACTTGCACCTTGAACTATAATTTTCGTATCCTCTGAAAAGCAGTCATTGGACTAATAAAAAGCTCCTGACTCTTATACTTCTTTACAATGACTGAAAAGAATTACTTTGCTTTTAGGCATAGTTCTTTAATCTCCAAATAGGCATTATATATCACATGCCAACTTTGAATCTGTTCTTTAAAAAAAAAAAGGGAGTTTCAAGGAGTTCAAAAGTAAAATGTATCAAATCTGAATCCTTGATATTCAAAAGAAAAAAATATAGTCAAAAATCCTCATTCCTTTAAAAAATTACTTTCCTTACTTTGAAATGATAGTGGTTTAGCATATGATTTGACTAAGTTCCCTGAAGATAGTGAAGTTATATTCTTCAGGGGAATAAAACAGGATAGAGGCTTCCCTAGTGCAACAACAGTTGGCAACAAGAAGGTAACAGGTAGTGTCGCAACTAGTCAAGGAGGCTAATTTCAAAACTAAGATAGAATTTGAGTGAAAGAAATAGTAGTCCAGTGACTAAACTATTTTTGTGAAAAATGATTCTCATGTAAAATCAAACTTTTATGGCAGTACTTACTAGCTTATTAATTTACATACACTATAACTCTGCAACCATATTTTTTACAAGTAGTCTAGACAAGATTCTTTATGAAAAGAGCAAAATGTTCCCCATTTCATTTCTTGCCCTTCTCGTGTGCATTACTCATCATAGAAGAAGGTGTTCTTATGCTGAGGTCTTTCTGTTTAAAAAAATAAATAAGCTTCTCAAGCTAGAAATGGACCCGTTCTAGGAATTGCACCATTTATATAGAAGTCACTGTCTGTGACTTTGAAGGATTTTTTTAAAGGCAACTTGAATTGCTGCCCATTCCACTGAAATGAAGAGAGCAACCCTACTCTTCCTGAAGCCCTCAATGTCTCAAATCAAAGGCACCAATTTGAAATATTTCAAAATTTAACTAAGAAAACAGAAAAACAGCAGAATTATGTGGTTTATGAGATGTTGCCAAGATGACTGATAACACGATCATAAGTACCTCTCTTTGCTCAGCTTTTTTTACTATCAACTTATACTTAACAAACTTCAGCCAGTTCAGCGCCTACTGAAAATATCAAATTTTTATCCCAAGATATAACATTGATATTTTTAAATACAAAATATTTCACAATATTCTGTAAAATTATGAAGTTATCTCATGTTTTACTTAATGTGACTGTCTATAAAATGGAAACCTAAATTTTGTTTTAATGATTTTAATATTTTTTTAAAGATCCTCTGAACAAAAAGTAAAAAATTGATATCAAGTGATCTTGAAAATATAATGCCTTTGGGTATTTCAAGAGACTAAAATTTTGTTAGTAGACTTTTAATCATTTAAAACAATGAATAGAGTATCTTCTATTCATTTTCAATAGAACAAGGGAGTATTAAAACAAGACCATTCCATCAGAGAAGCTTGATTATTTCCTCAGTGTTTTAAATTATGCATATGATTGGTGACACAAATACATGTTTAAGTGGTTGCAAATTTAAAAAATCAATATTCCCAAAGAACTAAAATTATGCCCAATCATAAATAACAAATTAATTCACCTGCATATTTTGATCTACAACTTACCCTATGAACACGAACATTTATAAAAGGGAAATATCTTTTCACATCAACTTGTATTCATTATATTTCATGCAAATATAGTTCAAATCAAACATAAGCCTTTTCAGAGAGGAAAAAATTAGAATTGTTCACTATTCTTTTCCAGATGATCTGGTGTGATATGTGGACTGCCATGTTGCACCAAACCCACAGCAGCCAGGACTCCATTGTTCCCCAGGGAAACGTAGCCTATGCGGGAATGTGATGGTGTGCTCTGCAAGGAACGTGGAAAATAGCGTATGTCACTACTGTACAGTATACAACAGACAATTATGATTCAACTGTCCAAATTATAATCAGTTTGACAAATGTCCACAAGCGTCTTCATTCTATTTTATATTTTCCCTAAGACAAGGCAATCACACAACCAGACAATTCCATCAGGGAAGCTTGTTAGCTGCTTAGTCTGTTAAACCCTGGTTGCCATAGCATCTAGAGTTGAAAAAGCTGCAGATTGGCATGAAAAAGCATGTCGACAATTGCCCTGTCACAGCATGCAAGCCAGGTCTGCTCAAAGGCAGCACACTACAAGTTTTCTTTCCCAGTTTGCACTACCCCATGCTGTTTAATAATATCCATTTACTGGTATTGGGATTGATCTAGCACAGTGTAAAATTCACATCTAGTGAGACTTTGCTTTTCACATGGAGTGAAATTCTTTAACAAATGGGAGTATGGCAATTAATTTAGAAATGTAATACTGTATATGCTATAAGAAGTATATTTAGATTTAATAGAGAAACTGTCCAAAATTTTAATGCACAGTTCTTGAAAGAGCCAAGCAGTTTTACTTGGCAATTTTTCAGTTGACTTTCTAGTCATTTCTGAAGCCTAGTTAGTCATACTTTGGAGATGACAGACAGCATTCAAAATTTAGTGCATTTTTAAAGTGTTTTAATCATGCCATAGTCATTTTTTCTTTATGTGCATGGTATAATTAAGGATATACATTTCTAAAATAACTATAATTTAATTAAAGATTAATATCATGAACAGTGAAATTATAGTCTAGAGAGCAATGTGCATCAGTTTTTTTTTTCCAGAGGGATCATATACTTAATAATGATAAATTACTATGTATTATTAAGAAAGTGGGTTTCTACCAAAGGTAATTCAAATACCTGCCAACTCTCATATTTATACAATATATAGATTTTAAGGAAAGCAAGAATGTTTACAAACAACAATTGTTAACTTACTGGAACTACAGAAATATCAAAATGTTTTCATGAACTCAGAATCTTAGAAAATAATTTTTCTTTAGAAGTTTATACTTGAATTATTCAGTTTTTTTCTTTTTCCAATATCTCCTTCTGTTCTAATCTGTCACTTCAATTTAGTTTTCCTTCAGTGCTACAAAGAACACATTTTCCTTCAATGACACTTAAAAAACAAATTAAGCTAGCAAACCAATAAATATTTCAAATACAGGTATTTTCTAAAATTCTGTTTCTTTCCATTGATATCCAATACTTTCTTAATACCATAAAACATTTAACTAAGTAGAATGATCTCATTTTTAGCTTACACATTAAAAACTTGATAGTTTACCACAACACTAGGGAAGTTAATATACACACTAAAAAAAAGTCAGTGAAGTAAATGATTATTCTTCATATTCCTGAACTATTTGAAGATCTCTTTTCCTATACAAAATTATTCTAAAGAGAATAATCAAAGTATAACAACTAGATTTTATGTGATTACATAGATATAGCTAAACCAATATGAAAATGGTGTCATTGAGTGACCCTCTTCAAACTATAAATTTAAATCCTGCATTTTCTAGGAATTCTCAAAAATCTCAAAATCTTGGGATGATACTTGCTTCACATATGGTGTCCATGAATGTGTTTTCTTATACCACATCTTCCAGTTTAAAAAAAAATGAGAGAAAAGCTGTTTACTTGTTAAAGGTCTTTTTATAAGTTTTGATGACTCAAAAACACCTTCATTTTAACACATGGAATTTGGCAAAGAACTTACCCATGTTACCATTTGAAAGACTTTGATATTTTGAAAAAGAGAAAATTAAAAACAACAGAGATTGAAACTTAAGTTGGCTTTTGTGTTTAAAATATAATTTCTTCAAGTATTTTAGATTAAGGATTTTACTACTGAAAGTTGCCTGACAAAATTCTGTAATAAATCAAAGTTATAGTTATTCCTGAATGAACAGTGGTCGCTAGACTCACAAACTTTACCTACCAAGTTAGAAAAAAAAAAAATCTTGGTATGACAGTACAGTAGTCTAAATAAATATATGTTTATGTCAAAAAGTTTTTAAAATGTTGAAACAAAATTTTTATTACACTTTTCTGGAAAGATTGCATTTAAACTATCATTTGTTTCTAACTTCCTTAGTTTCTTTGCAGTAAGGGTCAATGCAATTCTTTAAGTTGGATTAAAGGAAGTACTATCTCTTAATCAATTTTTAGGCTATACATGAATTGGGTAGCATGGAAATAAGAATATATCTTTAAACTCAGAGTACCCTTGCCTTAGTCAAGATACATCAGATCTTCCTTGTCACCCAAATGTTACCTTTGTCTCTAACTTAAAAGAAACTGTTAATCTTTATAACTGTGATGTATTGATATATCTTTTTCCACTACATTTTTTAAAATAATTATATATTCCCCTTTTATATCTGATTTATTTCATTCTCATTCTTCTGCTCTGAAATTGGAAATTAAATTCTTCTTTCTAGATTGCGTAGACTATTTACATATTATTATCACTTTTGGACATCAACTACAAATTATCTACCTAGCAGTCATTTTAATTACTGCCAAATTGAAATTTTACAAGAAAATGTTGATAAAGCACATATTCCATAAAATAAAAAGTGAAACTTGAATTGTGGTAGTGAATAGGTGAATAGGTAGTATCTTCCAATGCCATTAGTTCCTTTCATAATACAAAAGGTAAATGTCATAACAAAGATATTACATTGCTTTATTTTGTAAAATAAATCCACCCTCTTTATTCCCCAAATAAAATACTAACTCACACAAAATGTAGGTTTCATATAAGCACATACATTCTTGTATCAGGTAGTTCTTGTTTTTTCTGGATGATTTTGCCTTATTCTGAAATTCTCCTCACCTGACTGAAAGCACATTAACTGCTAGATAGGCATCACACTGATGTCTCCATGCTGTAGCATACAGCCGTGAATTTGCTACGATCTGTTTAATCAGCAGTGTATTGATTTTCCGCAGCTTTCCTTCATTTTAGCCCCATAGCAGGCTTCTGTAATTTCCTTTGGACAAAGTGTAACCAAACTGTGCTAAGTGATGTTGATTTGCAGCAAAAGTAAAGGGGTAAATATAAATTAACAAGCTATAAACATTTTACAAGTGGGGAGTCAATAAAAACAGTGTCTGCAGTTTCTTTTAAAAAAATGATTTGAAGCAGATTGTTAACAAACGTGTCCAAAGAAACTGACATGAGTCTGAGAATAATTTTTGCGCTTTGTGATTAAGAATTGATCAGTCTAAAAGCCTCGGATGCAACTGAATCACCCATAAGCTGCTGGCCTGAAAAGGCTCAGCAGGGGCTGGTATTTGTTTGTTAAACTCCCATGATTCCAAGTAGATAATTGGTCTGTGAAGTTCATGGCAGAATCTGAATTTGCTTTCTTGCTTCCCAGCTGGCTGAGCACTGGTTTATAGACTTCTGTGTACAAATTTAGCCAGCAGCAAACCTCACATCTTTAATATAAAAGGTGTTTTGTTGTGTTTTTCAGGTGCTGAGTGGAAAGCCCACACTCCAGAAGCTCATTAAAAGGGCCAAGTTACAGTACAGGTTTATTTCTGTCACAGCGTTTCTGAAAACAGTGACAAGGATTAATATGTTTCTTTAGTACTGGAAAAAGCCTGACACAATCCCTTGTGAATTTGATCATCTGTTTCATTGCCTGTACAAGATTCAATCTCCTATTATATCCTGAAGTTACAGCTGTAAACTAATGCTGGTAAGAATTCATAAGTTATTGCAGAAGCCTGGGGCAAAACTAATTGTTTTATTCAACAGTCATTTATTATTTATTTCATACCCCTCTTCTATTATCTTATTCCTCTTCAAAGTCAAGATTATCTGATTCTTTGTGTGAATACACTGAACAAATATAGAGATATGGGCAGTTTATGTTTCCAAAAGATTTCAAAAAAGTTGTTACAGATCAGTATATTGTGAAAATGTGGTTGAGTTTAAATTGTTATAAAGCTATTCTTGCTTTCTTTTTCTTGAGATCGAAATTCCATCTCAAAAAAAAAAACATTATCATGTGACATTAGGCTTTATCTGCTAGTGGTTGCTGTGTTTCTGGGACATGATTTGACATGTGGTACATGCAAATTCTGGAAAAGTGCAAACTATATCATAAAATGATTCTGTTTTACATCAAATTAGAGAAGCAAATTGCTATTTGCTATTTTCAAAAATAAAGTTATAACAATATGCTATATTGATACCATAAAATAGTAAATGTTCTCCATTGAGTGCACGTTCGCTTGCTCTCTTTATTACCTAACAGTTGCATGTTATTGCAAATTATATGTTACATGTGAATTTTAGATACAAAAATATGTATATTCAAAATTTTGAACTTTATGCAAGTGCAAAATAAGACCCAAACAGAAGGATTCCTAATTATCCGTGTGTGTATACTTTGTAAGATTTGTTAAAAATTATTGCAAGATTAGACTGAAGTATATTCATGCAATGCTTGAAATTAGACATTAAGCTTCCATTATTCTTAACAGAAGTTGTGTATTTAATTCCCTATGCACCACAGACATTTTAACCCATAATAACTGATTGTAAATACAGTATGAAACTAGCTAGTGCCTTATTTACACCTGCCAATTTGCTGCCCTCCAGCACTAAAAACAAAAACAAAATGGTAGCAAAGGAACTGCCAAGCAAAACACACTCTGCCCCTCATGTACACTCCTTTCTATTTCCACAAACAGAACCTTTTGCTTCTTGTTTTCCATCAACAAATTCAACTTTGGTATTTAAAATAAAGTTAAGGAAAGACATTTGCATGACATGATACTAACAGAATAATTGTTGCACTATTACTACTAGGAGCTCTTAATGGCACTTTCATTGAGAAATAACACATGCCATGCAGTACATATATTGCAATGGCAGCCAGTTATTTTATTAAATAGCTATAAAATTCAAACTCAGTTTTTTCATACACTGAAAAAGCCCATGTTATTCATTAAAACTATGTCAGTTTAACTAATAAAGTTGTAGTCCCTGTTGTTTTTCATCCCCGTCACTTCCCTATTATTTCATTATTCAAATAATGACAGCTCAACTTTTTGTTCTATTTTTTAGAAACTTAAGCTTTTGTCAACATTTTCATGAAGTTTTCCCTACTACTTTAATTTAGTGAAAATACCTTTGCTTAATGTTAGACACTCTTATATCCTTCTATTGTAGATAATAATTATTTGCATTATTATTACATACATTGACTTGCATATATTAAGAGAGTAACATAGACATATAATGACTCACATACCTAATTATTTGAATAATTTGTCATCAATAATATCTTTTATCAGCAAGTGTGATACATGTTTGATAATGAACTCTAGATCCTTAAACATGTTAATACATTAACTACCAAAAGAACGCACATATCTTGACTCTTAAGATTTTTAGAAAAAAAATTATTTTTTTAATAATTTTATTTGTTTTTAAAGATTTGTTTATTTATGCATACAAGAGCTGGGACACAGACCAGAGTCCAGGGAGGTGAGAGGATTTACCAGACAGAGTGGGGAACAGAACAGGCAGACTGACTGAAACACACTGCTGAGGGGAGCAGCGGGCGAGGCAGGAGAGGTCTGCTGAGCCATGTGGGTCCCTTCCCTGGCCAGTGGCAGGGATCAAACTCGTGCTGCAGTGGCTGTTTGCTTCATAGTGCGTTGCTTAACCCACTGCACCACCAGGGAGGCCCAGAAAAAAAAATTATTTTTAATCACAGAAAAAAATTGTGGATGATTCAATGAACAAATTGATAAGCCAAAATTATAACTCAATAATCTTTAATCTTCTAAATCATCTTAATATTTCATTCCAAAAATGTATGATTTCTAGCACTAATAAACACATATGTGGAGGGGTATATGTGTGTGCGTGTGTTTATCTGCTAGATTGTAGGATTCCGAAGGCAGGATAAGGTTTCATTTAGCTTTCAACTGACAGAAAACACATATTTGGTGAACAGTAAATATTCATTAAATTGAGTTATTCAAAACATGAATTCTCAATATATGATGTCTTAACATATTACATCAACTCCTGTCACCTATGGCGATCATGTTGCTCAGTTTTTCAGGTCAGTATATTGAAATTGCAAATTATTGCACAAAAGATGAAGAATAAGAGAAGACAAATAAGAATGAAAAACTAAACAGTAAACAATAATGGAAGACTTTATCTGGATGTTTCATTACTCCTGTAAATAAAAAAAGATTAGATATTTGAGGGAAAAAATAGTAAAATTCCAAGAATTGGTTTTTTTTTGTTTTCATTAAGATTGTAAAGTACAGAATCCAATGAAACATTAACAAACATGAAAATAATACTATACATGGCATGATTGCTATAAATTTGTCAGCAATACTAATCAATCCATGTCATTCAGTACAAATTACATGAAAAATAAGAAGTTGCAGTTTTGTTGTTCAATTTAAATAACTGAGCAACAGACCCTATACCAAAATCTATACCAAATATGCCAAGAAAATATGCCAAGAAAATAAGTACCAAAAAAGAGATTAAAACAGATATAATTTTTAAAACAAACTTGGAAATCACCTATATGTAGCTATAGTTGGTTAAAAATAACTAAATGTTCCAGTTGCTTGAAACCTCTTGAGGACAAAGAGAATTTTTCACACTCTGACTAGAAGAATGTCCACAAAATATTACCATAGCTACTTTGAAATAGAAACTTAATTTACTACTTTTTACTAGATTAGAAAAAAAAATCACCGATTTCTGCTCTCAGATATTAATTAAACCCTAGAATAGTTAGGTATTGAACTAAGTTATGTAGGTGTATGATAGAATTCTGAGGCATAGTTCTAAGGACAAAATTTATGTCAACAGTGTCAATTGGACACTTATAGAGAAGTGTTCACTTAGGATGATTAATGACTATCTAATTTCTTTGTTGACTTCTTTTTGCAGTTAAGTGGTGGTCTCAAGTTTATTTTGTAATAAAGCACTGTTCTGGGAAATTATTTCAAATCTTTAGTTCTCATCCACCTTTGGATTTTTATTGAGTGGAAATTATGCTTTATTCCCTCAGTTTTCTTTATTCTGCATTATAGTATAACTTTTCATTCAAAAATGTTCAAGCCAGTAAATGATATATATACTGTAATGTTCTTGCCGCTGTATGTGCTGTGTAACTTCAGGAAGTTAAAATAAGTCAATGATCTAAGCAAGGAGAATTCTAGGTCATAGTTTATATGTGCAGACTGAGTGATTTATGCTTTTTCAGCTTGTTCTAATTTATCCACTAATACTTCTTAACTATTTATGCTTTTTTTAGCTTGTTCTAATTTCTCCACTAGTATTTTTTTTACTCTTATTCTGGCTGTCTAACACATGACTCTATTCAGGTTGTTGTTGTTGTTGTTTTTTCCCAGTCAAAGAATATACATTCAATAAATAACAGTATCATCAGTGTAGGTAATGTATCCTAGGGAATTTTATAAATGAAGTAACAAGAGAATAATAAATATTTACCTAGGGTATACACAAAATATTACCTCATTACAACCAATGATAATACATAGATATGGCGCTTGAAGTGAAACCACGTTATTATATCCAAATTACAGTTATTTTTGTTGAGCTATTTCTTTGGAAATTTAAAATAGTTAATTGATTCTTCTTACAGGAATCTATTCCCTTAGAGAATAAATTACAATATCAAAGAGGAGACTGGCCCAAGTGAATTTCCAAGTCTTAGTCAACAATATTTATAAGTCTCTTTTTTCATAACAAGACTATATCAGGTTTTATAATGGAATCATCTAAAAGGAAGGGGTAAATGTGCGATTTCTGCCCATGGAACATTTTTGCATATAGTCTAAAACTGGAACATACATTAAAAATACTTAATGGATACTTAAAGTTTTTATTGGACTAACATTATAACATTATATAAGTTTCAGCTATGCATCAGTGTAAAGCAAAATCTGTATATGCTACATTAAGTTTACCACTCAGGGCCTCCCCGGTGGCGCAGTGGGTTAAGCAACGCACTGTGAGGCAAACCGCAGTCACTGCAGCACGAGTTCAATCCCTGCTGCTGGCCAGGGAGGGGACCCACATGGTGCAGCAGACCTCTCCTGCTGTGCCTGCTGCTCCCCTCAGCAGTGTACTTCCGTTGATCTGCCTGTTCTGCTCCCTGCTCTCTGTGGTGAATCCTCTCACCCTCCCCACACCTCTGGCCTGTACCCCAGTGCTTGTATGCATAAATAAATAAATCTTTAAAAAAAAAAAAAGTTTACCACTCAATTCCAATTCTATAACCCACCATAAAATTGACTCCTTTTACCCAAATTACTTATCTCTTTTCTTTCTTCTGTTAACCACTAATTTGGTCTTATAAAGTTTATTTTGTTTTATTTAATTAATGCATTTGTTTAACTTTTCTGTGTACCACAGTGTGACATCATATAGTATTTGTCTTTCTCCATCAAAGCATATCTTCTAGGTCCCTGCATGTTGTTGCAAATGGCAGGATTCCATCTTTTTTTTTACAGATGAGTAGTATTCCATTGTGCTTATATACCACAGCTTGTTTATCCGACCATCTGTCAACTTAGCTTGTTTTCAGTTCTTGGCTATTTTAAATAATATTGTCATAATCATGGAGGTGCATATATCTCTTTGAATTAATGTTTTTTGTAAAGATTTATTTATGCATATAAGAATTAGGGTATAGGCCAGAGGTGCCGAGGCTGAGAGGATTCACCAGAGACAGAGTGGGGAGCAGAACAGGCAGATCAACTGAACTATACTGCTGAGGGGAGCAGTGGGTGAGGCAGGAGAGGTCTGCTGTGCCATGTGGGTCCCCTCCCTAGCTGGGGATCGAACTGTGCCTGTGCCGTGGATGCTTCACAGTGCTGTGCTCAACCCGCTGCACCACCAAGGAGGCCCTTTTAATTCATTTAATTAATTTTTGTGTACCGTATTAGATAGTCATCCAGTTTCATTCTTTTGCATGTGACACTCTAGTTTTCCTAACATAATTTGTTGAAGAGACTTTCCTTGCTTCATGGTATCTCTTTGCTCCTTTTTCCTAAACTATCCATAACTGTCTGGTTTTATTTCTGGGATCTCAATTCTGTTCTATCATTCTATATGTCTGCTTTTGTCCTAATACCATGCTATTTTTGTTAAATTTATTCCTTTCTATGTTATTTTACATCATTGTTCGTTTCTGTACACTATTTGCTTGCTTCTCTCAGGTGTAGTCTCTGTAAAATTGCCACCACCAATTCACCCATGTACCATCAGCATAGTCCCTTGTGCTCTTCCCTCTATGTTTTGATCCCTCTCCCACTCCCTTGCATAATAGCTCTAATTTATAGTTACTTGTTAATTTTGGTTTTTTACTTATTATTTTTTTCCTGCTCCCTTATTTGGCCCCCCTATATTCCCCCTATATGTGAAACCATCTGATAGTTTTCTTTTTCTTTCTGACTTACTTCACAGAGCATAATCCCTTTCAATTCCATCAAAGTTGCTGCAAATGGCATTTTCAATTGCTGAATAATATTCCATTGTGTATATATACCACATATTCTTGTCATCTGTATACCATCCAGTCATCTATTTTTGGGTATTTGGGTTGTTTCCATATCTTGCCTATTGTAAGTAGTGCTGCAATATACATAGGTGTGCAAATATCCTTTTGAATTAATGTATCTTTTTGAACCACACTGTGCCACTTAGCTACAAAGGAGGTTGTTTTTGTAGTTTTCCACAAGGCATGCTACACTCTCAACATATCAGTTACAGGGCAAATAAGATGAGAATGAATATGGGTTAGAAAACAGTAGTCTTTACGAAGGTAGGGCTGAGAAGTTCTTGTTTAAAAAGTACTAAAAGTGAACAAGGATGTGCTTAAGAAACATTATGAAAACAGTATTTGACAGAGACTACGTTAACAATTATATATGAAATAAGAGGTTTTAAGTAATAATTGGCACAAAATAATTTGAGGCCATTGATTTAAAGTTATATGCATATATATATGTTATATATATAAAGTTATATATATAGTTATAGATTCTGAAACAACCAACCAAAAAGATGACTTGCTTATTAACAAAGTGTGTAGGAGTCAAAAAATTGTGTTTATTTGTGTGTGTGTGAGAAATAGAGAGAGAGAGAGAATCTAGGTTTGCAGTGGTCAACAGTATGCATTTATTTCATTTACAAAACTGCTACTATAGTAAAAAACTGGAGATATCATAAATCTTTGCAATAGGAAGAAGACAAAGGTGATTGAGAGGGAAAAGACACATGGATAGTAGTTTTTCTTTTTTATATAGTGAGTTTTATAACAGAGAGTAGAAAGGGTATCTTCTAAGACTACAAAAGGGACAAACATATTAGGCCTAAACTACCCTTTAGCATTCACACATGCATATACTCACATCACACACATACATGCACTTTCCCTGGTTTTGTCAACTGATACCCTATTCACTCAAATTAAAAATGTAGGTGTCATCTTTTCTTTATTTACCACTTGCATCTAATCATTAGGAATTCCTGTAAGTATGGCATATAGAATACTTCTTAATTTGGCCATTTGTTACCATCTCTGCTACTACCACCTTAAGTCAAACCACTGTCTATTGACAGGGTTATTATACTGTGTAGTCTCCTCCTGAAACTCAGAGTGATCTTTTAAAAAAATGCTACTCACATGTCTAAAACTGTTGATTAGCTTCCTAATATAATTAGAATAAAAGTCCTCAAATTCTGTGTTATGGCCAGTCTACATAGTCATGACTAATCTAATGGGCGTTTCCACTTATTCTTTCCATGTTGACATACTTCCTGTCATACTTTCTGTATCACATTAGGATCATTCCTACTTGTGTGTTTGTTCTTACTGTTAGTCCTCCCTGTGCCACTCTTCCCTCTAGATGATTATATGCATCTATTAGCTCCTTATCATTCAGATTTCAGAAGCCTTCAGAGTCTGGAGCCTGTCTAAAGTCACTTGTTTCGTTTTATTCATTATAACTTTCCCTATTTAAATTTGGGATATATGTTGTGAAATGTGTCTGTCCAGTAGAACGATAAGCATGTAAGGCAGGCACATCATCGTGTAAGTAACTGCTTCCCTTCACTTAGAAAAGTTCTTGCTTCCACAATAAATACTTGTGGAATGGATATCTTATTAGAATGGCTAGTGAAAATGTCCATAGCATTGTCTTTCAAGTGGTGCAGGTCTTTGGAGTAGGTGGTAAGAACCAAAGAAAAATAGTACTATTCTCATGTAGAAGCAAAAGTAATGCTGTGGCAAGAAGGTCAAAATGAGTTTTAGGCAGTTTGGGGACACCCTTGCCACAGTACATAGCAAGCAGAGCAACAGGAATATTTAGGTTTGGAACTGAACTAAAAAAGGTAAGAGTAACAGCATCAGAGACTGTAGAATCTAGTAAATTGTCACTATAACCCAATTTACTTAGTATAGTCCCATTTTACATCTGTTGTCCCAATGTAATTGACTATGCCCCTTTTCACTCTCAAAAGTGTTCCCTGGATGAAAAATTATATGATCACGCTATGTCTAGAATGTGAAAGATCTATCAATAGAGTTCCTAAGAGTCAGTGAAGGATGAATGAAAATTTCCTGGTAGTTGTATACTATTTTACTCATACCTCTGAGATGCAGAGCAACTCAAAATATTTTCCAAAGACATAGGTCTCAAAAGGATCGACATGGACTTTTCCACCAGCTGCTTCAGTGACTCTACAATAAGCATTCATCCAGGGAACTCAGCCTGAGCTCCTGTGAAAGTATTTGGCATAAAAGAATTAACACTGCTACTTCTGATGCAAGAACAGCATGTACTTCACTGAATCATCAAGTCAAACCAAAGATGGAAGGAATCCCAGAATGCCAGCTGGGCTAGGCTCCTGCTGTACACAGCTAAATGCAAAACTTTGATCTGGTCTCTAAAGGGCATTTCTTTAACATAGGTGAAATGGGTCATGTGAAGACTACATTATGTGAGCAAACCACGTAACTGAATGACAGCTCTACAAATTCACAGGATTTATACACATCGCTCTGGTAACTTTCACTGAATTTTCTGTAGATTTTTTACAACTCTGAGTTTAGAGAAAAGAATTTTAAAACATATTTAACAAGTTTTCTCTGATAAAATTTTTGACATTACCAGAATTAGTGTAGTATTTTAAAAGTTCGAGTTCTTGCTTGGAGGTTTTTTTTTTTTTTTTTTTTTTTTTCTTAAAGATTTTTTTTTTATTTATGCATACAGGAGCTGGGTTATAGGCCAGAGATGTGGAGAGTGAGAGGATTCATCAGAGACAGACTGAAGAGCAGAACAGGTAGATTAATTGAAATTTACTGCTGAGGGGAGCAGCAGACAAGACTGAAGACGTCTGCTGCACCCTGTGGGTTCCCTCCCTGGCGGAAGATTGAACTAGTGCTGCAGTAGCTGCCAGTAGCTTCATAGGCTGCAACTTAACCCTTGCGCCACCAGGGGGGCCCCTTGCTTGGAGTTTTATGTATGGTATAGCATTCCCTATAAATATTCTAGCAAGTCTGTTACTATTTTTGTTTTATAAATGATAAGCATAGTTCTAATGCTTACATACCCAAAATTACATTAATCATAGAATTTAGGTGGAATTCAGATCTCAGTCTACAAACTGCAAAGCCTGTACTGAACTACTGTGCTTTTCTATTTAATTGATGCTATCATTTAGTACACTGTTTAGTACACATAGTATAATTGAACAAGGTGTGTTAAATAATTTCTTAAAGGTAAGTCCTCTCCTCAAAGAGCTTATCATCTAAATTTTCCTGCTCGTTAAAATCCTTTCAGTTTGTTTTAGTATATTTTCACAATTAGCAATCTCTTCTCAAATCCTTTGTACAATTCTACTACTACTAATAGTAATATATGAAAACATTAGTATTTAATATGTAAGATTATAGTCTAAGTCCTTTATATAGAAATTAATTTAATGCACTTATATTCTCATTTTTCAGATGCGAAAACTAAGGTACTAGTAAGTCAAATAACTTATCTGAGTTCTTGCATTTTAAGAGTGGCAGAGCTCAGATTCAACCACATGCTTCCTGTCTTCAGAATATGCTTATAACCCTATATTGTTTCTCTCAGTCTACATAAAGTGGTTGATAAATCACTTCCCTTCCACTTTCAGAGTGTTTTTTATTTAAGACAAATCAATGAAAGAAAACTGTTGATTTTCTCTGTTTTTTGGAACAAAGTATAATGAGTCACTCAGATAATCTAAACCAATGTAAAGAAATAAAAATCATTAGTTCTTAGAGTTTAGTAATAAGTGGTGACATTACCAAAATTTCTTTTTCTCTACCTCTAGCTACATAGACTTTCCAGAGAACTAATGACATCCATAGAACATAAATTTTATTGCTCTTGTCAATTAAACCACAGGGAGTGATTTTTTAAAAATATTTTGATGTACTCTTTACTTTTGGTCTTTTTTGCTAATGATCTTTTTCATAGATCCAAAGCAGCCATCTGTAGGAAAGATAAAAAGAGAATGAATTAAAAAAAAAAAAAATAAGAGCCTCCCTGGTGACTTAAGGGCTAGGTCTCAGTATTATCACCAGTGAGGCCTGAGTTCATTCCCCAGCCAGGGAGCTAACCCACATATGGTGCAGCAGACCTCTCCTGTCTCACCCGCTGTTACCCTCAACAGTGTGTTTCAGTAGATCTGCCTATTCTGCTCTCCACACTGACTCTGGTGAATCCTCTCACCCCCTGCACCTCTGCACTACACTCCAGTTCTTACATGCATAAATAAATAAATAAAAATCTTTAAAATAAATAAATGAAAATAAGAAATTAGAACTATATTAACAAAAATGAATAGAGAAATATTTTGTAGCCATGATACCTAAATTAAAATTTTAATTTCAAAATACACTTGCAAACTATTCCCATGTTTTAAAATATGACTTTAAGGAAGGTTTTTATTGATTTATCCATTTTATCGCTTGACTTTTCAATGAAAAGGCCTGCCAGTTTCATTGCAGAGTTATTTTTTTAAAGGTTTATTTATTTATGCATACAAGTACAGGCCAGAGGTGTAGGGGGTGAAAGGATTCACCAGAGACAGAGTGGGGAGCAGAACAGGCAGATTGACTGAATCACACTGCTGAGGGGAGCAGTGGGCAAGGCAGGGGAGGTCTGCTGCACCATGTGGGTCACCTTCCCAGCCCTCGGCAGGGATTGAACTTGTGCTGCAGTGGCTTTGGTTTGCTTCATAGTGCGTTGCTTAACTCACTGTGCCACCAGGGAGGCCCCTCATTGCAGAGTTTAATATAAGAATAAGTGAACTATAAATCAATCTGCCCCTCTGGCAAAGTGGATTATGGAGTGAAAACAAAGACATAACAAGATGAAGATAGCTACACATGTGTCTTCTCCTTTCCTTTTTGGACAAGAATCCAGGTGTTAAATGAGTTGAGTAAAACATGTTAAAATATTTCTAAATATTATACTCACTATAATATGAGCCTATAAATTACTGAAGTATAGCTTCAATGGATGTTTTCAGCCATCCAAACTCTTGGTAGTTCTATCCAGAATCCCACTGCTAAAGAAATAAAATTTTTTTTTAAAGATTTATTTATTTATGCATACAAGCACTGGGGCACAGACCAGAGGTGTCGGGGGGCGAGAGGATTCACCACAGAGAGCAGGGAGCAGAACAGGCAGATAACAGAAGTACACTGCTGAGGGGAGCAGCGGGCACAGCAGGAGAGGTCTGCCGCACCATGTGGGTCCCCCTCCCTGGCCGGCAGCAGGGATTGAGCTCATGCTGCAAGTGGCTGCGGTTTGCTTCATAGTGCGCTGCTTAACCCACTGCGCCACCAGGGGAGGCCCAAGAAATAAAATTAAATGTAGAGATGGCCACAATAAAGTAATACATAGTAACACTGCATGGACATAGAGAAGAAGCTTCAGAGTCATTTTTAGCTCCCTGTAACTTGGAAAGCACTCAGTATTTACCACAATTTTTGGACAAGGACAAAAAGTCAAGTGTATAAACTACAAACTATAAAAGTTAGTTGATATCTATAAACTGATAAATGAGCCTCTGAGGTGAGATTCAAAATAACTTCATGACATAGGCTCTAGAGTGACTACCACATATCAGGAACTGAATGCAGAAGGTACATGGAGTGCAGAAGGTCTACATCCCTTCGCAGAAGCCGTGGTGGGACTTGTTTCAGTGAGAGTGATAGTAGGTTCTGATCAAACCGAGAGTACAGATTATGAGTTATGCTACTATATTGTGTGACAGGCGTATCATTGGCTAAATAATTGCCCAGAAATAGTGCCACGTGGAAGGCCCCAGTTGAGAGAAGCTTAAACTAAACATTTACAGCTAAGTTAAGAACATTCAGAGAATTCCAGGTCAGAAAGGCCTGGCTACTCCTATTCTGATAATCCTGGGCTTGATCATAAAGAGGAAACTTTGTCCCCAAGATATCAGTAAAAAATTAGTATTTACCTGACCTGACAAATCAAAAAGCATAAACTTAAACTAATTAAATTATTGGAAAATATTAAGTTTATAGATTAGAATAAAATGTTTTTGTTTTTGTTTAATAATTCACAGAGCTTGGACCACAGAGAAAAATAAGATAGGTTCTATAAATAGAAATATTTTTGAATATGTTACATTTCTCAACATATAAGAACACAGTAGAATTTAATTAATAAATGAAAATTCAACTTGGCAAAATTTGTAGATGATAGCCAAAACAGTGCTTTGAGGAAAATGTATAGTTTTGAGTCATGGATTAGAAGAGGAAAAAAAATTCTAAAATCAGTAATCTAAGTTTCAATTTAAGGAAACTAGGAAAAACAGATCCAAAATAAATGAAAGACAATAATGAAAATTAGAGAATATATGACATTGTAAACAGGAGATTAATGAAGAAAATAAAACAGAAGTGTATATTTTTTGTCAAATATGAATAAAATAAGTAAACCTCTAGCTACACTGACCAAGAACTAATAAGTGAAAGATTACTTCTAACCCCATGGATATTAAAAAATAATAAAGCGGTACTATGAACAATTGTAATTCCACAAATTTGTAATTTAAATGAAATGTACCAATTCCTTGAAAGACAGAATCTACTAGAAGATAATCACAAAGAGAAAGATGTAAATTGACTAAGTCTATTAATTAAAGAAATTAAATAATTAGTAAATGTCTGACACATAAAGTACTAGGGATAGATGACTTTATTGGTGAATTTTACTAAACATTTAAGGAAGGGATAATGCCAGCTCTTTAAAATCTCTTCCAGAAAATATAAGAAATAAATAGCCTCCTAATTCACTTTATGAGGGCAGCATTACCCAATAATGAAACTAGAAAAAAGAATTGCAAGAAAAAAAGTTACACACCAATATCTCCCATGAACATAAACACAAAAATCTGAAAACATTAGCAATTCAAATCCAACAGTGTATAAAAAGGAATTGAACAACACACCCAAGTGTAGTTTACTCCAGGTATGCAAGATTAGTTCAATAGTCAGTAAATTAAGTAATGCAGCCCACCAAATATGTAAGCTAACAAAAAGTATACAAGTGTATCAATTTATGCAAAAAAATTGAAAAAATCCAATAGTTATTTATCTAAAATACTATTTAATAGTATTAATACTAAGAATACTGAGTTTACTTATTTCTTTAATAGATTTAGACCTAGGGCCTCCCTGGTGGCGCAGTGGGTTAAGCAACGCACTATGAAGCAAACCGCAGCCACTGCAGCACGAGTTCGATCCCTGCTGCCGGCCAGGGAGGGGACCCACATGGCGCAGCAGACCTCTCCTGCTGTGCTCGCTGCTCCCCTCAGCAGTGTACTTCCATTGATCTGCCTGTTCTCCTCCCTGCTCTGTCTGTGGTGAATCCTCTCACCTCCCACACCTCTGGCCTGTACCCCAGTGCTTGTATGCATAAATAAATAAATCTTAAAAAAAAAATAGATTTAGACCTAGTAAATTTATCTACTTCTCCTTGTTATCTTTTAGTAGGGTTTGTCTTTCAAGAAATTGGTCCATTTCATTTAAATTATCAAAATTTTTCATAATATTCCTTTTTCAAGTCCTCAGCTTGATAAGGTATCTACTCCATCATCAGTCCTCAACAATCTTTCCTTGGGCCAATCCAGTTTGGGCATTTACCCACAAGGAGATGCAGAATTTGAGGTGTTTTATTGGAAATCTCTTATCCTCTCTTTCTATGTATGCTAATCCTATTAAACATTTTTTTGAGCTAAGAGAAAACACCTTTTGGGACTAATAAGTGATGTGCACATACATCAGTATTTTTAAAGATTCCTAAGGTAAACATTGCTTTTATTGAACTTTCTGCCTTTATCCCCTCAAAACTTCTTTTTTTTTTAATTTTTATTTTTATTATTATTATTTTTTTACAATCTGTGCTTTCTTTTCTCAGGTGTAGTTCCTATAGATTTACACCACCAATTCACCCATGCACCATCACCATAGTCCCTTGTGCTCTTTCTGCCCTTGTTTTGATAGCTTTCCCTGCTCCTCCCCTACAGAATGTCTCTGATTTGTAGTTGTCTGTTTATTTTTGTTTTGGTTTCTTGTGTTTTTTTCTTTGGTGGTGGTGGTTATTTTTTCCCTCTTGATTATATTCCTCCTGTAAGTGAAACCAACCAGTATTACTTTTTCCTTCTGACTTACTTCACTGAGCATAATGCATTCAAGCTCCATCCATGTTGTTGTGAATGGCATTAGTTCTTTTACAATACTGCTTTCTCTTTCTAGAACATATGTTTTTAAATGAAATTATTCTGTTTAAAATAGTTCCATTACTTTCCAGAGCCAGAAAAAAATAACTGAACTGTTCAGAATCACATTTAAATCCCTTCAAGCCTTTGAATCTAATCAATATTTTAGTTTAGCATGGTCTCTTACAGTCAGGGGTTCAGCCTGACTGGAATACTCAGGAGATATGCCATTCATTTTCTGCCTAGTCTATCCTACCTGTTCTCATACTTTGGTGTGAATAAGTACAGTATGGGGAAGAGCTTGTTTAAAAAAAAAAAATTCCAAGTATACATACCACATTGGGATCCAAGGTAGTCTAAAGGACTCCCTGCTATTTAACCACACACTTGATGAAACATGGTTTTCTATATATTACTGCGTTCACAAGAAATCAGAAATTACTAAAGGCACCTCCCACATAGGGGAAATCTGGTTTTTGCACTTGAAGTGAAGTCAGAAAGCAGCTTCCCTCAAGGTAAATGTTAATAATAGCACTGCCATCAGGAAAGTCTTGAGCAAACCTCAATAAGGAGAGCTGAACTATAGGTTCCAGCATTAGCCAGTAGCTACAGAAAGAAGCTTAAGTAGTTTCAGGTTGTTAGTCTCTTCTCCACTTGAACTAACTTCAAGAAAGGGAACCTGAAACTTAGAGTCTCATAATAGAAAAAAGATTCTAGAAGAAAACCTGACGTGATCTCAGATTAGTAACCCGCTCCTAAATAAATACGTGTTTATTAAATGAAAGAATACAGTATTGGTACTGTTAAGAAGAGAAGGCTTTGACAGTACAAAGAAAGAAATACAATCCGCTGTATTATGAGGAGCTGAATACTTACATGTTTCTGTTGCATAGAGATATCTAAGACTCTCACAAATCAAGGTGGAACAAGCAAGAGATCTAAACCAACGATCCCCAAGCATGAAAGAAAATAAGCCATCATGCATGAATCAATGAAAACAACAAACAATAGATTTATTACCAAGTATTTCAGATATTGACATTGTGAGGATCAAAATATAAAATTTCTATAAATCAGATGTTTAAGAATTAGAAGATGCAATCACAAAAAAAAATGTAACAGCTTGGAGCGTTTTGAAAGGTAACCAGATTTAAATTTTACAAACAAGATACAATTTTCAAGTTAAAAAAACAAAGCTGCTGTCTGTAGCTACTGGCTAATGAAGGAGCCTGTAGTTCAGCTCTCATTGAGGCTTGTTCAAGACTTTCCTGATGGCAGTGCCATTATTAACACTTACCTTAGGGAAGCTGCTTTATGACTTCAAGTGCACAAATGGAAAAAAAGGAACAAATTTAAATTTAAAAACAAAATATAATTTTCAAGTTAAAAAACTAAAGGGGCATGTTTATTTTTTAATTAATTTATTTATATATATTTGACATCAATTGTAGTCTCCATGGAATTCCCACCACCATTTCACCAGTGCACCATCACCTCAGTCTCTTGTGCTCTTTCGGCCTTCATCCCAGTCCCTCTCCCTGGTCCCCTCAAGGTGCCTTTGATTTGTCTTTGTCTTTTTGTTCTTGTTGTGTTTTTGTTTTTTGATTGTTGTTGTTCTTTTCCCTCAGCCCTTTTTTTTTTGTTCCTTTAGATTCCTCCTAAAAGTAATATACCCAAAAGACACAAATACACTGATTCAAAAGAATACCTGCACCCCTATGTTTCTAGCAGCACTCTTTACAATAGGGAAGACCTGGAAACAACC